>JAJIZL010017263.1:179761-191839 GCA_023969395.1 Amblyomma maculatum | reverse complement strand
GATGGATGGATGGATGGATGGAATATAGGAGCGTCCCCTTTGAAACGAGGTGGTAGCAGTAGCTATCATGCTCATTTTTCACCATATATCTTAATTATTGATTTAGAATGGTTAACTAAACCATCATTTTATATATTAAATTTTGCTCCTACATTACTAACATTATGTCACTTCTCTGCTTTTAAGCCACCAATCTTCCAGCCGTTTTTTGCTAGTTTCCACCGCCGATTTATTCACCCGGCCACTGTTATCTCTAAACCCCAGAGCTTCAGGAACAGTGATTGCGCCTGCATCAACTTCCGGATGGATACCATTGCATTCGAGTATAATGTGGTCAATTGTTTCACTCGAGTTTCCACATACAGCACATGCGTCATCTCCATTGTTAAACTTCTTTTTGTAGCTGCGTGTTCTAAGGCACCCTGATCTAGCTTCAAAAAGTAGGGCACTGCCTCTTGAGTTATCAAAGAAATCTTCCTTCTTGATCTGCATTTTCCACTTTCGGTATAATTCCACACTCTGTTTTTTTTTTCATCGAATTTATCCACTTTTTACCTTCTGTGTTTTTCACCTGTTGCTTAATGCTATTATTTCTCCGTCCTTGTTACTAGCATACTTACTAGTTAGTTTCCTAGTTCTTTTCCTCCATTGTGAGTCAACGCTTTTTAGGTACAGGTATTTAAATACCTTAGCTGCCCATCTGTTACTGTCCAATTTCCTCAGGCGTACCTCATATAATATTTTACTCTGAGCTTCCCGTACTTCCAAAGATGCAGAGCCCATATCTCCCTGCACCGCCTCATTTGTAGTTTTGCCGTGGGCACCTAGTGCTAATCGTCCAACGGATCTCTGATTTGTTTCTAATGTCGACTGTTACCTCTGATTTTAGGCACAAAACCGCATTTCCGAAAGTAAGTCCGGGCACCATAATTCCTTTCCAAATACCTCTCAATACCTCATACCTATTGTATCCCCACAATGCCTTATGCTTCATTATCCCGGCATTCCTTCGCCCTTTGGCCTTAAGTGATTGGGCATGCTTTCCAATGTATGCCAATCCTTCGTTTACCCATACCCCCAAATATTTATATTCTGCTACTCTAGGTATTTCAAGGCCTTGAATTTTAAGACCCTGATCAGTTGAGCCGTTGAAAATCATCAGACCCGACTTAACTGCGCTGAAACTGAAGCCTAGAGCGTCTTCTTCGTCTCCGCAATACTTAACTTGAGTTTGCAATTCTTCCAGACTCTCAGCTAGCAGCACAATATCGTCTGCATACGTCAAACCGGGGAGGCGCTGCTCTACCACCTTTCCAACTAATCTGCATGACAGGTTAAAACCTAGGTTACTGTCTTGTATCCTCCGTTCCAGGTTTATCATATAAAGCATGAACAGCACCGGTGATAGAGGACAGCCTTGTCTTAACCCTTTGCATACTTTGACATCCTCCGTACTTCTTATCCCTTCTCACGTAATTTCTACTTTGTTATCCCGGTATATTTCCTGTAGGAACTCTATTATCTCATAACCGCTGCCTTCTTCTTTTAATATGTTCCACAGGAGTTCCCTGCTTACGTTGTCGTACGCCCCGCTTATGTCCAGGAAGGCCAAATACAAAGGTCTATATTCCACTCTAGATATTTCGATACATTGGGTAAGCACGAACAGGCAATCATCTAAGCGCCTACCATTTCTAAAGCCGTTCTGAAGTTTTCCGAGTATCTTGTTACTTTCAACCCATGCTTGCACCTTTAATTTCACCGCCTGCATGGCTAACCTGTACATTACAGATGTTATGGTAATCGGCCTGTAGGATTTTATGTGCATCCTTTCTCCTTTCCCTTTATAAATCAAATTCATTTTACTCTGCCGCCAGCTGTCCGGAATTTGCTTATTCGCTATGGCTGTTTCCAAAGCTTTTAACAACGTTTCCTTACTTTTTGGACCGAGTTCATTAATCAGCTTGATCGGAATTCCATCTATTCCTGTAGATGTGTTTTTAGGAATATTTTTTTCTGCCTTTTTCCAGTTTAGATTGGTCAGT
Organism: Amblyomma maculatum; assembly: GCA_023969395.1. Classification (NCBI taxonomy): domain Eukaryota; kingdom Metazoa; phylum Arthropoda; class Arachnida; order Ixodida; family Ixodidae; genus Amblyomma; species Amblyomma maculatum. The sequence goes on along the minus strand of JAJIZL010017263.1, from coordinate 189,794 downwards.
TCTAAGGTGCTTTGTATTCTGCTACCTTGTGTTGCTTCCTGATTTGCGGAGATCACCCTATCGTCGTTCTTAAATGACTCGGCTATAACTGATGTCCCCCTTTAAACAATTTCCCTCGTCATCTTGAATCCGATCTTGCTTTCTTTGATTCTTCTTCCCTAGCCAGCTTATATGGTTCCAGAATTTTCTTGCTCCGCCTCTAGAGGCATCGTGTATATCAGCCATCCAGCGATCGGTGGACTGTCTTATTTTACTTTGGACGAGGGCCTGCACTTGAAGTTTCTTTTGTCGATATGATTCCCATTTTTGGTCGATTTCCTCCTGAGAAGCCTGTGCTTTCTTTGCCATTCGGTGTTCCCTTGAAGCAGCCCGTCGTTGTTCAATAGCTTCCCTGATTTCCTTATTCCACCAGCTCCGTGGCTTCCTCTACCGCGACGTCTACCGCGCCACCTACCTTCAACGAACTGAGGAAGCCGGAAGACTCTCCCGGCTGCGTATCAATGACCACCAACGTACCGACACCTGACTCTACAACTTACGACGGCGGGACGCCGACTACAAGTCGGGAAACCAAATTTTAGTTTGAGCGCCGATTTGCCTCCGCCGACTTAGTTAAGAACGGTTAGACAGGTATTTAGGTTCATACTATGTCCTTCGCAGCATTGGTCAACTGGAGTACGAAGCCATACTCGACTACGCGACAGCATCCAGGCTGTGACGGCGCGGCCAGATTTATTCGTGTTGCAAGCGCTCCATTATTCCTTCTATGCGTGCTAAATGACCTTGTCGTTTTAATTCTGACGTTTATCCTTCTTTGTTTCGAAGAGTCGATACGATGCTTTCTAAGCGGGGAAAAGTTATACGAACTATTCTAATCTTCATTTGTAGCTTCCAACAGCCGCAAGAATTCATCCTTGTCACTTTACTTGTAATGCGCGGAATGGCCAGGCAATGACGCGAACATTTAGTTCTGCTTATTTGTGATCGCCCAAAGCCTCTGAGCGCGGCATTTTCTTTATCACGAAAGGTTCAGCGAGAAGTATCTAGAGTGCTTCCAGCCGCTCGCGTCTGCTTCCACAATGTTCCAAGTTGTCCTCGTTGTATCTGGCACTTTTATCGGGATGTTGCTTCGCCTAGCTTAAATTGAGTGCTGCCGAACAGCGCGGGCATTCGTAATTCAATTACCAGCGAGCGCTTTTGCTGCTATCGACACCGATGAGTTGTACATTTTTTGAAGATGCAAAACACCGCAATAAATAGTATTTTTTGGTTGCCACGCCAGTCCCTTTCTTGGTTGCAGAAGCAATGTCCTTACCGCAGCACAACATGCATGCCATTTCTTGCCTTGTGTACTGCTTCCTTCCTGCTAGGACCATACATAGTCTGCAGTATTTGAAATAAATAAAAACACATTTAAAAATAATTGAAGAAATAAATTATATTATGTACTCAAAAGCTGATTGGAAGTTACACTTCCTAAAATTGCTAAATTCTGCTAAAAACAACTACTTTTTTTTCGCCTTCAAGGCACTTCCGCGACAAGCTTTGGAATCTGATTATGCAGTATGTAGCCTCACCACACAGAGTTACAAGAGATAGTACGAAGAATAATGTGAATCTTCAGTTCAGTTCAGTCGTTCAGTCGTGTCCGACTTTTCGTGACCCTATGGACCATATCACGCCACGCTTTCCGGTCTCTCACTATCTTCCTAACATCACATAACTTCATCTGCAGTGCCTCGAGGATGCCATCTAACCATCGCGTTCGCTGCCTGCCCCTTCTCCGGTGACCCTCAACCTTTCTCAACATCAAATTTTATCCAGCGACTCTTCTCTTCTCATCAGATGACCAAAGTAGCTGAGCTTTAACTTTAGAATTTGACCCTCCAATGAGCAGTCAGGGTTTATGGTCGACAATATCGACTGAGGTGATCTTCTGGCAGTCCAAGAAATTCTCAAGAGTCTCCGCCAGCACCACAATCCAAACGCGTCAATTCTTCGGCGGACAGCCTTCTTCACAGTCTAACTCTCACATTCATACATCACAAATGGAATGACCATAGCACGAGTTATACGGATCTTGGCAGTGTAATGTCTCTGCTCTTTACTAGGTGGTCAAGGCTAGCCATGGCTCCCTTTCCCAAAAGCAGGCGTCTCCTAATTTCATGGCTGCAGTCTCCTTCCGGGGTAATCTTGGAGCCCAAAAAGAGAAAATCTGTTACAGTTTCCACTTCTTGTCCCTTAATGCTCCAGGACTTGATAGGGAAGGACGCCATGATCTTTGTCTTTTTAATGTTCAGTTTAAGCCCAAACTCGTCCCTCTCTTCTTGTACGCGCATCAGAATTCTCTTGAGTTCTACTTCACTTTCTGCCATAAAAGTGGTATCATCCGCATATCTAAGGTTTTTGATACGTTTCCCAGCAATCTTCACTCCAGTTGAAGACTCGTCCAGACCGGCCTTCCTCATGATGCACTCAGCATATAGGTTAAATAGGCAGGACGACAGTATGCAGCCTTGTGTCACTCATTTCTAGGAAGCCTCAACAATTTATTTATCTATTGCAATACCCTGAAGATCACAAGCAGCATTACACTGGGGTGGATGAAGGAGGGGGAAACATTATATCGCAACACATTAGTTCTAAGTATCACCGCACAAAAGTTGGCTACCGCGATGAAACAAGTGTTTTTGAAAACGCTGTAAATGAAGTCAATAAAGCACGAACCGATTGCTCTAAAATAATGGAAGGGCAGCAAAACATAAACGAAGCATATTCAGTGAATGCGCCTTGAAAGCATGGGCTACGAAAAACCAGTAGTAGAGTATTTTCATCTATAAATATAGATTACCAGCACTCTTTTTGTCTTTTATTTGTAAAACATGGGATAAACCCTTTAGCGCTTTTGTGCACATACCAATCCATAAAAAATTGAGATGTGTGTCGATGAGTTTAAACAATTGTGGGCAACAATTTACGTCTGTCTCATGATCAAACTTGTATTAAACTTGGTATTGTATATCTATTCTTGCTCCTTTCCTGCAACGGCCTTCAAAGGAGATTTAGGACTGTGACGAATTGAATACATACACATGGCCACATTCGCATGGAGACCAAGCTCTTAGCGCCCGCGTTCTGCGCAATTCTCATGAACTTTAAAAACCTCTGATAGTCGTCCAATTGCGTTTTTCTTAACCAGTGTCATTGCAGGACATTAGGTTCTATACCGAAAAGTAAGCTGTACTGTCTTAAGATATGCGCCGGCTGCGCCTCCTCCACCAGAAAGTGATATCCTGCTGTCGCCGGGAGGCTGTTGTATGGAGCCGGCATACAGCCCGCCAATGAACTTAAACTAACGTCATCTCCTTTCTGTTGTTCCTCCTTTCGCTTTTTGACGGTGGCCCCCTCTGTTGCAGATTCGTGAGGGAATCTGCAAACAAAACGAAGAGGACGAAGACGAGGATTGGGAGCGCGCGCGAGAGAGACAGAGCGCCATGTTGGCATATGAAAAGCCAGGGAAGAGTCGGGTATTAAACGTATTCAGAGGCGGCCTAGGTGTATGCCCTCCTTCTGCACCCTCTAGGCGGTGATGACATAGCTGAAGTTCTGCGAAGCAAGCGCTGGAAGTAGGGTTTGCTCAATATTTCCGGCGCATACTGTTGTCGCAATCATTTCATGCTGTTCAGTTCAGTTCAGTCGTTCAGTCGTGTCCGACTCTTCGTGACCCTATGGACCATGTCACGCCACGCTTTCCGGTCTCTCACTATCTTCCTAACATCACATAACTTCATCTGCAGTGCCTTGAGGATGCCATCTAACCATCGCGTTCGCTGCCTACCTATTCTCCGGCGACCCTCAACCTTTCCCAACATCAAATCTTTCTCCAGCGACTCCTCTCTTCTCATCAGAAGACCAAAGTAGCTGAGCTTTAACTTTAGAATTTGACCCTCCAATGAGCAGTCAGGGTTTATGGTCGACAATATCGACTGATTTGATCTTCAGGCAGTCCGAGGAACTCTCAGGAGTCTTCGCCAGCACCACAATTCAAACGCGTCAATTCTTCGGCGGTCAGCCTTTTTCACAGTCCAACTCTCGTATCCATACATCACAACTGGAAAGCCCAATATCACGAGTTATACGGATCTTGGTTGGTAGACTAATGTCTCTGCTCTTTACTAGGCGGTCAAGGCTAACCATTGCTCTCTTTCCCAGAAGCAGGCGTTTCCTAATTTCACGGCTGCAGTCTCCTTCCGAGGTAATCTTGGAGCCCAAGAACAGAAAATCTGTCACAGCTTCCACTTCTCGTCCATTGATGCTCCAGGACTTGATAGGGCAAGACGCAATGATCTTTGTATTTTTAATCTTCAGTTTAAGCTTAAACTTCTCACTCTCTTCTTGTACTTGCATCAGAAGTCTCTTGAGTTCCACTTCACTTTCTGTATTATCACTTGATTCTGAAGCACCCAGAGGATATCAATAAGGCGTCACACATGAATGCCTCATTATTAGCTTTCGGTCACTCTGTTGCTTCGTGTGGGATCAAGCATGACTTCATCTACAACATCCGCATCCGCATTATAGGCCGATGGCCAGACTTCGCGAACTGCGTTTAACCTTTTAAGGCGAAAGCCTTTAATGGCTCATGCTGTCGTAGACAAAATGTGTCCCACATTAGCGGCGTTCTCATTTGCTGAGGCGGGATGACGTCATAGAGGGGTCGACCAATCAGAGAGCACCACCTCAGTATGCGCGAATACGTGCCCTATATGGGCAAATTATTTAAATAGCTGATGCAAAATAGTTAGGTATTTCAATATTTATCTAGATAATGGTTAATGGGTGCCTAAGTAAATAAATATTACCTTCCTAAATTACTAAATATTACAAATTAGTGTCAGTTGTGTAGTAGAATGCGGCACTCAGGCTTTTGCCTTCAATTACTTTAGTCGCTAAAGTCCCTTATAATTTTTCAACTAGGCTGCGAAAGCGAATCATCCCCCAATAATATGTAGGTAATTATCTTAAAGCTTTCACGGGTTCCGAGATTCGAATAAAGCTGTAGAAGGACGATCCAAACCGCCAGAGGCAAGTGCTGTTTTATGGAGGCGTCACTTATCGCCTGCCACGTGTCAAAGCTCTTTGCGTAATGCTGGTCATTGTTTGTTAGCTTCAGAAACGCGCCAGGAGTAGCCTGCCAGGCGAGTGTGGAAGACCTCTATTGTAGATCCTATATCAGCGCGTGAATGTGCAGCGCGCCGAAACCAGTTATTTGCCCTAGTAAAAAAAAAAGGAAGAGCAGAAACGTTCTGTTAATTTTTTATTCTACATTGGTAGCTGTGAAGTCTACTCTGGCAGTATTGAGTCTATAAGCAGGGGTCTTGCCGTGAGGGTGGCTGCAATGTAGTATTTAGACTAGGGAATCCGGTTTACAATACTAGGGAACTAAAGGTATCCGCAAGCAAGATGTTATCTCGCCTATGCAATTTGACATTTATGTATATAATGGTGTAAGGCGAGCCGTCACTTCGAAAGATGCGCCTCGCCAGCGGTGGCACAGTTGTTGGGATTTCTAGACCAATAAAGCGAGGGAGCGGGGTTTAAGCCTAGCCGCAGCGGCTCCCCAATCTCAAAGCATCCCAATCTCAAGCTTGTCAGGCGCCTACATCGGCTTCGGATACTCACGATGAATGAAGACGGATGAAGAAGAACCGAGTCTCTATTTGTGCCGCAGCTTTGAACAGTCAGCGGCTCAAACTGAGTTTACGTATACTGATCCTGTTGAGCAGTCAAGCAGCAAAAATGGCCACCGCAAAACCATTCTTTATTAGTCACTGAGCCTAATCCAAAATATATGGCTCAAGTTTTTATCTCCGCGAAGTCCTGCATGTCGGTTTTCTCTTCGCCCTTGGCCACGGCCACAGGGCATTGCTTGTGTATTTTAGTACACGATAATATTTTTCTGAAGAATATGGGCACTTTCTACGATTTTCAAATGGCTATCCAAACGTCGCCTTGGACCATCGCTTACAGCGGCGGGAACATTGGCCTTCGCAGACGCAGGGTTATTTTACGGCGTGCAGTCTCTAGATTACGGTTGTTGAGCAAGCAAACGCCATTTTGTTTGCCAAAGAATGGTCAACGCTTCTTTAAAAATGGCGATGCATTCATCAGACGCAATGGGCCTAAATAGGAGCTGAAGACAACGCGGGCCCGGCCAGTCGATTAAAAGCACGAATGTTTTATGTCTATACTAAACTCAGGATAGAAGCGAAAATTGCAAGAAAATTAAAAGGGACTAGCGACTAAAGTAGTGAACGTCGAAAGCCTGAGTGCCACAGTCTGCTATGCAACTAAAGGTAATTATTAATTAGGAATTAGTCAAGTAGTTATGTAAATATTTCACCAATAATTAGTTATTATTGAATTTCTCAATAGGTCATCCATTGGTAAAAAATTCATTAGTATTTGATCATTGATTGACATATGGCCATGTAAGGCACACATTCGCGCATTATGTGGTGGTGCTCTTTGATTGGCCGAGACTTCTATGACGTCATTCCGCCTCTGCCAATAAGAACGTCGCAAATACGGGACACATTTTGTCCACATCATGAGCCATTAGAGTCTTTCGCCCTTAAAACCAGCCTGGACATCGGCACTTAGGAATGCGACAAGCTAACGAATCCGCACATACTCCGTAGCGCGTAATACAAGAATATTGATTGAAAAGTAATCGCTCGCCACACTGACAGAGCCGCTTTCACTCTCCTGTGCCGAAGTCGGACTGACCGACTCTATGCATCCAAACCACCTTCGTGCGGCATCTAGCTCCGTGGTCGGTGTTTGGGAACAGCAGCTAACCGTCACATTTAAGTATGTGGCACTCGAAAGTGCACCCGCGTTCAGGGATATGCTAGAAAGAATTGCGTCACTTGTAGAGCAGAAGCTTAACATGCAGAGGATTTCATGAATGAAATTCTGTGCACTGCGGAGACAACTAGCGAATAAAGATGGAGTGTATAAGTAAAAAAGGAGAAGACTAAAAAAAGGGGCCCAGGCAATGACCTAGAGTGATTGAGTTTAGTTAAGTATGGTAGATTAAACTACGGCTCATCCCATGCATGTAGTTCGATGAACTTTGCTTACAGACTCTATGTCAAACTTTAGATATTGATGAAATATCGTACTCACAAAAAATGTCTAGATACTCGCTGTATATTTTGTGAGATGGGTAACGCGAAATGATTTCATAGCAAGAGCGGCCTATTTCTCCTGTAGTCAGATTGCCATTGGTGAAACAGATGGCGTAATGCACATAATATAGACTATAATTCTTACGCTTAGTTGACTGGCGTCTACGTTCGCTAAGTGTGTGGACAAAGCTGGAAAAGATAAGAACCTGCTTCACTGATTTCTTGCGTAACAGCTTTAGTTGCGCCACATTTGTGCAATTACGAAATGTGTGCAAACATCTTTTAGCCCACTCAGCAGCTGCTGGTGACGAATATTACAACGAAAAGCGACTGGACGTTTTCACGACTGTCGTAGCATTTTCTTTCTTATACAGTTTTCGCAATGCAAAATGCTGCAAACATATCGCAATTCTCCTGTCATTTCGGACCCTATATTACTAAATATGACGCAATCTGATGAGCATTACTTGGTGAAATCCTGAACCATTTTTGTTCGCATTTTTATACAAGACGCGCGAATATAATACCCAGCAAAACTGGCTGCGATTCCCGAAAGTGAACTGAATGCGACGTCCGTTTCGAAAATTCTCCTTTCACCTTTATTAGTTATTCGTCGTACGAAACACAGAGTGTCTGAAAACAATTTTGCATCAAATCAATAAATATGCTTGCAAAAGTAATTGCTACGTTTGATCTTGCTCGCTTTTCAAAAACCCTCCGACGTGGTCGGAAAGACAGCTTTGTAAAATCGGGCTTGTTCGGCTTTGAAGGCGTGCTTCACTCGTCCATGCATGCCAAGTAATAATATTCGCTTTCTTCTGTCCGCTCTTAATAAAGCACGCCATCCTTTGAGGCCTCAGTTTGCACTAGAACGCTTTTCTTTCTTAAGCACACTCCATTGCTTTCATAACCTATCAAAATCGGAACGCGGCGCGCTCAATACGCAAGGCGGACATTAGGCAATTTGTAAGAAGTCCTAAGAATGATGATCTCAAAATAATCCACTGTTAGCGAAGACAGGTATTGATTCACTTTAGGAATCAATGCCAGTTTACGCAATTTTTCACTCAAAACCGCCTTGATTTTCTCTCTCAGAGCTGAGACTATTGGTTTGTCAGATTAAGATAAGGTTCGCTGTGCTGGTTTTTATAACGCCTATGGCAGCGAACTTTATGTAAACGAGGTGACGACACACAGAATTACAGTCAACACCTAAAATCGACTATTGCGAGCCCCTTCACGTTGTAGTTGTTATATTTTGTTTCATGGCGAATTACCAACTCTGCTATACGTATACGTGCGTGCTTGCTATCGTTACCAAAAGTAAGAGCCGCTGCCTTTAAGATTCGAACCTTTCTATCTCAAAGCCGCTTACTGAACTCAACTCCCTTCTCTAGATTGACGCCTGCCTGCTTTCTCGCGCCTTTTATTGATATTCAACAAAACCACTAGTCATACTCCATCACGGGATTTCACGCGCCTTTTTCTTACTTATGGGATCGCTACCTTTCATGCGTTGCCAAAGAGCGCATACGCCCAACTTCAACACCACGTTTCGCTCCGTTCCGTAACTCTTTCGTGCTGTTCCTGGCTTATCCCTGAACGTGGGTGCACATTGGAGCGCAACACGCTTAACCGTTCGGTGTTCCTAAACACCGACCACGAATCGAGATGCCGCGCGCTGTAAGTTGAGATGCATTGAGTCGGCCAGTCTGACTTCAGCCCAAGATAGTGAGAGCACCTCTGTCAGTGTGGCGAGCGATTACTCCTTCATTAATATTCTTGTATGCTGCGCTACGGAGTATGTGCGGATTCTCTAGCTTATCACATTGCTAAGGGCCGATGTATACGCTGGGTTTGCTTACAATTTTAACTTCCGTCCTGGGTTTAGTATAGACATTAAACATCCGGGCTTTTAATCGACTTATTCATGCGCTCTGGCCCGCGCTGTCTTCAGCCGGTATATGGGCTCAGTGCGTCTGCTGAATGCATCGCCATTTTCAAAGAAGCGGTGACTGTACTTTTTGAAACAAAATAGCGTTTGCTTGCTCAAAAACTGCAAAATAGAGACTTCATGCTCTAAAATAAGTCGGCGTCTGCGAAGGTTAATGTTCCTGCCGCTGTAAGCGATGGTTCAAGGCGGCATTTGGAAGACCCGTCGAAAATCGTAGAAGATGCAAGCAAAGTTCTTCAGAGAAATATAGTCATGTATTAAAATACACAAGCAATGCACTGTGGCTCTGTCCAAGGGCGAAGAGAAAACCGACATGCAAGGCTCCTCGAGGATAAAATCTTGAGCCATATATTTTGGGTTAGGCTTAGTGACTAATGAAGAACAGTTATGCGGTGGCAATTTTTTTCGCTTGGCAGCTGAACAGGAACAGCTACGTAAACTCAGTTTAAGCCATTGACTCTTCGAAGCAGCGGCACAAAAACTGAGACTTCGCTCTTCTTCATCGGTCTTCATATATCGGGAGTAACCGAAACCGATGTAGCCGCCTGGCAAGCTTGAGGCTGAGGCGCATTTCGTTTCGATGGAGCTACTGTGGTTGGGAATGAACCCAGCTGCCAGTGCTTATTTCTCTAGAAATCCCAATATCATTAAAAGGCGCGGTGAAACAGACAGACTTCAATCTCGAGAAGATAGTATTACCTTCAGTTCTGTACATTGAGGAGCTTTGAAGTAGAAAGGTTCGCATCTTAAAGGTAGCGGCTCTTCCTTTTGGTAACGCTAGCTCGCACGTACAAAGAGAAACGCACATTTGCATACATACATACATACATACATACATGCATGCATACATACATACATACATACATACATACATACATACATACAT
>JAJIZL010017263.1:149539-164761 GCA_023969395.1 Amblyomma maculatum | reverse complement strand
ATACATACATACATACATACATACATACATACATACATACATACATAGGCTCTAACAGACGTATAGGAAACCGGCCATGATTACGCCAAATACGGCCTCCTGATCAATGATGTTATCACTGGTACAAGTCGACGACATTATCCATGTCATTAACACATTGATACGCAGCCTTCAGCAGCTCGTCATGATCTACCAAGCACACTGGCCGCAACGTGGCCTTGCGAGTGGGTAACAGCGCTGATCTGTTCTTAGGACCGATGCAACACCAATGGCACAGGCCTTTCTGCTGGTGGCAGCCCTGGTCACCGGGTGTCTACCCCGGGCGTCATCGGTGATTTATGTGCCGTGTGAGTTGGTACCGCTTTCACTTGGTGTGTTCTTGCTTCCTGAAGAACATTGAGAGGTTGATGGGAAATTTATACTCTTTGCCAATAAGAAATGTCAACTATGGCTGAAACTCTAATTTGAATGCCGGGATCGGTCGTAAAACCACTGAGAGGAAGGTATTTAGTAACAAAATTTGCGTGTAATCCCGTATCTCACAAATAAAATAAAGAAACCTTGAATCAGAACTTGTCCTCTTGTATCTGTGAAGCAAAATTGTATGTATCATACATAAATTGTCGCTATTTCTAAGAGCAGTGTTACTGACATTGTTGTACAGCGTTCTTTGGAGACAACACCTAGAAGGAATAACATCCCTTACAAATCCCAGTGTGCTAAGAAAGGAGTTCGTTTTTACTGGGACTGACAGGTAAGCTCGGAGGTTGGCCGACAAGGACTACCGGCAGCATGGTGGCACTGACGTCATGCGAGTGGGCAGTAAACGTAGTGGATAAATCTGATAGAACTTTTTTTTGCGACTGTGGTTTCTTCTCTCAGCAACTAATATGTATTTGCCTCTCCACAAGAGGTCACATAGCCTTCAAATGTCAAGTGATTCAATTCTACTATGGGCATGAATTTGAGGCTGTGAAGCTGCATGTCTGGTTTCTTCCCTACTTCTAGCATGCTTGTTATTCAAACCGTATGTTGTTCTCGCTTGAATTTACTTTTTGTACGCCCTTAATTCTTTTGTATGAAAGGTTTAGTTTCTACCTGTACGGTCATGTACCGTCTTTGCAAAAAGTAACCAGGCTGCTCCGAAGGCTGGCGGAGCAAGCCCGCGGCCGTGTGGCGGCGTCGCGCTCGCTGTGGCTTATCGGTGCTCGTCAGCTCTGAGGGTACAACAGCTGACGTAACTTCGCAGCCTCACTCTCGCTCGTTGGATGATAAAAACTAGGCGCGTAAAATGTGTGGGGGTGATGTTTCACGCGTGCGAAGCCTGGTTGTGCCCAGCGGGGGTGCTCAGTATAGCGACGGGGCTATCGCTCTTCTCGGCAACTACGGAAAACAGAAAAGCAGGTTATAGTAGACACGGCGAGCTCTTGCTCGTTTCTAGGACGATGTGCTAGGTTTGCCAGACAGTGTCGCCCTGAGATATAAGGGTTCCGCGAACGAGAAAGCAATCATGTGCATATAATGGCTAAGCGAGAGGAAGGTTTTATTTTAGTACCTATACTAAACCAAAACTTACCTACAAGCAAATGCAAAAATTCGTTAGAACAAATCTTTGCACTTATTTTTAAACAGCCTCCCCAAGGGGCTAACACAATTTTGAAAACTTGAAAGAGAGATAAGGTGGCTTGAAAGGGTTCACAAGCTTTCCCATATGTTTGTACTGGAGTTAAGACTCGTAAAGTGGAACTACCCAAGGCACATTGGAGAAAGCGTATTGAAATTTCGAGGTGCGTTATCATTCTTTAATGCAGAGGCGCATAAAACACGCAGGAAAGCGCAATACTGCTGCTGCGTTTCGGTAGCGGATTACAGAACACAAGCACTTATAATTATATAGCGAGAAACGCGAAATAATATCTGCTTCAGGGAAGTTGCCGAGAAGAGCGAATAGCCCCGTCGCTATACTGAGCGCCCTCGCTGGGCACAAACAAGCTTCGCACACATGAACCGCAGCGGGCACATCATACGCGCCTAGTTTTTATCAGCCAATGAGCGAGAGCGAGGGTGCGGAGTTACGTCAGCTGATGTACCCTAGGAGCTGAGGAGCATCGCTAAGCCACAGCGAGCGCAACGCCGCCAGACTGCCGCGCGCTTGCTCCGCCAGCTTTCGGAGCAGACTGGCTATTTTTGGCAAAGACGGCACATATTGCCTTCAGCGCTGGAAAATTATATATCCTCTTAGCGATCAGCTACCGTGATCTGCTCACGCGTAGACCGAGCTACATCGGGGAAGTGGCCCGACAGTACTCACCGGTGCCACCGGTGTATTTAAGATAGATATCTCTTTTGCGACTAATGATCACATTATGCTACATCTCTCCATTAAAGCGCTCATGGCTTCACTAGCAAATATATGTGTTCGTAATCAGAAGTGAATACGAAGGGCTAATGACGTACTTCCGCTCTCACGGCTGTCTGCAGATGTGATGGAAGATACCTGCGATGGCCTTCCCCGAACGGTTCAGCTTCCGGCCACGGGCCCTGGCTCCGCAATCATCGTGCGCTCGCACCAGGGGGCGCATTACAAGTCAGGACTCACATGTCACTTCCGGGTCAAGACGGCGAACGCGTACCGGATCGTGGTTGTCTTCGAGACGCTCCAGTTCCCGGGAAATAGCGGAAACTGCTCGGACTCGCTTCTGGTAGCGTGGAATGTATTTCTCCTTTTTCTGCTGACATTGATCAAAAGGAGAAAAGGGTATCATGCGAACCGATTGAAAAAAAAAAAACATTACAACAGAGATCGAAGAAATTGCTCTTATATGCGCGAGATTCTAGGCCGCACTGCCATAGTTACACGTTTGCACCACTGCCTTGGAATATGCATGCCTTGTCCTTCCAATACTTTTCCCTGTATTTCATACATTCTCGTCAGTTCGTCATAATTAGGAGAAGAACCTGAATTCGTGACTACCCGCAGTTTTTGCAGTTTGATGGCAAAAGACATAACTGTGTTCTTAATTACTTATATATGTAACCACGGAGGATACTGCAATATTGACATCATCATAATCACCATCATCATTATCAGCCAGACTAAACCCGCTGCAGGCCTAAGCTATCCTATTTCCCTCCAATTAACCCCGTCGTCTGCTAGCTGCATCCACTATTGACCTCTGCAAATTGCTTAACCTCAACCACACACCTAATTTTCCGCTGCCCCTGCTACGCTTACCTTCCCTTGTAATCCAATTGGTTGCTCTTAGAGACCGTCGGCTTTCTTATCTTCCCGCTACATATCCTGACCATACCCATTTGTTCATAATTTAAACTAGAATGTCAGTAACTGGAGTTATTTCTCTGACCCATTCTGCACGCTTCCTATCTCTTAACGTTAAACGTACCATTTTTAATTCCATAGCCCTAGTCCTTTTTATTAACCGCCATGTTCAACCCATTTAATTTACCTCCGTTTTTCAGCCTCATAGGTGAGTGCAGTTAAGATGCAACTGTTGTATTCTTCCCTCTTGGGCGATACTGGTAAGGTCATTCATTATTTTCATCGAGTTCATTAATCACCGATGATAACATGGCACTGGAAGTAAACGGGTGTAAAATGTTTCATGAGTCACACTTTCCAAAATGTATGTGACTAAAGATAGCTTACACTTTATCAACAACTATTGCGTTTCGTTTGTTCTTTCTCCGATATGTGCTCAAGGGCTTAGATTGAGTACAGTGGCTTTTGACCAAAGTTCATCATCTATTGCCCAGCAGTAGGCTTTTCTATAAGCTGATTTTCCTTGTAACTGTGCAATGCGGAGTGCATGCTGCGTCGCATTTTGTTTCTTCTACGAATCTAAGTCGCAGCAAAAAGTCGCGACTAATGCGTTCCATCATTCACGAAGTTTCCCTAAACATCGGAGCTTATCTAAAATCATGCCAGGAGCAGGGAAAAGAAATTACAACCTGAAAGTCCAGACCACGTAACAGAATTTTCGACTTGGCGCCCGGTCACTAAATCTCGCCTAAGCGATGAAAGCTTCAGGCGTCTCTGACGGCGCTGGAGAGTAGTACTACGCGCTTTAGGAGTCGATACGTTTGCGGGCAGAGAAGGTGCGCTTCTAGCTTTGCTCATGTCGTTCGCGTAGCAGCATCGTTGAACGAAACTCGAAATGGGGAAAAACTGAACAATGAGGGATGGTTAGGAAGTGGCTCTACAGCTGTCTCTACTGAATGTGACCTAAGAAAGTATTGAAGTCCCCTATTCGACGAGATGTCGGACTATTTGGCAAAACCTTAATCTCGTATCAATGTGGTTCCTGGGGCCCTGGAAATGTATCCTTAGTTTCCTTCATATTGTCACATAGTCGTGACAAGGCCGTACACACCAAAAGACGACACAGGCGTGATGGTGCTGAAATACCTCTTTATTGGGGCTGACTTGCGCCCGCAAGAGAACTAAGCAACTCGGCGGTGGCGATAGCAACAAACGTGCTCGTCGGTCGTCGAACAAACAATGCCCGTCACACTCGTCAACGCTCAATTTAAAGGCTGATCAGAACAAACTAGATAACGTCGCAAGCAGCTACCAGCACAGGCTGGAACATTGTGGAAAGACACTCGAGTGGCCGGAACCTTCGAGACAGATCTCGGTGCATCTTGCGCTACAACGAAACTGATAAAGGTGTGACTGGCGGCATCGAGCATTAACAAACAAAGAATACAGAACTGATACTCGATCCAGAATCAGAGTAATAAGGCCGTATGTCGGCGGCTGCTAAAAAAAACAACAAATACAGTTTTGAAGGTTTCGCGGCAATATGAAGCTGGAGGTTGCCCCACTGCCACCATGAATTCACGCTGTTGGCACAAATATCTCGATAACAACCATTGTACGTAATCAATACAAGTAAACAAAACGCAGGACAAATATTATCGGAACGGAATGTAAGGTATCTGGGAATATTTTATTTTCGTCTAGAAAAGGATCAAGAAATAAGAGCAAAGTAAGATGACCTCATAAATACTTATTCTGTTTGCTCTTTTTATTTTACTACCATATATTTTACACTGACCTGATGAAAGATAGCGATTACATTCTTGATGCAGAGTTGTTTGTCTACAGCTTCCTTTTTTTTCTAGTCATCAATGAGGTTAGGATCACTGTGCTATTGCTTGTTTTCCTATATTATACAATTTTGTGCTGCGTGCTTGTCTTATCTGTCGTGTGAAACAAGTCTGTAGATAAAATATTGTAGTGTTAGATTAACTAATGACGATCATCAGGAGTGCGTTCACACGATATGTTCAGTGCGTTCTCTCCAGGTCCACCTTGAAACGCTTAGGGTTATTTTATGATCATTAAAGCCTACGAGGTAAACACAGCGTAACAGTGAAAACATAACAATGACTTCAAGACAGTTTAACGATGTCTACAGCCTGGCGTGACGTAACAGGCGTCTAACGCCGTCATTAGCTCTTTCATTCAAAACAAAAAATATTTGTGAGGTTTATTCATCATTTTAAAACACTGACATCATACAGCAAGATAATTGCGTTGTGTTACATTTTCCTTTATTTCAAGTAATGTAGGCTGGTAAGACATCCGCTAGATTCAACGCTTATTTAGGAGTCATTATGAGCTTATTTTCGGTTATATTTGGAGCCTAACGCGTCACAGAACAGTACTAAACAGTAAAAGTGTGGAATGTGTGCAATAGGGTTCTTTAGTGGTATTTGGAGTCCGCATCAGGTTTACTTAAATCAGTCTCTGCAATCGTTGCAGAATCGTGCGATTCGTTTTATCACAAGAAACTACACACACGACAGTATTGCATAGCTCCACACCTCCTTAAATACACAAACACTTCAGCAGCACAGACGCACTTTACTTCTTCAAACTCTTCAAACTCTGTCACAGCTCTCCCACGTTTTGACTTCAACGTATTCGCCCTGCACCATCTCTCATCGCACCGACCATCCATTAAATATACACCTACTGCATTGCAAGACTAACTTGTTCAAATGCTCCCCATTGCATTTGGCTATTAAACTTTGGAACGAGCTCTCGAGTGACGTCGCGTGTACTAACAATTACGCGGCAATTTTTGCTGCTATTTCTTCTTTACAGGCGTGCTAATTTTGTTCTGTTTTTGCATGTATTATCTGTAAGCGTGCAACATTGTCTGCCCCACCCCCCCACCCACCCTTTTATGCAATACCGCTCTGTGGGTCTTTAAGGGTATTTTATATAAATAAATATATACTGCAGCGTTGTTTTCGTTCAACATTTTCCGATGCGCTGCGGTATCTAAGTGTACGATACCGGAAACCTCTACGTTGTAATGTGGCCTCAAAGGACAGACCTTTCTCTGCCAACGACACGAATGACGTATCGGAGGAGGGGCGATGGGCGGCACTTGCCTTCAAGTGGTGCGGTGTATTGGTGTGGAATGGCGTGGAGAGGTGCATTCGGTCTCGTGCGGTGACAATTAACTTTTTTTTTTTATAATGCTGTTACGTTATTCAGGGGTGGGAGGTGATGGTGGATCGGAGATTAGTAGTACATGTTTTTTTCCGCCTCTCGAGCCGCGCGATATCAATTTTGGAGCCGTAGAGGACCAGTACCCAATAGGATACAATCATAGACAAAGATCATATCCGGCAGTCATCCGGCCTTATTGATCGATGCGCGGCCAATCTACTGCACTGACGGCACAGAATCACGAGGCACATCGTCTTGTATGGTATATTTAAGACATGTTGCAGTCTCGCTTTTTTATCTTGTCTCTGGGCGGTATTTATGCACTCATGTTCTCAACGTCTACCCTTGTTCAGTGTTCTTTCATACTGTGAAGCCATCTTCACTCTCTTGTTCTACCCTGCCATTCTGCAAGCGTGATAGCTACTAACAGCGGCTTTTCCTAGTACTAGACAGTGTGCCTTGAGATTTTGACTTGCTTTGATGTTTTACTACTTTGATTTATTATGCTACATTTTGTTGCAATAAAGATGTTGCGCACATTTCAGTTGTAGCGCTTTTTGCCTGCACACGAACTTTAAATTGAGATGAACAAAGAGACCTTTGCTTCATCCAATGCCCCTGCGCTTGCTTCAAGCAGTTTGCAAAAAGCGTGGAGTCCTTCTCCTCTGGCACAAATGCATAACAAATCACTGAAAGAGACAAGATAAGGAAGTGATACTGTGATATTACTTTTCTTTTCCCAAAGAAGCGATAAAAGACGACGTGCCCCGTGAATGTGTGTAATCCGTGCAATAGATCAGCCGCGCATCGATCAAGAAAACCGTAAGGCTGCCGGACAGCGCGAGCAGCCAAAAGCGACCATCAGCCCCGAAGTACAAAAATAGCCTCACCTTACACGAAACAGGCGCTCAGACAGTCATTTAGAGAAACATAAGACGCGCACATGCATAATACTGCCACGACGCTGTCATATATCACCGCATGGTGACACCAAAGCAGTTTTAAAACGGTGCTCCTGCATATCGCAAAGTTTTTGTTCATGACTATACTTGACCGTCCGCATATTTTCGGCATATGCTCGTGTGTTCACGAATTTTCAGTTAGCTACTGAATACTCGTGTGCTCACAAATTTTCAGTTAGTGAACAAACAGTTAGCTTTACTCTTCTTTCTCTCCTTTGTCCGCTTATTGACATCGTCGTATACTATGAATAACATAGGCGTCATAACCGCTCGCGCTAGCTCAAAAGTACTACGGCAGGAAAACATAGCTATTTCTTTATTTTTACTGCACAAAACTATTGTATGTATCTTTCTTATCATACCCTACCCACACAACGAGTGAAACAGGTTGAGAGCATAAAAAATGCAGAGCTTGAATAATTACGGGCTTGCCATCAACAGCAGTATTTTTCTTCCTTTATTTATTAAACTTTTAAGAATCAGCATAAAAATGTAATTGGTATTTTTAACTGCCGTGTCTATATAATGACGCTGCAAAATATTTTTATTTTCGCGTTATTTATATTATGAGAAATCATCTTTCGGGGAGAGTGAAACATGATTTTGTACAACCAACACCCTGTTTAATGCTCTCTGCACGGGCCATAAGGTAACATGAAGTGAGGAAATTATTATTCAAATAAGAAAATAAATAAATAGGTGACTTATCTTTACGTTACAAATAAAAGAATAGCCGCATTCATCTATGCAATTAATGATGTTGATAATGATGGCTTATTTATCGTCAATGCCATTACAAGCCTCTCATTTCCCTGTCCTAGATGATGAAAACGATTACTGCCCGGACGCATTTACTAGAAGAGAAATAACCTTTTAAACCACATTCCCTCGTGGCAGCTTGCAAACGTGGAACAGCCTACCGGACCGATCTGCACATCCGCCGTAAAAGAGGTGATCAGCACTGACAACGTCCTCAACCTGACCTGGACTACCGGGGGCGGTGACGCGGCTTCCGTCAACGATGGATTCGAAGCTATTGTCACGGCCTACAAGCGTAAGTCTGAAGTCCGGTTTAGATCGCAGTCTGAGTTTCTAATCACGACCGGATCTGCTCACACCACCTTCATTTTACAAAGCGGAGCTTGCTTGTCTGGAGTGCTCGAGCTCGGTTCGGCGGCGATAATGATTTTTGGGAAGCAGCTACTGAACTTCAAAGATTGTAATTGTTCCAATGTACAGTCCACTAGAAACGCAGCCTCTATAGAGAAAAGCCCTTCTCTCCTTGAAAAAAAAAAGACCCGCGTTGAAAGATCGATAAGTTGCTCCACAGCAATCCCGTCGAATGACTCTAGTGGGCTTGCATCTTTGAATGAAGTTTTTGCCATTTCCTTGGTTTTCTGCTTGTATATGAAAAGCTCAGAGTAGCTTCAGCTAACAGATGCACGTTAAACTGATAGGGCGACTATCAAATTGAAAAAGGTTACTTGTAAGGTGGTTACCAGCGCAGTTATTCGGCCCTTACTAAGTATTTGTTGCTCATTTTACCAGCGTGAACACCTGAAGACGCCCAGAACCTGCCGTAGAAAAAGCACAGTGAATGTCTTCTTTTAGCTGAGAAAACGTTACACAGTAGAATCAGAGTCCTTCACTATTTAAAGGACTCTGGTAGAATCTCCTAATCCAGCGTTGTTGGTAATGCTGCGAGGGCTCCAGTGGAACCACTGAAAAAGTGGTGACTATTCGTAAATATTTAGGCTGTTATTGTGAAAATCTTTCATTTATTTTTTATTTTTTTCTAATGGGAGCAAGGAGATTGAATTCCTGTTACACTCTTCGGAGGGAAATGCAGAGCCTTGAAAGAACCCAGCAAAGCAGTGCACAAATACACACTAATGAAAAACTGAATATTTTTGCTCATTCAAGAAGGAACGTCGTTCAAACAACGCCCCCATAAAGAGCAAAATAAATAACTCTGTGACAGAAAACTAACAAAATACTACAAGACCTCTTCTAGATGACAGCTTTGCACACTTTGTCGAACATTTAGTGTCCAGGATCTGTCCTTTTTGACACATTCTATTGCTCTTATTGCGTTCTGTCTCACGAAGTATGACTGCAAAATGATTTTTATTTTGCTTTACCTTCTCCAAAGGAAACGCCTTCTACAAATATTAAACAAGTGTCACTACACGGCTCAGAGCAGACCCCTGGGCGCCACTGTTTCACAAAGACTGTACATTAGAATGTAAACTCCAATGACCTTTGTAAAATGGTTATAAAAATTGCCACAGAGTTAACTGACTTTTGAACAGATTTGCGTATACGTGTACACGCTTATATAAATTTTTAAAGATATTTTATTGAGACAAATGTCCGTTGCTGCTGCACGCATTAACGTTACTTCATCGCATTTTTAACATTCAAGGTCACATTAGGCCCTCTGAGCGCATAACCGCCTTTGCTTTCCTCGGATGTTAGCGATATATGCTCCGCAAGGATAGGAAAAGAAACTGGCAACACATTTTCTCCAAACACCGCACGAAGTTTTGCGCTCAAATTTGTCCGAACATGCTGAATTTTCGTAAAGAAGAAATGCTAAGCGCAGTTCTTGGGAACTGTTCATTCTTTAAGATAAAAATTTGTCTGCCTGCAAGACGCTTGCATACGGCGCCCTTATGTGCTTCTTATTCTATTCTTTTGTGATACTAAAATTTCGTTTTTTCACCTCGTGCCGGATTCAAGACCTCCAGTCTACTTTCTAGGTGCATTTTCATGCATCAGGCGGCAAGTGTGTGTTCGTAATATTCATAACCAACCCATTATGCTTGTCTCAAAATAAATGTGTGCGAATGCATTAAATGGTCACCGATTGACACTAGCAGCATGCTGCATGGAACAACTGAGAGACCAAGACAGCCAATCTTAATATGGCAATCAATGCTATTTAGTACCTTTTCGTGAAACTGATGGATCGAAGGTATTAGAAACGCTGCAGATAATAATACGAAAATGCACAGAGCGGTGAACGAATAGCGGTGAAAATCTGACATCATGCTTCTGCGTTTTTAAAAATGGCCCCACGATAATGAAACAGATCCTTATTTATCTGCATTGCCGAGCGTCTTCCTTTTGAATCTCGTGACGAAAAAGCCTGTCGATCTGCGCGAATTTCGTTAGTTAGCAACATCCTTAACAGGTTCTTTTGATCAATAAAGAAAGCGATGGAGTTCAGCGGGAAACCTGGTCACCATCATATGAATCAGCGAATTCCTTAGTTTCCCGTGTGAGCTTAATTTTAGAATATTTCAACATATTTAGGAAGGGGCTCTTAAGCTAAGCCTTGGAATAAATTTGCAGGTGGGATGAGAAATTACCTTCTCTCGCCTAGGCACAACATTGCTTGGAGGACGATGCTCTAGGTAACCTTTCACCCTGTCATTAATTGTTTCTAACTAAAACCTATTTTCCTGCCCAGTATATTAACACGGCTGAAAAGTACATTTTAAAAATTTTCTTGCTAAAATAGAAGAGTAAATTGCTTGCAGAGTTATGTAATGTTTCTAATAGAGTTTTATAACTGATGGAAATGTCAACAGCAAGCTGTAGTGCCTTATAAGGTAAAGACTCAAACAATTGTGAAATTATATTTGCTTGGAAGCTAGACACGATGCTTAAAATTGAGAAACTGTTCGGGGCTTCTGTTGGAAATTTATCGCCAACAGCAGCCTCACTGCACCCACTACTGGGCAAATGCCACTCCCATATCACTGAAATTAGCACGGTCATATGCCAACTGATTCAGATTTTCTCCTGAAAACTTCGTAATATCATTCGGCCACCTATCTTCCTGTCTCTCCCCTGCTACGCTTTCCTTCCAATGAAATCCGGCCAATCACCGCTAAGGACCATGGGTTATCATCTCTTTGCACGTCACATGCTGTTTATGCCCATTTCTTTTTATTTATTTCTAATAAATATCATTAAGCTGCGTTTGTTTCCTTACACATTATCCACGCTGCCAGTGTCTTTAACTTTACACATGCCATTTTCCGTTCCATAGCTCTATGAGTAGTCCTGAATTTAAGTTAGTCTGCTTTTGTTAGCCTCCACGTTTCTGTCCGATATGTTGGTCTAACGTTGCCCCCAATGTGTTATAGATTCTCTTTGTAAACACCTTCTATGTAACGATTGTAAGCTAATCGGTCTAATTTTTGAAGTCCTGGACGTCCGCATTCTTGTGAACTTAAATAGTATTACCGTTCTTTCAAGATTGGGGTATTCTCGCGGCGTGAGGCAGTGAGTGTACAGGGTTGCCTCCTTTTAGGATTATCTATCTACCGTTCTCCAACAAATCTGCACAACCAACCTGTCCTCGCCAGGAGCTCTCTTGTTTTTCTTTTCTTCTTTTGCTTTCTTCGATCTTGGTTAACGGCGAATCATCTGATTGCTCGGTGGTACTGACACTAGTCTTTTGACCCTGATTACTTCATCTTCTGTACAGATCAGTGTAGAACAAATCGACTACTTTCACTGTGTTGCTCACATGAGGTATGAAATTACCCTACTTGTCTTTTGTCACGCTCATATGATTTCTATGTTCGGCTAGCTTGATGTTGCGCATTGTTAGGCTACCGCCGTTTTGTTTAGAACATGCTCGATTCTCTTCATGATTTACTTAGGTATGCCGGAAATTTAGATTCCGCCGACGCTGCACGTTACAGCAGCCTTTAATTTTATTTTATCTGGCCCCTAAGAGGGCTGAGAGCTGGCATCGATAAAGCGACGCGCTAATTTTTCACTAACTGTAGGCAGCCGAAACATACTATTTGGGCTCATCGTTTGCGCGTTAAGTGTTTTGCTTTGGCCTCCAGAGAGCATCAGGAGTGCAGCAATTACAAGAGGAAAAACTTGTAAAGCCGTTCCCACACTCTGGAATAAAAACCAATAGCAAACAAAACCTAAGAAGTGCATGCTGCGAGAGCAGCTGAAGGAAATGTGCAGGTGTCAATCTCAGTTATCCGGGGCGAACATGCCGCACTTTGCGAATAAATTAAAGAGAAGTCGTAATATCTAAAACCGGGTAAAAGGTTTTCATCACCACCACCAAGCGAACAACACAAACGGAAGCGCATACACCTTAGCAATGCAGTTACGTTATTATTTGACCTAATTTGTTTCGTATCGGAACACTAGAGCCCTCTAGGCAACTGTTATCAACTCTGTATATTGGCAACAGTGCAAGCCTTCCTTAAAAAAAAGTCCTGAACGTTGAATAGGAAACTAAAAATAAAATTCTTTGGAAACTGAACAAGCAGGGGTCGATTCACAACATTGAAAAAAGAGAGGCACCAAGCGAGTAGTCCCTAAGGATGCACACAAGTTTGCCTGCTTCAGAAACCATCCCTGGCGCATTGAAAGCAGCCCATTAACCAACTAACCGCAAGAAAAGATAATAATAAAGACCCGTAAGAATAGAAGTAACAGCGACCAGCACTGTTGCTTTTGTGTTTCAGGAGATCAGCACTTCGCTCTTAATGTAGCAGTGCAAAAATTCGATCTCTACTTTTATTTGTCTACTTTTAGCGGAACTCTTTCTTAACTAATCTATATGCTACAGATTACACTGTGACGATAGAATAAAAAAATGCCCTTTTTAAAACCGGAACAAGACGCAAATTATTCGTTATTTCCATTCTTGGGATGCGTAAACCATTACGTTGCATAATTACACTGGACCGATAATTGTTTTTAAATATCTTTCACAACCTTCGCAAGGTCATACTGAAAGTTTAATAACTGTTTCTTTTTAACGAAATTTAGATACGCGGCGGGTAGCGCTTTTTCGAAGTCTTTAAAACATACTCAACTTAGTGGATGGATCGCAAAGTACAAAGCTGGAATCAGTCTCCCAGGGCTCTTGGATGGCGAACCAGGCATACTACCCCCAGACTACGCACGCTCGTTTGTACTACTTGGCTTATACCGCTGTCACATGGGCATTTCGAAGGCCCTCGAACCGATTGTCTGTCGACTCGAAGGCCTTCAAACGCTGCCACATGGTCGTTTTCAAAGGCCACTGAATCGATAGTCTATTGATCGAGCCAACAGAACAGCTCAGAACTCCATCGAGATCTCGAAGGCCTTCGAACGTCGCGCAAGGTTGCTAGCGTTGACCCGAGGAACATCCCGAACACATGTGCACAGTGCGTTAACG
Source organism: Amblyomma maculatum (assembly GCA_023969395.1). Taxonomy (NCBI): domain Eukaryota; kingdom Metazoa; phylum Arthropoda; class Arachnida; order Ixodida; family Ixodidae; genus Amblyomma; species Amblyomma maculatum. The sequence continues at coordinate 151,098 of JAJIZL010017263.1, read as the reverse complement.
ATGCAAAAACGTGAACAAGCGTTATTATATTTATATCTTTCATTTGCTGGTAAAATATTATTATTCGTAATAATTTTAAAATAGCATCGCTCTTTTTTAAGGCACACTATTTATGTACTCTCTACGACTGTAAAATGCGCCGCCCCCCCACCCCCCAAGAAAAGCAAACACAATGAAAAGCATAGCCGTATGAACGTCAACGCGTTGAAAAAAAAAAGGGTGTTTTTGAATAACAACTAATCCCCCCCCCCCCATCTGCAGTTACTAAAATAAGTAACAGTTATATTTTATTTTCCAGTTATAGACAGATTTCAGTTGTTTAACAAAACCGAAAGGAAGGATTGTGGCACCACGAAAGTTTGGCGCCAAACACTAGAACTATTTCAATAGCCCTCGAGTTTTGCCGTGTAGCAGCTGCACAACTCCTTCGAGTTCGATCGCGGTTGAAAATTTCGAAGGGTGTCGACTCAATCGCCTTTGAAAGTGACCGTGTTACTGAGCTATTAGTTTAGTTTACTTGTGGAGTTTAACATCCCAAAGCAGCTCAGACTATGAGAGACGCCGTAGTAGAGATATCCGGAGATTTTCACCCCTAGTTGAGCGCCCTAACCACAGCACTACCACGGAGGATCTATTATTGAGCCGTAGAGGTCAACGGTTTAATATTAACTCAATGTATTATACTTGTTTCAGCTTTGGTATTATAACTCGTTATGGGCGCAGTGCATGTTTGCGCGGCTTAACCACTGCTTTGCCTAATCGAAAAATAATAAACATTCGAGAGGCGGAACTCTAGGTGATAACTATATGCGCCTACCGTTGCTTTCACTGCTGATGGTAAGTTCCTCCCCCAACAAATCATTAAGCTGTAGGCTGATGTTTCAGAACCTTTTCTTAACTATATCTTAGCAGAAACTGGTAGCCGAGTTGAGAAATGCAGTGTTTGCCACCGACAACAATGTTTCGAATTAGATAAGAAAAAACAGAGAATCAGTACAGGCCATAACTGCTTGTTTACTTCACCGGGCGCCTTTCCGTGCGGGGGCGCTTTAAACCCCAAATGCGGCCAGCCGCTGGCATTCGGCGAGACATTCCTAAGATACCCTATGCCTCACGCACTTGGAGGATTAATTATAGTCCCGAACTTGGAAGACGCACGCGTACGTGCTCTATATATCGGGCAGCCCAGCGTATTCTTCGAGGTATGCGCGTGCCTGACATCGCCCGGCAGCGTACTATTAAAAGCGATTTACATATTCGGGCGCCTTCAGCTTAAACTTGGCGATAGCTCGGGAGCTCTGTACGAGCTCAACGTCAAGCGCGCTCCACGCCTCCTTCTCCTTTTCACTCTCCAGGTCGAAAAGGTGCATTGTCTTATGCTCGGTGTCAGCTGTTGCGGTTCTTGTGTGTACGTACTTTCCACGAGCGTGCGGTTTTGAAAGCCGCAGAGCTGGCCGTAGTGACCCGGTAAAATAGTTTTCGCTCTGGGAAGAAAGGGTCGGGACAAAAAGTTGAGAAGAAGGGGGGGGGGGGGGGGGGGGGGGGGGGGGGTTTCGAGC
>JAJIZL010017263.1:64778-149439 GCA_023969395.1 Amblyomma maculatum | reverse complement strand
GGGGGTATAAGTTAACAGAGTAATTATCAGCGAGGCGATATGCTCTGCGCCACTAATTTGAGAGGCAGCCCCGGAGAGGACACGAACGGGTCTGCCGCGAATTCTTGTTCTATTCTGAGGAGCGAATATGCATATGAGGGCAGATGCCGCACGATTAATTCAGGAGGAAGGTCGCTCATCTGCAGCTCGTGCCTAGAAGAAAAAGATTCGGGGCGCTTTTGAGGAGATGAATTCAATGTAAGTGGTCGGAACCTTCACGTTGGCACTGACGCGGTGACGGCCGTTTGAAAGATGCAGAACGAGTTGAACTTTCTTGGCTAAAGTTCTCGAGTAAGATTGGGGTTAACACTGTGATGAAACTGCTTTGAAGAGAAAGGACCTTCCGGATTGGAAAGTATAAAATTAAATACGAAAGGTAAAACAAGCCTTCTTATCCAAAACAAATGCGTCAGCACTGTTGTGACCAAAAAGGCGTAATCTCTTCGAGATATCACCAAATCCAGCTTTCATATGGCACGTTTCTTACCTGAAGCTACGGTTACATCATGCAACGGCTTCTTATTTATAATAACGTCACTGGCTGTATTGATAGGCTAATAGACCCGTTGTCGAAGGGTTATGAACATCCGTTTTATAAGAACAATTCGAAGTCGCCTCTGGGTTTGCTGAAGGCACTATCGAGCTTTTTTCGCACTGCGTCCTTATAGTAGCAGAAACAGCGTAAGGCCTGAACAGCTTTGCCCTCTTGCGGAGTCACTGATACTTTGGGCCCTGGTCACGTTCGCATCCCAATTAAATGCGCCGGCACGTTTTGCATGCCGCTCGAGAGGGGGTCATTGACGAAGACAAGTGTGAAATTTATTCTGGCTAGCGCGGCTTCGTACTGAGGTATCACATGATTCGTTTCCGTGCCAAGCATCTCTTTTGATCACAAAATAGCAAAGTGGATTTTCTTCGGCAGCCTAAGGCTTTCCTTGATCTTGAAAGGCACTTGCCTGGGTTTACTCCCATTGCATAAAAAAGTAAAATTGTCTTTTGGCGCGTATTTTGTGACGTAGAGAGTGCCCTTCACAATTGTTACACATCTGCGGCCTTGGGTGTTCGCATCTTAGATCATAGGTCTTGGCATTACCATACAACATCGAGGTGATAAGATGGGAGAAGACGAGAACACATTGAAAATATATACATTAAATTAAGTTGGAAGATGCAGAAGCTTTGAGCAGTGCACGTGATGTGCTCAATCGTCGTCATTGTCCTGGTGCTTACCAGTGTAGCCGCGAAGATCTAATTAGCCAAAGCAACTTTCGTATTGGCGTTTCGGCTGCTTAAAACAATGCCGAGGATTTCAATTTGGTAAGCAAGTAATTCTCACTTAGAGCGAATATTTGGAGGATAACCTGCGCTCCTCCGGTGGAATGCTTTCGATTATCGTTTTCTGATAGCGGCCCGTAAGGATTACTACTAATAACGAGCGTCATAAAGAAAACAATCGCTTAAATAAATTGGTAGGCGTTATGAGGAATATGAAATGAAGTGACTTATCATAAGGCATCCTCATACCTGCGGAAAGCAATATTTCTGCTATCATGTCGTTTATATTAGTGTTTGTCACGAGCTTCTTATTAAACAATTGAACAACTCATTTTAAGAGACGCATATTTATATTGCCGCAGGATGACGTCATCGCGCCAACACTAGGCTGCTGCTACGCGCCTAGTGTCAGGCGTACTCGAGGTATATATTATAATATAGGCCACTGGGGAAACGTACTACAGCTTATTTGGAATCGTAAAGATATTGCTTCCATTTATATATTCATTCCAGCAATAGAGAAGAAAAAAATTCGAAGGATGTGCATATCTGCAACATTACAAGGAAAAGCTAACACTACGTAGTACAGATTGTTAAGAAAAAAATATCATGCACTGGGGGACGGAAAACCTGAAAGCTTTCAAGTGGTTTTGACCAAATCACAGAGGAAGAGAAACGGTAAAGATGATCGCGAAGGGAGCAGAGAAGTTATTTCTTTTCTCTCTTCGGAGGCTCCGCGCAGGTGTTTTCTAGTTATTTATCATAAATCTCATTTCTCTTTAAATAACTAACCAAACCACAAACGCCCTTTTCAGCATGCAGGTAAAGATCCGTTCGACACAATTTAACGAAACAGATTTGTCAAACCTGTGTGAACCGGTACACAAACTGTTTCGCTGCTTCAGGCCGAAGAGTTATTTCTTTAAATGGTTATGTCCGGCGTTGCGGGCCTGTGTGCCTGTACAAACACGTAGGTTGCCATTATGTTTTTTTTTTATGAAAGTGAAGCGAAGTAGGTATTTTTGACGCACGTTTTCAACTAAAAGTTTGAAATTCTCGTAAAAAAGTGGTTGTTAATAGAACTTTTCTGGCCCCTCAGAGCAGAAAGCAGCTTTCGACAAAGCAATTTGAATCACTGCTGAGACCACCTCTGTTACTGGAGGATCAAGTAAAATCTCTCAATATACGAGCACAGCTCGAACTCACTGGCACACGGACCGCAATTTCGAAGTGATTCTAAAATATATTATTTCTGCAAATGAAAAATATCTAATAAACATGTGTGTTATTTCAACAGTGTATAAAAACAAAAAGACGTACAATGAAGTTCAATACCATTTTAAGTTGGGCTAGTTGGTAATTTCTTGTTGGAATCATTTTGTAGCGGTAAATACACGGACACAAAATGATTCCAACAATGAAGTTCAAGTTTATATGATTCTCCTAAAAATATTCACTTCGTTTTTCTCGGCGCAGCTGGGAGCGCCTTCTGCACCTTCAGCGAGTTCAAGTGTGCCAACCATCGCTGCATCGCCGACAACTTTGCTTGCGACGGCCATAACAACTGCGGCGACAACAGTGATGAAAATTGCAGTAAGTTGACCCACGTATGTGCCTTGCAAAATATTTCGCATAGGCTTTAGATATCTTCTTTCCAGTCCGTGAATACGCCAGCAGGGTTACATATACTCGGAGACTCTACGCTTTCGTTTTCTCTCATCATGCTGCGGACCGTGGCAAAAGCACCAGAGATGATGAGGCAAACAATCATCAAGAGACACGGTCTTTTTCGTATAGGGCACATCTCCCGTCTTGTCGGTATATAGGTTACCATACTGTTCATATGTTACTGTGCAAACGTTACATGGCAATATTTTGATGGTAACCTTTGAAGCGCCTAAATATTGGCCGTTGTAACATTTAGTCTGTGTAAAAATAAACAAAACATGACCAAAACTTCAAAACTGGCGACTTTTAACATTTTTCTACATAGCTTACTGACGTATAAAAGTTACTATAAATACATATAGTTCAATTTACATAGGTTACTATGTTTAGAGTGTAGCAGAGGCTATAATTTAGGCCGCGTCTCACGGATTATGTTTGGCGTATGCCTATTGCAACCTCCGCGCAGTTCACAATTCCTCGAAGAAGCTGTTGCAAGTAAAGCTCGTCAAATGTGTAAACATGTGGGCATGCTGGATTTTTTTGTGCCTCAGTGCAATTACGCAAATGGGGCAAAGTTGTGAAGCCTAATGTGACAGTGTCATCATGGGTGTTTTTCTGTTAAGTGCAGAATGGCGTTTTGATCTCCCGTTTTACAATCATGAGAAGCTACACTGTGAAAGCGAAATGAAACATTTACGAAAAACGGCCGCGGCCGCTGTTTTCATTGAGGGTTGTTTCTTGGGTGAAATATGTGTAGCTGAGGTTCTCCAGGTTACTAACATCTGCACTTTTGGCGTCGAAGGCTTCAAATTTAAGTTAAAACGCTGGCGTGATTGCGCGTCTGAGTTTAGGTTTTTTTGCTTATTTGCATAAAGGTTCAGCCTATCCCGCAGGCGTCCCTGTCAAACAGAAAAACTCAAGTGACTGTGCCCGGCAGACCTGTAGGCCAAACCGTAATAAGTATGCAGCATTTATGAATTTCTTCAAACAGAAAAAAAAAATATTTTTTAATAAAACTATCACATGCACGGAAACAACTAATAAGTGACTGTATTTGATAATTGCTTTCTCTGTTCATTTCTCATGTCCCTTTAACTTTGTCTGTCTTGGATGTGACATCACTATGATGATATCTAAACAAGTAAGGCTACTCACAGGCCCCGGTATCAAACTCAAAGCTGAGTAATATAAAAATAAATTTGAAAATAAACCGTTATATATACCTTCCACTAATCAAGATTTAGAACAATAGTTTCGAAAAAAAGAGGGGTATGTTTTTCGGAAACATAATTCCGACTTATGATTATTGACATCTGTTGGAGGTGTGTTCGCTATAGAGTACATGAGCATAAGCAGACGAAGTATGATGACGCATGCAGCTTAGTTGCAATAGTGCAATGAATGAAAAACGTCCTCTTCATATTGAACTAATTTAGTTCCATTTAGCTCAGCTCAATTCAAGTTCCAGGCGGTCACCCATACTTTCATTTGATTCCCTTAAAATCTTACGGTACATTTTTGACTGACCTTCCTATCTTCTCAGTCGAGCGCAAAATACCATTTCAGGGGTCTCTTCTGGCCGGCGATAGAAATAATGTTACAAAACCAGATTCGTTATTAAACGAACGTTGCTCTTTAGAGATCGATTGGCAACCCCTACAAGCAAAAGCGCACTAATGTTGTATGCAGCGAGTGTGCTTCACCCAGAGAATAACAAAAAAAGGTAGCAAGTAAGTACTACTAGCAAAGAGAGTGTACAGAAAGGAAACAATTGTATAGATCCAATCCAGCGACGTACTGTGTAATCTACATTTTGTCGTCTCTGTCAAGCATTGCTGAGCACCTATCATGCCCAGTAATACCGCCGTCTTGACCATAATTTGTTGAAAACATTGTGATTTCAACCCATTTGAAGAGGTTCAGAGTAAACTTATCGTTGGTTCTCGAAGTCTCTTGGGAAAAAATTTACAAACGTTTGTAAATAAATGTTCATCCGGCCGACCATTTATTTTAATTACAAAAGTTTAATTACAACACAATCGAAAGAATAACAGAAGAGACACACACTGAGTTGGGTCGCCTTTCAGCTTAGGGCGGTCCGCTGTCCTATGTGAGCGTGCAGGAGAACGTCAGTCGTTCCCTAAGCTCGAGCCGCAACTCGTCGGGCTACCCCCCCGCCATTCGCGGTTCGCACGCAGTTCTCCCTCCGAGAAAGAATTCATGCCCCACTTCCCCGTTGATACAGTTCAGCGGAATCCGTAGCCGGGGTCGAGTTCGCTAAAGCAACTGTCGAGGATGCGCACGAGATTGACGACTGTCGGTTACACACACCCAAAAGAAAAAAAAAAAAAAACAACGTACAGACACCTGCGGGTGCTTGAAGGGGTCCGCCAACGGCGTTCGGAGCCTCGCGCACCAACCAACAGGACAAATACAGAACGGCCGAGTGTTCTTCAATGCGCGAGACCCCCACCCCTTAAGAAAGACACCAAACAGGCAAACCACACATGCAGGGACACTTCACACTATAACAAAAACAAGAAAAAGCCCCCCCCCCCCCCCCCGCCTTCCTTTCCTCGACGGCTTCTCGAAGCGGGCGGAAACACACAAACACACACAAAAAAAGAACGTGAGCACACATGCACTGTTGACAACCTTACACTCAGTGATGAGCAGAAAAAGTATACTGCGGCGAGTTTGAGAAAAACGATGAGTAGTACGTTCTGTTCTGTCAAATCTGCCTCGCATACATATTTTTGCGCTACAACGTTATGCGGCAGAACATGAAGATTGTTGTAATCAGTTGAGATGACCTCAGTTATGAACGAAAATTTAGGAGAATTTTTAGGCATACGCTTTCTCTTGTTCCTTTTTCGCATCCGCCGTAGAAGTCAAGCAGCGAAATGGAGGTTTAAACTGAACGGTCTTTAAAGCGTTTTGGGGTTTTGTTAGATAGTTCTCAGTCCTGGTTTACCGCACACACAGAAGTTCGCTTCCACCTGCACAACTAGAGAGCTCGGACTGGAAATTACATCAGAGCACCAACATGGTGAATGGGCCCAAACACCCGTAAAACATATTAGCCACAGCTTGAAGCCTGCCAAGTCCTCCAAGTGCACGAGCTTCTGGGAAAAAAAGAAAGAGCGGGACGGCGACAATAAATGATAAAAACCTAACGGAATGAGAAAAAGTTTTTTTCAGTTTTTTTAAATCTGCTTCATGCATTGCATATAATGTCTTTATGAATACTTATAAGCCTACTTACTATATAATTAATCGCCGTAGAACTGCAGAAGCGAGGGGCGCATATAAAAAGGAACCGCATCTAAAAGCGGGAATATACGCTACAGATGGTACAGTGGCTAGAAAAATGTAAACACATTTCAGGAATATATAAAATGCGAAATGAGATAAGGCACAAGCAGACTACACCAACCCTAACATTCAAAAGCTTCGAGCCGTAAAAAAAGAAGAAAATAATCAGGTACATTGAAAAAAAATTTCTTCAAAATAACGCAACATTTGTACTGAACGCGGACTATTAAGAAAGAGCAGTCAAGCTACAGAACATTCCGCCGCATAAAATAATTGAGCATAAATATAGACTATGGCATCAAAGTGACATAGGAGGTTAGTTCATATGTCTTAATCATGGCGCACGCTGGAGTGAAGATCATTCCGTGTATTACTCCGCTGGCTGCTGTGTTGCAGGCCAACATGCCTGCAACCTAATTCTGCGTGGCGTGACTCCTCCTACTCTCTGTGTTGAGGCAAAGTAAAAAGGCTACAACAAGGACATTTTATCTGATTTTAACAACTAAATTCGCCACTCAGTGCATGTGAACATTCGAAGTTTATAAGAGTCTAATCCTCTAAGTGCACCTTTTTTTTCGGGAGAGGAGTAAAAAGGCGCGAATGCCCATGAAGCCTAAGGCAGTAATGCCTTATTGGTTAAAAAGTTGTTCGAGATGCCCATTGCTAGTGTACAGTATATGTGTGTATGAAAATACGAACGCAATATGATAGCCTGCTATAAGCTTCAGGCCAATGACCTAACACTCTGTCAATAAAGGGCTTCCGGCTTGAAAGGTCGATTTCTATACTTACACATTTCTTGCAGGAAATCCGAAATGATACAATGACAGAATGTGGGGACGAATAACTTACACAACAGCTATGAAAGAGAACTGAACAAAGGTTGAGGCGGAAGCTTAGGTTTGCAAGCCAAGCCCATGTTTCGATAAGAGGACTTCTATTGGAAGGCAAACCTTGTCTAAAGTTGGGCTTGGCTTGCGAAGTGAAGCTTCCCCTCAACCCTTGCTCCGTTCTCTTTCAAACCACGTAGTAATATTCTTCTTCTAGTTCTAGCCTCGATCCTTACGTAATTATGACACGTAGTGGTGACAATGTTCTTGACAACAAATGAGGAGTCTTTAGATTCACTGGAATAAACTCTTAATTGGGGCTGACTTGCGTCCGCAAAATAACTAAGCAAACAGCGGCGTTGACAGCAGGCAGCTTGCTCGTGGGTCGTCTATCTACAGATGCCCGTCGGACCTGCCAACAGGCGGAGAAGAAACATCTAAATAAAAGCTGCACTCTGAACAGTATAACCTGAATAATGGTAGCAACTGACGCAAGTGATTAGAATCTTCGCGACACAACTTTAAATATCTTATGTGACGAAAAATGATAACGCTGCGTCCCGCTACAACTAGCATGAACAAACAACGGGTAAGAATAGATTTGTGCGCTGGAATCACAGAGATAAGGCAGCATGCCGGCGGATATTGAAGAACAAATAAAAATGTAAATGGAGAGGAATATTTGAGCAACATGTTTAGTTTATTAATAGGCACCAAAAAACAAAATAGACAGCATACATTGGCATGGAATGCTCTTCACTCAATTGGACGGAAGTAGTGTGCATGGACATTAGTGGTTGCCGCAATTTGGCGCTTGACATAACGCGCCGCGACTGCTGAGAGGGTTTTAATGCATCGCCTTTTAATTCGGCATTGACTCAGTCCAAGTCAGTGTACTTGGGGCATATCCTCGAACAAAATGGACGCCTGTTCCTCATGCAGATTTTGGCTCGAGCATCTGGCGCTCTATGGGATCGATGTCGGTGATGTTGGTGGTGGTCATGTTCATGGGAGTCTGCATTTTGATGCCCCTGATCGCCCGAGCCTGCTATGGCCCGCTAGACTCGCAGCAGCGGCAGCAGCAAGCGGTAAGTGTCCTCGTGCCCATCGTTTTCATGACCTGGGAAGCCCCTCTCGCATATGACTTGCTCCCGTAATGAGCACTCTCTTTGCAATACATTCAGATAGCAAGTTCATCAACTTGCTATAATTACTGAGTAGTAAAATCTTAGCTTGGTGGAAGAGTGCTTCTACTGACATCTCGTACAATAGCGTTAGATAGAGCCCTGTTGGCGCGTACAGCTCACCTCGTTTGTGTCACAATTGCCCCTGCCATCCGAAATGCTGCAACTCTAAGACATCCGACGCAGCCATTTTAGCCAGGCTTCTGTACGGTTATGAGAAATAACCAGCTGGGATATAGCACGTGCCATGCTGCCAGGAGGTAAAATGGAGAAGAAATTTACTCTCCTTTTTAAGAGAAGATCGGGGTGGAGCGAGTGTCCGCCATGGAAAAAACAGATCCTCCCTTTTTATAAAAAAATAACTCTAAATGTCTGCTCTGTCGTTCAGTATGCTGATGCTCGATTTGGCAGTCATGCGCTGGGTGTGCAAATATTATTTTGTATGGTAGATGTGGCCATGTATGGCAGCTTTCAACGAGGTCCCAATGCGACCAATTTGTCGCATCTAAGGGTTAACTACGTGCAATTCAATTTCCTGGGGTCCACGTGGTGGGGTCATAGACCGTTGTTTCTCATCCGAATTATTGCAGCGTAATTGGGCGTTAGGTGTTGCGGTATCATATTTTGTACATGAGACAATTATTTGCCACCAGGCCGCAGATATTGGCGATTGAACTGCGCAAATTTAAAACTACAGGAGAGGTTCTGATTACATTACGACAGTGCTGGTGTGTTCTCCTTTTTTTATCCGAGACTTATGGAGCTCGGATATGAACCTTAGCAACCAGAAATTATTCCGTTTGCGAGAAGCAATTCAGAATTCAAAGGTGGGCTGCGGCAATCTTCGGAATTTACTCATATGCATGAGAGGCAATTTCTTACAATCTCTTTGAATCATGCGTATTAGTCAGAGAAAAATAAAGCGTGTCGCCAAATATTACATTCATCTCTGGCGGTAGGCATAAACGCAACGATTTCGAGCCAAACGGGTTTTCCAACCTAAAAATGTGCGTGCTAATTAAACTAACTTTTGAAAACAACCCGCTTACATCACATTACATGACATCATCATCATCATTATCATCAGCCTGACTATACCCACTGCAGGGCGAAGGCCTCTCCCATACTTCTCCACTTAACATGACATAGTCCAACTTTATTCCTCCCGATGATTGCTAGCGTAAAATAAGGAGTGGTTCACATGTAAAATAAAGTTGCACAAGTAAAACGCGTTAGAACACATTCGATCGCTGTTAAAGATACTAGTTATGTGATTGAAAAGTTATTAGTTCAGGTGCATCATTGTTTGAAAATTAAGCATACTCATAGGTAAAGCACCGAAGTGTAACAAAGCTTTTTTATTTATTCTTTATTCAATGATTACCCCGCTTAGCCCGAGGGCGCTACAGCAGGGGGGTTACAGAGTGGAAAAAATACGTCTTCATTTATGGAGCACACTTGATGACCTGAAAGCCGATTCCATTCATTGATGGATCGAACAAAAAAGGAACTGACATACATGTTAGTTCTGGCACGGTATTCCAAAATTTTAAAACAATGATCTGTGCGAGCAGAGACATAATGTGGCCTATGTCAGTATATTTCCTTTCGAATGCTTGTTTTGTTGTGGTATAGTTGGTACAACAGTTTAAGTCGTAATTTCCTTCTTCGAGAGGAGAGGGCTTACCATCCTAATTCATTTTTCATGACGGTGCAGCTATCAGTTCTTGAGTACTGACACAGGACAAACCTTGATGCTCTATTTTGGATGTTTTCAATTTTATTGCTCAGTGTTGTTTGCCAAGGGTCCCATACGTCACAAGCGTATTCGAGCAGTGGTCGCACGTACGTTAAGTAGGCTATTGATTTCAAACAAGGCGGCACGTGTTTCAGATTTTGCTGTAGAAAGTTTAAGGTCCTGGCGGCTTTTGCAACTACGGTATCCACATGTGCATTCCATGAACAGTCGACTGTGTCACACCTAAGTATTTATGCGCCACTTTTTGTGTCACTACAATACCGCTGATGCTATACTCTGAGGCTAACTTATGTTTTTACGTGCAAACGTAACATGAACACATTTTTTAGTATTTAACTTCATTTTCCCTTTAGAACACCATTCAAGAACACATGATAAGTCACTTTGTAACTGGGTAACGTCGTCTTGATTTCCAACTTGATTGTTTTTTTTTAATAGACAAATTAGGATTCCTTATTTGCTCTTCTCCCGCGATATTTGAAGTGAATATGCAGCTTTTGTCATGCATTACCACAGCCTATTAGGTAAAGGAGTGTGCGAAGACGTGTGTCCTCGAGAAGCGTGTCTCAAAAACACTCGCGTCTCCGTAGGGTCCTCTAAAATTTAATATCGCCGCAGACCTGAAATTTATTGCAGTGAAGTGATTCTGTGCAGCTCAGTTATTGCGCCCACATTGCTTGCAAACTCGATCCAGTGTCCTTTCGTGATCCTTCTCCCAAGCTGCGGCAGGAGGAAGTTGGCCGATGGTCGAGGATTTTATTAATTGTTTTATTCTGGCCTCGAGGAGCCTTTGATTGTCAGCAACGTCCAAACGTTTTCGCTTCCAGTCCAGACCCTCTACTTTTTCAAATTGATTTCAACTTTGTTGGCGCTATATGTTCAAAAGTACAACCGAAGAAAATAGCGTTCCTTTGCCACGTCGAGTAACCAATTCCAGACCCTTCACCTTAAACATATTTTCTATTTGTTTTATGCTCGTGTTTGCAAGAGTGACAGAAATTCAGGCAAAAAGAGGGAGATATACAGGGTCTTGAATATTTGGGGGCTAGGATTTAAAAAATTCCTATGCAAAATTTACTACCCTATTTCAGCAGAAATAACGTTCACAAAGTATCAAAATATCGTCTACGTTATCTGATAAGTGATTCAACTTCGGCACTTGCCTAGATTTTCCGAAATCGAGGAAAAACTGCTCTCGGCGGCGTGCACAATTTTCGCAGAAGAGAGTCGAAAAGCTATTTTGACATGATACGTCATCTGTCGATCAGTGAGACAAGCACCATCCCGGCCGTCGGCGCGCTTGCCTCGCTGCCCGACAGATGACGCATCATGTCAAAATAGCTTTTCGACTCTCTTCTGCAGAAATTGTGCACGCCGCCGAGAGCAGTTGTTTCTCGATTTCGGAAAATCTAGGCAAGTACCGATGTTGAATCACTTATCAGATAATGTAGACGATATTTTGCTACTTTGTGAACGTTATTTCAGCTGGAATAGGGTAGTAGATTTTGCCTAGGAATTTTTTAAATCCCAGCCCCCAAATATTCAAGACCCTGTATGAATTAGAGGTTGGAACGTAAAAGAAGGAATTTTATGTTTATTAAAGGCCTTGTTATGTTGGTTGAATATGATGCCGAAATTGCCGGAGGTGACATATTCGACGACGTCTCATATAACGGAGCTGTGTAGCACCTAAACGCTTCCGGTGAATTTACTGTGCCCCTTAGTTCTCTGATCCTTAACGTGGCAAAATGGTGCAAAATAAAAAAAAAAAATCTCAGCATGCCGCTGCCATCTTATATGTCTCATCTGATATTTTTTCTTCCGCCAAGTTCACAAACCGCCAAAAAGAACTATTGTTAGGGATGAAGAGTGGGATGAACCCACGTTTTCTAAATATATTACTCGTAGCAAAATGCGGCGCGCACTGCGAACAAAGAGAAACTCAACGCCCTCCAATTGTTTTCAAAATGTAAAATAGTAACGTAAGTAATATGACTGGAGAAAGTAATTCCTTTTGTAGCTGTGAAGCAGGCGTACGACTCCGAACACAGGACTTTCGGGGAACTGGATCAAGTGTCGCAGCGCATGGAACAGCTCTATCCTGTCGCTTACGGAATACAGAGCGCTGTTTTTATATATATTAGGATTGATATTTCGACCATCTTTAACGAACAATCTTGAAACATAAAACACACTTCGCCAAATGCGTTTTTTTTTTCGCTTCACTGTCTGTCCCAGAAAGGCTCCAGCCAAAACGAATAGGTCTTAATTGCTTGAGGGATTCCACCTGCCGCAGTATCAGTTCACAGCGTGGTTAAGAACAAAAATATTGCTGAATGTACTGCTACAAAGCACAAGGTGCGGATCCCTCAGGAAACTGCCGCTTCAAAGAGAAAACGATGCAAACTGCCAAAATAATGTTGATATCTCGCTTCAAACAGCATTCTACTTTAGCATTAATGAGGAAAACGCCTAACACAATCTTCTGTAATTAAACAAATTCGGAAATTCTTAACTCAGTGTTTGGATCGGTAAACCTGAAAAAAAAAAAATTGTATTCTTCATTCATGATACGGCAGCGAAACTAATTACATGTTATTGTGCATATCAGATGCAAATTAAGAGCTCGCAATGCACAGTGCGCCAAACCAATGGATTCAAAATTCATATCGAAAGTAAATACATGACATCTTATGTGCATTGCACAAACAGGAACGCTGAAGCCTTTCTGAGCCGGACGATAGGCGAATTCTGTGCGCCATTTTTCTTATTTCAGATGTGGCGCTGGCGAATGAGTTTCGCGTTCGCAACTTCTTTTTGCATCGTTTTTTGTCCTTGCTGAAGCGGCAGTTTCCATTTCCTTTCCAGCCCGCATGCATCACGCAACAGCCGGATGGGACGTATCGGTCCGTAAACGCCAACGCCGCCCCAACGCCGTACCCCGGGATGGGCGCTCCACCAGACGGAATACAGCAGATGCAGGGAAATGCTTTTTCGGGACAGCCGACCACGTTCGTCGGTGCTACGGGTATCCCCATTAACCTGGACACCGGTCGACAGATGCGTTATCAGGAGCCGCCTCCTGAGTTAGCGAACGTTGACTATCCACGCTCCGTAAACCCGATCGTCATGAGCATGCCGGACACATCAGCCCCCTCTATGCCTGATGCTTTTGCCGAACCGCAGTCGGGCGCTCAAAATAGACCTAATCAGCCTTCGGGATTCAACGAGTTGCAGCAGCCATTCCGCGCCGCCAATGCTCAGATGCCGCCGCGACAAAGGACACCATTGTTCCAGCATAGCCATCCCCCCTTGAGCCTTTATGACCAGCCGGATCCAATGCGTGGCTTCCATGGATTCGGAATGGGTGGTCCAATGGGACCGGGACCAATGGGCATGGGACCACCCATCATTGGAGGAATGGGGGCACCGTTGGGAGGGCCTCTGGGTGGACCGATGGGCCCATTCTCGCCGATGGCCAGATTCCCTACGTTCATAATCATCGAGGCCGGTGACGACGACACAGACTCTCAGGACACCATATTCCCCCGGCAGCCTACAAGCGCCTTGCCAGCTAGCACGAGCTCGTCAAATCAGGACACCGTGTTCCCCACGCTGCTTCTACAACGAAGGCAGCAGCAAAACCAGGGCGAGGAAGAAGACCAGAGGACCTCTAGACGTCGCCACAGACACCCGCGCAGGCACGTTACCGGCAATACAAGTGCCGGCAGTCCAACGGCAGAAAGTGAGTTTCACGACGTCACTCAGGTAAACAAAGACAAAGATGCTCCTGGAGAAACTAAAAAGCTTCGTCAGCCTCCAAAGGCATCGGGAGCCCCGACAGCTGCGGAGACCACAGCTGTCGCTCGTCCTAATCTCCCAACTACGCCCGGTAAGAAAGACGGCGACAAGGATGGCGCCGAGACTGAGAAGACTGTAATGCGTATCGACCACATTGAGACTCTAAATTCTGCGGCTGTGGCCCTTCACAAAATGGGTCTGTTCGGTCGGCCTATCAGCGCCCCTTCGGGAAACGACTGCACCGTAGAGGGCGCTGTCGCCATAAGGCGCGCCAAGTCGCAGTGGGATGCGCCTTTGGACCTGAATCAGGAGCGTGATAAGATAATCTATGACCTGCCCTCAGAGTCGACGTATGAGTATGCTAGCGTCTGGTCCAACACGACGTCGACCTACAGTCAGACGACGCCGACAACGACGGAGACTTTAACCGGACAGCAGCAGACTTCGGGAGATGACAGCGACGTCAATTACCTGCGGCCGACAGTCTCGCTAGAGAACGTTACTGTTCTCAACAAAACACAACAGCGTGAAAAGGACATCAGAGATCGTCAGGCGGCAAAAAAACGCTAGTAGCTATAGAGACATGTATCTGCTGCACCTATCGAAAGACCACGCTTTATGTGCCATTTCCGCAGCCAGTAGAAGGCCACCGAAATGTGTGGTTATATTGATAAGTTCTGCTTGACGTCATGAGAAACTTCTACGCGCATTTAGGCTGATGTCTCCGTTTAATAAAAAATAAACCATTGGCTCCATCAAGACGCCCCTTGACGAGTAGATGGATCGGAAAAAACGACAGCTTGAACACGAGCGTTTGCGTTTGTCAGGTATTTTGAAATCCCAGCGTTTATAACACAATTATAAGAAAAAACAAGCGTTAATAACACAGTAAAGCTAAAAAATAGCCGCGTCTTGAATTTTTAGGCGCGCAACAACTTCCACTGCCTATCTCCGTCCAAAATGTGAACAATTATTTTGATGAAGCGTTTGGTTGAACTTTGAGTGTGAAGAGGGGTAAAGGAAGCGCCGCCCCGAATAGCAGGCACACTAATTCTGAGTCTGAAAGCTGCGAAATTTTGCTTCGTTGTTGGCTATAACCGTAGCCTTCGCTAAAGTAGCTAGCCTTAACTTCCCAAACAATTCCACCCTCATTCACCTTCATTTGGAACCTTGTGGTGTACAGTAGCCTACATACTCATGACAGTCTTACCTCCATCCTGGAGCCCTACCCTACTGAAAAAACTGTATGAGGCAATAACCTCACATTTTCTCACACAATCGCACTCAATTCACATAAGAAATCGCATACAGGTCGCACATAATTGCATAAAGCCTCATAGTTTCTCGTGCATTATTATAAATTATGCACGATATTTTATGATAATGATGTGCATCTTATGAGAGCCTATGAGATTAGATGAGATTTTATGAGGCTATTGGCCCGTAGAACTTTTGGTTTTTCAGTAGGGTATATTTTCGGCAATTCTCCATTTTGTCCAAATTGTAACGTACGAGTGACGTGTACAGTAGGACGGTGCAAGGTCACATAAGCACAAAATCGGATTACGCATTCTAAATAAAAAGAGAGATAATGTGATACGAAAAAGCGCTGTCGTCTGCTAATATATATTGGCGCCAAGTATGAAAAACGACCATGCGCGGGCAGGAACCTCGCTGCGGTGCATTCCGCAATTCGGATGCCTCGGGTTGCAGAGAGGGCGAGTGAAATATGTTGTGGCATTGCGGTCTGAGTATGTCATGCCATACTTGCTGCCGTACATTCGGCAGCAAGTATACGCACGGAGAGGCTGTTCGAGTTCAGCTGAAGAGCAAGAACGGCAACTGAATATTCGTAGCGGGTTGGTGCAGAATAGGAGTGGAAAAAAGAATTGCTACTCATAAGTGCTGATGACCTCTCACGTTCACTTATCAGCGGCTTTCAAATACTGGAACTAAAACGTTTAAGGAACAATTATAAACGGAATGAATCGACAGATTTCCGAAGTAGCTCCAGCACTGGCGAAGAGGCTCCGCGCAGCCGGCATTGTCCATGTCGGAGGGCAATGCTCACCCTCTAAAAGTACATTACCTTTAGGTATACTGGCTGTGGTATTCACTTTTATCGAACAGCCGCGTTATGATCAGCTACTGTCAGGGCAGCAAGTCTATGTTTATAACATCTTGTGTCGACTTGAGTTGTGTAGAGCGCGGAAAGCTGCGCACAGAGACAGAGAGAGAGGGAGAAAGAAAGCGTGTGTATGTGTCTTTCACACACGCACCAGCAAAGAGAAAGGCACATGCTGGGCCTTATTCCTAGTCGGTTAAATTTTCATGCGCTGGCGTGCGAAAGGCTCTTGCGAAACACAAAAGGTGTCCGAGAAAGTTAAAGAAATAGAAGAACGGAATAGCAGGAATGTTAACTACGTGATGCCCATTGTTACCGTACAAGTGCAGAGGGGGATAAACGAAGAATAATGAATGACAGCGAAAAATGACTGGGGAAATTGTGGTATGAAGCTAGGGCTGCACTGCTTGCGCGTATTCCTTACTGCCGGAACTGTAAAATGCAATTCTATAAACGAAGGTAATTTTTCGGCTGTATTAAAAAAAGCAGTGAGCACAAAATGTCACTCAAGCACATCATATGATTAGCGTGCGACGTCATAACGGGCTCTGGAGTACTTTGTTTCCTAAGAAATAGGCAAATGGTGAACCCGCCTGCATATCAAAACAAGACTTTACATGAAACATCACATATGGCAAGCCAACATGTTCCATGTGCATGGTATATACATTCCTTCATTAAGATGGAAATTTTTAGCATTTTGCTTGCTTTTTCCCATCGTGGGAAGGCTCTTCGATTCATTAACATTACAGTGAGTGCACAGTGCTAGACAAAAAAGGTGGTGTTTAGGGCCGTGGTTTAAGGCAGTTTTGGTGATCCCTCGCTCTTTGTCGCGCAAATTTCCTGCACAGCCACTGCACCATATCTCCCCTCAGGTTGTACTCACGAACAGTGCAGACAGATAATTAGAAAGCATCGCATTGCTCTCTGAAATACCTCGTCTCGTGCAAATCAACCGCTTGTATTAGCAGGCCGCCATTGCTGCGCTTGGCAACAAACAACGGCGCGGATCGAAGGTTTCTTTATGAGAGCAAATCGTTTTCAACGGGAGGGCAGCTAGGACACTCGTGCGGCTGTAAATTTGCAAATATTAATCGTCGCGCCCTGAAAAGTACCCTTATGACGTCGTCTCAGTGGTTTCTGCAATTACAACAAGATGTCTCAGCTTACTTCGCCACCCGCCAAACTGTCTACCAAACTGTATGAGCTAACAGCGGCTTATACTCCACGTTGAATTCGCAAAGTTTGTTTTATGAGGCTGCCTCTAGTAGTCCAAAATGTGGCACCCAACTGTGGTCATTTACACCAATGGCATTCAGTAAGATGGAGTCCTAAGACAGACTCCTCCATCACCACTAATGTATCGCAGGTAGAGAATGTTCCGGAATAGGCAATATAAATAAAAAAGCCCATTATTTAGGTTATGACGTCATTTTATTGGCATCTTATAATGTTCATGCATAGTGTATTTCCCGCCACACGTCAGCCAATCAGATTTCAGGACGTGTCTCTTGACAGTGGGCACTTCCTTTCACCCAGTTCGTAAAACAACCGTAAGTGCTTTCCTCTCTCATTTGTACCGCCGTTTTCCCTCCACAATTACTTAAGTACCACCGAAGCATCATGAATAGCGATGCTAAAATTACGTTATCATGCTCACGTCATCTTGACGACATCACAAAAAGCCATTTCGACTAACCCCAATTTCTCGCCATAAATTTGAAACACGTGACGTTTTTGAAAACCAATCGGAGAAAAAATATGGCGCCAAACGGCGGCAATGTGTGTCCAAAATAAGGCTCCTGCACCACGAGCAGCATCAGCCAAGGCAGTTTCATTTGCAATCTTAGGAATAAAGAAATATATCGCAGGCCAATAATGGATCTCTTTATGCGATAAGGGACAAACCCATGCAAGCGATAACAGCAAGCATGTTGCACGCGAAAATGCCTTAACTTGGCTGCTGGTACTAGTTGCGTATGACTGAAAACAAAACTGATGTGACGGGCACTATCTCGGTAAAAACATGAGAAATAAAACTTACTGCCTCCGCCGTAACCGTGAGTAGAAATGGTTACGGGCATAACAAATTCGTTATAGATGATACTATCCTCAACATTGAAACTGGCCTAGTGAGAAGCGCACAACACCAGGAGCTTCTCTTCTGCCTACAATTAAGTCACCGCGCTCAGTCAGTCATTATAGATTTTTTTTGTGTGTCAAGTTGAAGCAATGGCCTACAATTTTGCGGCCTTCAGTAGGCAGTTGTGATCCCTGGTGGGCCTGTGACCTTCCTCTCTGGCCTCAAAATTTGGCATTGTCGGCAGGGACGTGCAGTCTTCAACCGCAAAAAGTCTGCTTTCCTCAAGACGATTCGTTCCTCTTCTTTTATGAGGCTCCATTGTTCGGCTTGAGCAGCTCTGACGATGGCAGCAGTGGAATCCAGAAGAATGCAGAAGAATGCAGATGTATACGCCGCCACAAAGAGAAGCTGGCCTGATAAAAATTTAGAAAGAGCCACCTTTTCGAGTGCTTGATTCCAAGTTCCGGAACGCTCTTTGAAGAGCTGCTGCTGCCTTGACCAGTGGCGTCGGGTGGCGTGCCACACGCGAGTGTGCGGCAGTGAGGTGCCATCCTTGAACAGTGCGTGAAAGCCTGAGAGAGCGGACTCGTCGCGTGAAGTTTCGTTCAGTGCCTGACTTTTCACCTTTCGGAGCCCATGTTAAGGAAATCGGCACGCGGATGTGAGTTCTCGGATTTTTTTCGACGTTACGTCAAGGTCACCACGTCAATGGGAGCTAATAGCAATTCTTCCTTAACATTTGTCTGGAAACATATATGCAAATTTGGGCGAGAAAGTAGGATCTGACGAATGGGATTCTCCTTGCCTGTGTACATTATTTAGAAAACAATTGATTAAATAGGTAAGCGCTCCAGTGACGCTAGTAGTAATTCATGACTGTGGAGTATTTCCTGCTCTTGATGTTTTGAGTCTGCGCTTAAAACCCTGAAAGATGACATATTTCATTTGAATGCTGAATCAATTCCTAACAAGAAAAATTAGGTCTTGTATTTGTTTGATGCAATAATCATAACAGAAATGATATCGAGTTGACGCTCAAGTTGTAATACTGGAACAAATGCGCATTGCAGAATCAACTTCCTAAGAGAGGAGGGGTATATATTCGTGCCATAGAAATCTATCAAATTCTGCGCTACACCTCGAGTGGCGTACTATGATTATGAAATAGCGTCCTACAGGCGTGGCTCATGTATTTTTAGTGGTTTACCGCACTCCCAATGAAAACTTATCTTCGTTCTTGCTTCTAAAGAACTTTCTGTCCAAAAATGAATATGTGCTAAATCTAGCTTTAGGTGACGACATTAATATAGATTTCTTCACCCTGTATAATGAACAGCGTTATTGAACGGCTGTGTTGTAGAGCAACGCGATAAAAATGTCAGCATGAAGCCAACATGAATTCAGACAGCCTAAAAATTTAATCCCCTTCATGGATCACTGCCTTGTCGTGGCGGAGGGGCTTGCGAAACTCGATGAAGTCGTGAGTTTTGCTGTGTAGGGCCACCCAAGATACTGACAGGTCACGGCAGAGAGTTCTGACAAAATGGGATTCACTGGAGAAGGTAATGGCAACCCACTCCAGTATTATCTGCCAAGAAAACCCTATGGCCAGTCACAATAGCATTAATGATATGGCGCCGGAAGATGAGTCCCCCAGGTTGGAAGGCGTCCCACATGTTACTGGGAATGAACAAAGGGCGATTCCTAGCAGCTCCAGGACGAATGAAGCGGCTAGGCTAAAGCCAAAAGGACACTCGGTTGTGGATGTGTCGGGAAGCGACCGGAAAGTCCGGTATTGCAAGGAGATATATCACATAGCAACATGGAATGTAAGATCTGTGACGCAAGGTAAACTGGATGTCGTCAAGCGAGAAAAAATGGACAGATTGAACATTGATATCTTGGGTATCAGCGAGCTCAAGTGGACCGGAATGGGAGAATTTATTTCCGGCGACCATTATGTCTTTTAATGTGGGCACAAATCCAAGAGAAGGAATGGGGTCGCTCTCATAGTAAACAGAAGAATGGGCAAAGCAGTGCTAGGGTACAACCTCGAAAAGGACCGAATGATTTCACTTCAGATCCAAGGTCACCCTTTCAACATAACAGTTATCCAAGTCTATGCACCGACCACTACTGCTGAAGAAGTTGACGTTGAGAGATTTTATACTGATCTGCAATGCCTTTTAGACCGCACTCCATCATCAGACGTCTTTTCTCATAGGAGACTGGAATGCTAAGGTGGGGAGTGAAGAAATATCCGGAATTAAAGGCAAGTTTGGTCTTGGTGAGCCAAATGAAGCTGGGCAGAGGCTCGTAGAGTTTTGTCAAGAAAACAACTTGACCATAGCGAATACTCATTTTCAACAGCACAAGAGGCGCCTGTAGACATGGAATTCACCGGACGGTCTGTACAAGAATCCGATCGATTATATTTTTTGCCGGCAGAGATAGAGAAGTGCTGTACAAGCAGTAAAAACAAGGCCTGGGCCGGAGTGTGGCACCGATCGTCAGCTTCTTGTTGCCAAATTTAAGCTACGATTGAGGAAAAAGCAGAAAACTATAAGGCCTTTTAGGTATGATCTGGATCAAAGTCCATCAAAATATGCTGTGCAAGTGAGGAATCGATTTCAAGAATTAGATCTAGAAGACAGAGAGCCTGAAGAGATGTGGATTGATGTTCGTGTTATAATACAAGACGTTGCTACTAAGGTAGTTCGAAAGCAAAAGAAATGCAAGAAAGCAAACTGGTTATCTGAAGACGCTTTGCAAATAGTTGAGAAAAGGAGGATGGCAAAAGGAAAGAGAAAGATACAAGGTTCTCAATTCGGATTTTCAGAAAATAGCAAGGAGAGATAAGAACGCCTTCCTGAACATACAGCGCCAAGCAGTTGAGGACAACAGCCAATTAAGGAACACAAGAGCTCTGCATAAGACAATCAAAGATATCAATGGAAGCTTCTGTGCTAAGCTGGGCGTGATAAAGGACAAACGAGGCAAGGACCTCACTGAACCCTCAGAGATAGAGTAGGTGGCAGGAATACACAGAAGAACTGTACAAGAAGGACCCGAATATGTAAACCCAACTTAAGACGGTTCTGATTACTGATCTCGAGCCGGGCATCCTGAAGAGTGAAGTTGAATGGGCCTTAGCCAGCCTTGCTAAGAACAAAGCTAGCGGAATCCGCCTTTTGCGGGAGGATGTAGCGCCACCATGCGGGAGTTTCAAGAAACACTTTGAGCGGCCGTGTGGCAGACGACACGAAAGCGCACCCATACGAAATAGCCAGGATAAAAAGCGAAAGCTCCCCCTTTTTTTTGCCCTCGGGCGAAAAGTAATGCCAGTGTAATTGCAGTATCATGTTCCCGCTGTATGGGGGAATGTTTCAGCGTTTTCACAACCCACTCATAACGCACGCAGATATGTCTCTGCACTGTAGGAACGTGTAGCGCGTGCCATGACGCGGGCCATGCTCGACGTGATGGCGTGAGACGTCTCTCAGCGTGCAGATTCACGATACATGTATAAGGAGAGAGCGGCGGCAGAGGGAAAGAGATCTCAAAGGGCAACGCAGCCAGGGGTTTGTTGACGTCGCAGCGCTCGATGGAATCGTCTCCTGTGACTCAATGCGACCGGCGCATATGCGGTCTTGAGTTACCGAGCACATACGGTCACCGCGGCGCCGGCGCCTTGTGTCATGGTCTAGCGTCTAGCTACAGGATTTCATCTACGAAGCTTAGCAGAGAGGCACACCCCCTGAACAGGGCATTGTCCGGGTCGGAATGCTTAACAGAAGCCTGCACGAAACGCGCGGCATGTTTCTCACAATCGATGATTCACACTAAAGCCCTGCAGGTTGCTGCCGCCCAGAATGTATGTGGTCGCAGCGGTGAAAAGGTTCGATGCACAAAGAATGGTCTTTCCGTTGTGAAAGGATCCACAACTTTTCAGCCTCGGCAGCGATTTCTGCGGAATCAACGACCTGATGACACATGCGCATGTCGGTCAAGAACTGACACTGAGCATGAACCCTCCAGGAAACTCATTTGTGCCGGGCGGTTTCCTTGCCGTTGCAGACGGTTGGATAAAGACAACACAATTTAAGCTCCCTAACGAAGGGAAGCTGATTGCATACATGGATAAAAGTGGAGCACGATACTCGCGACAAACAGCGAAGGGCAAGTACCGTGAAGAAAGGTATATACGAAACCTGATGTTTAACAACTTATCATCGGATCTCTCGTACGCCCTCCTTCGCAGTGTCTACCTTCAATGAAAGGCGGCTATTACATTGTGCGTGCCGTTGTGGAGAAGGCGACAGGCAACGTGCTTTCGGGCCACTGCTTATGCCCTGCCGGGTGAGTAAACTACTGGCAAACTTTCATAGGCATTGATACTTTGCTGACACGTACCTCCTCGCTAAACTGCAAGTATTGCTTTCTCTATTATCGCAGCCTTGGACGGCGGCCTCCTTCTTTGTCTCGTTGGTGTAAACGAACACCGAAGGGACAAACTCTGGGTGCTTTGGCGAAAACGAAGGCAAGCCTGTAAGGTAAAAAAAAAAAACTGACTGTCATGAAAGAGTATCAATTGGCGGCAAAAACACCATGTTACTACAAGGCAAACTCATGACCGGCTCAACCATCCGACTCGCGAACAGCGGTGCCAAAACAAACGCCTTAATTTTTTTTTACTGTTATTCAGGCGGTAGTCACGATAAAACATGCTGAATATTACGGTAGAGCACGCACAGCCACCTGTGATATCTGCGCTACTCTGCCCCTTCTCATATGAAGAAAACAAACGACAAAAATATCGTGGTCAGGCCCCGTCGCACATAAAGCAAACACGCACTAAATAAATGCTACTGCGGCTATCACTGGTGGGATACAGGCTTGGTGCAAACTTCGGTAGGTACTTTTCATCATGAACATTTCCTTTAGATGCATATATACCTGTAACGAAGTGTTTTTCGCACAGTCGAGAGCACGCAGTCAGCTGCCTAAGGTCGCCCATTCACGTCTTGACGCTTGGTTGCCCTAATCCAAGCTTCACGCCGTTGCTGGTCGCAGCTCGCCGAAGGAAACCAAAAAAAACGCGTCTTGCATCCCGACACGCCTCGAGAGTGGCAGCCGTACGCGGCACAGGTGGTTGGCATCGTTTTACCGAGGCTGCGAACGTGACCGCGCCTCCAGCCCCCGTGCCGTGCGTTGGCTATGAATGCGACGAGAAGCGCCGTCGACGCCGCTCAGTGTGTTTTCATCAGTCGCTGCTGGGGCTTCGCGCATGCGCAGAAAACTCGCGCAAAAGGCGGATTGATGGCATTCCAGCTGAGTTGCTTCAAACCTCAACCATGCCGCTGTTAGCATTCTGCATACATTATGTCAGAAGATTTGAACAACCCTGCAGTGGCCACAGGATTGAAGGAGGTCAGTTCCAAAGAAAGGCAGTGCCAAAGATTGTTCCAACTACCGCACGATCGCGCTTGTTTCGCATGCTAGCAAGGTGAAGCTGAAAATCCTCCAAGGTAGGCTGCAGCAGTATGTGGATCGGGAACTTCCGGTCGTGCAAGCTGGGTTTCGCAAGGGCAGAGGAACTAGAGACCAGATTGCCAACCTTCGTTGGATCATTGAAAAAGCAAGAGAGTTCCATAAACCCATCTACTTCTGTTTATTGATTATGAGAAAGCGTTTGACTGCGTAGATCACAGCAGATTGTGGCAAGCTCTCCAAGAGATGGGAGTTCCAATTCACCTCATCTGTCTCCTCAGGAACCTGTATGAAGGACAAGAGGCCACAGTCAGAACTGAGCATGGTCTTACTGATTGGTTTTCGATTGAGAAAGGAGTGAGACAAGGCTGCATACTGTCGCCCTGCCTATTTAACTTATATGCAGAGTGCATCATGAGGAAGGCCAGTGTGGACGAGTCTTCAGCTGGAGTGAAGATTGCTGGAAAACGTATCAACAACCTTAGATATGCGGATGATACCACTTTAATGGCAGAAAATGAAGGGGAACTCAACAGACTTCTGATGCGCGTACAAGAAGATAGTGAGAAATTTGGGCTTAAACTGAGCATTAAAAAGACAAAGATCATGACGTCTTGCCCTATCAAGTCCTGGAGCATCAAGGGACAAGAAGTGGATGCTGTGACAGATTTTCTCTTCTTGGGCTCCAAGATTACCTCGGAAGGAGACTGCAGCCATGAAATTAGGAGACGCCTGCTTCTGGGAAAGAGAGCAATGGTTAGCCTTGACCACCTAGTAAAGAGCAGAGACATTAGTCTGCCAACAAAGATCCGTATAACTCGTGCTATGGTCTTTCCAGTTGTGATGTATGGAAAGAAGGCTGATCGCCGAAGAATTGACGCGTTTGAATTGTGGTGCTGGCGGAGAATCTTGAGAGTTCCTTGGACGGCCAGAAGATCAAATCAGTCGATACTGTCAACCAAAAACCCTGACTGCTCATTGGAGGGTCAAATTCTAAAGTTAAAGCTCAGCTACTTTGGTCATCTGATGAGAAGAGAGGAGTCGCTGGAGAAAGATTTGATGTTGGGAAAGGTTGAGGGTCGCCGGAGAAGGGGTAGGCAGCGAATGCGATGGTTAGATGGCATCCTCGAGGCACTGCAGATGAAGTTATGTGATGTTAGGAAGATAGTGAGAGACCGGAAAGCGTGGCGTGACATGGTCCATAGGGTCACGAAGAGTCGGACACGACTGAACGAGTTAACTGAACTGAAACATTTAATATATTAATTATCAATCTTAAGGGTACATCAGTATAGCCTGCAGTAATTTGCGCTCACCTGAGCGAAAATTAGTTCTTTCCGTCGAATTTCCAAACCATTATGCATGAGAGAAGTCAGTGCTTGAAACACACGGAACAATAAATGCGGATACATTCCGACGGAAAGTAGTATCCTGGCACTGTATGATTAAAGTAAGCAAGATTGACCTTCATAATAATCCTCAGAAAAACATGTACATGATGTTATGTTGATTTTCAGTTACATCATTCATCTCATCAGCCCAGTATTGGAATGCACGTTAGACAACTGCCTACAGAAATGAGTCTTTAATAAACCATACAATCGGCGCTATACTATCTCATCTATGAATGAGGCGACAGAAATTAGTTTCCATATTATTGTCCTACATTCATTCATTTATTCATTCATCCATTCATTCAGCTCTTCTTCTGAAAAGAATTAAGAAGGTAAGGTTCAAACGAATATCAGACTTTCGTGAAACGCGTAACCTAATAACATCATGCAAGCATGATATCGAAAGGGTATACATATATAAAAGAAAGAAAGAGCCATTCTTCAACACAAACGATGTTAGAATCATTTGTGAACAAAGCATTGATTCTGAGTATTTGTAGGCTTCAAGCATGTCACCAGAATAATGAGACAATTCCTCGCGAAACTGCACGTCTGTTGGGGCGTCTTTCTTAAATTCATACCGTTCTTTGCGTTCCGTTTACAACAAATAATAATACCGAGTTTTCCGAATTTCTAATCTGTACGAGCCGTTGACTCACATTGTACTGCAAGGCACGCTATCGCAATAAAACCCTGGAGCCATCCGAATAAATGCAGCGCTCAAATGAATAATTGGCCTTCAGTTCTCTCCGTTTGATCCCACTTCCTGCCCACTTCAAGGACTCCTCGCTTAAACACCGTCGTCTCTGCAACGCAGCATTTTCATTAACACTTACAAAGTTTGGGCAACCCAATTGCCAAATATCACCGGACCGACCGCTGCCAGCGGGCAAACAAGTAGGCTGCATGCGCTCTGTAGCTCCCGGTGCAGATCGCTACTGCGGTGGCGTGACATCGTGTCAAACGCGTGACAGCATGGCGTTTCCCTAATGCTTCCACTGTCTGGTCTTGCGATCTCTCTCTCTCCACTACATTCAGCCACTGGCTTACCCTCACCCTCCCACCTGCCCCCACGACGCGGAAGGCACTTCGACGCGTGCGCCTATCACCATGGTAACCGTGGCGCTGAGGCGACTTGATGACGGACGTTATTTTCCTGCCCGTCCATCCCCTAGCTTCCTACGCAAGACACGCGACTGACCTTTTCTTCCTGAAATCGCAGTGTTTAGTCAGGAATGGATCTGTACTTTCAGATGTCGGCTAATATTACTTTTAGATGCTTAAAAATAGAGATCAGTGCTTCAAAATATTGAATTCTAACGAACAAGCTGAACATAATTATGTCTTTTTCGAAAAAAGTAAACGTTTTTTCGGCCAAGGAAATGAGGTTGCTGAAGTGTTTTGGTTATGCCAAGTTCCATTGAGTTCCTTTTTTGCTTATGTTGGTGCTGTTGGTGTGTAACGAAACTTGACCGCCTACTGCATGAGCTTGAAGAAGGCTTACATTATAAATGAATAAATGCGTTAAGTGTTCTACTTCGCTGAAAAGTGGAGCAGTGATCGGAATATTTAGTATTTTTCTCGTCTGCACAAAGCTTTACATCTTAGTCGCAATCATTCGAAGTCATCCACACTCTCTACGTAGCAACAATTTGATGACATCGACATTATGGGGCTTCTGAATCATGCCATCGTTTCCTCTCTGAACGGCGCAATAAGCTTGAGCCAGGAGTGTGTGCCTATCGTCGCACCGCTGTCAGCGTTTGCTGCTTGAAGAGTTGTGCAAAGAGGCCAAATTCGAACTTCAACAGCATTTGACATGACAGTGCTTTCTGTGAACGTGGGCGTTGGTTGTTCGTTCTGATCTACTGCACAGGTCGCCCTTCGTCGCCAGCTTTCCCTCTAATCTCAAACAGAATCCGAAAGTTAAGCTGCATACACTGCACCGCGTAGTGTTTTTCTATCGAGTACCCAGCAAACGTAGAAGCTGTTTATTTCTTTGCTTTTCAACGTAAGCAATCAGCGACATATTTCTCTTTAACGGCGAAGCGATCGGAGAATTTCGCGAAAACGAAAACTAGAGTACATTTGGCACTTCAGCAGCATTGTTTGCTGGCAGCTGGACGTCTGCAGCGAGCAGAGTGGAGACTAGGAATGCAAGAATCTTGGACACTATAGTGTCACAGCTGGTGGTGTCATCCGCGCTGCTTGATGTTCAGCGGGCCCACGTAGCCGATCTTTTCAAGTTTCGGTGAAAACGGGTATGCCGACGTGAAAGAGCTTAGCGCCGCAGCCGGTGACTAGAATGGTACACCGGGACGCTCCTTCGAGCCTCTCTTGCGGCGGTGTAATTTGTACGCGCCTGGATAAAGCTGCGGATGAGGGTGGTTTTAGAAAGCGACCTCTGTTAATTAGTCAGGTTCGCCAGCGTCATCGGCTGAGTCGATTTGGTCTTGAAGCCATTAACTTTCAGTTTGGTTTAAAGTAAGAAGGCCGCTTACCATTGAGTTGACCAACTGCCCTAATGATCTTGACCTCTGACATGGAAGCATAACAACTATCGTAACTAATTGAATCACAGCTCTCGCTCTCTATATACCTAGGGTTAGAATAACTAAACCTTCAATATTTTTAATTTTGTTCCTCAAAGGTCTGCGGGATGCCTGCGCGGCGGCACAAATCGCCATAATATGCGCTAAGAGGCTTATGACTACAGCCCAGATATATCCGCGTGCGGGAGGTTCAAAACGCAGTATTAAAACACAAGATCCTTCCTTTCGTTCTACCTCAAGCTCCTATGAAGTTATTCAAGTATATATATCATTGTTTACTTTGTTACATCTGTAAATACTGTTATGATTTAGCCTAGTGCGACGTTCAAGAAAGCTACAGCCATCTTCAAATGTAGAGAATCAGATATATTTACGAATTGTTCCTCTTTCAAACATCGCAAATAATGACATTATTTACGTCGGCGCAAAATGAAGATTGTGGTTAGGATAGCCCCGAGAGCTGCTATGTTTCCACGTTTTCACTATCTCCTGTGAAATGGTGCTCACTCAATTTTGTTTGTACGCTTAACCAAAAAGCACGATATTTAAATAACACTTTTCTATATCTTTGCCACTCTCATAGCCTAAGTCGCTTTTGAACGTAAAAACCGACAAACCAAACCAAACTTTTTATTGCTTTCATTGGTTACAAACAGTCGTGCCTATCTTCAGCAGCCAAAGAGCACTACGCGATTTCTCACACGCTCCTCATTTGGAGCAAATTTCTGCTTTGTCGCTGATCAAACCAAAAAAGTACTATATGATTAGTGCTCTCGCCTTGTAGGACTAGCTGCTGGGTTGTGGCAACAATGCTTTGCAGAATAGGACTTAGCGAAGCCCTGGTGATCAGGAAAAAAGTGTGGTAGCCAATACACTGAGCGGCCGTATTGTGCAAGATCACTATCTCTTTCTATAGCTAGTTGCAGGCAACTGCTGATGCAGTAAAATATACGACTTCTCGCGCACTGTTACGCCCACACTCCCGCAGGCGCACTTGTGCATGCACGCCAAAAAACGAAAAGCAGCGAAGACAAAAGACTGCGAAATTGCGCAAGACGTCTTTGCCGAGAGTGCATTCATCGGTCTTGTGTGCAAAGAAAACAAATATCCGCTCTCTAAACAAGAAACGTTTTGCTCAGTATGCGGAAAGGACCGGGTCACAGGTAGTAGAAACCTCGCTTAGGGCAGTTGTGAAGCGCTCTGTGCGTGTCTTAGCTGAAGGATTAGCTTCTTCATCAACACTGGCCACTCCCAAAAGTGCAAATATCATCGATTAGTCAAGAAGAAGGAAGAGGACAAAATGACAAGCGTCAGTCGGCTATGCTACTGAGAATAGCATCGCTCTATTTATCGCTGTCCTGGAACGCAGTTTCGAAGAATGGGATTGTTTTTGTAACAATATGTAGTCCATTATTTTTTGTCACTTTTGGGAGCGTCCCGAATCGATTGAGCAGTGCGCTTTATTTGGATGCTGGGTGTAGTTTTCTTGTAGCCGCATCTGATCAGTACGCGTGAGGTCTTTGCTGAGACGTATTCCTTATGCTGCGTGCAAAGCTCAGGTACAGCAGCTGGCTTTTTCATGGACCTGCGCTGTTGAGGCAGTACACTGCAGGCGTTCTACTGACCGCATTTTGTAACATCTTATTGCAGATCCTAATCTGTATTTTCTTTGCGCATCAACCAGTGGATCCGTCTGGTACTCCAAGTGTGATTGGATACTTTTTCAATATTATTTAGCCCATAAGACACGTTATCGGCTAACTTGACAAAGGCGAGCAGTACTGATGGGACTAGGGTTGTCATAGGGCATTGCAGCATCTAGTCGGCGGACACAAAGATGCGAGATTTTAAATTCGTAAGTGATTTTCATAGATGATTCTTCTGCTCCTGTGCTGCAGTATACGAACATTAGCATCAAAAGCACAATATAATAATATAACAACTTACAACTAAACTGCGGCGGCAACACTTACGACGTTTGTTCTGCAGCCTACCGCTCCAACAATCTTGGCAAACTTGCGCTACTCTGTTCAGCGCCGTCACCCTCGTGGTCATTTGAGCTTCTCAGGTAGCGTGCTGGTAAAGAAAGCTAATGCAGGCAGAAGCTTGACTAATGCTGAGCGTCTGGAAAGTGCATTATGCTTGCTCGTGCGTGCACAAGCGACAATGGGTTACTCAGTGTAGCCTGTGATAGCTCATTCATTCCCAAAATAAAGGTGTGCGTGACAGGCGGTATGAGAGGGAAAGGAGGAGAGAGCAAATGAGCCAGTGAGGCGCTAAGTCATTTGTGTACCGTTCCGAGACGTCATCGTGGTGATTCAGGCAGACATTCTAGACAGGTACATACTTTTAGTGCGTAGGAAGGTCTTCACATTCCTTAAGACACGCCCGGAAGTGTGGGGCAGTAATATTATGATATAATATTATAATATATTAAAATCTTGATAGGAATGATGTTGTCTCTCGATATGTCACAAAAATGTGCTTTTAATGTTTTCCGCTGGCTTCTGGCGAGTTGTTAAAACTGCCACTAGAAACCAGTGACTCCCTTTTTAATGTATATATGTCAGGCAGCTGTCAATTGTTGTAAGTTAAATATGCAGATATAAATAGCCTAAACGTCTAGTAAATTGACAAAGTTTTCTTAAAGTCTTCCCGGCACTCACAATCAGTGATTAGGTCTTTGCATAGACAATCAAATCTGTATTATGTAATTTTGAGGCAACTGTGAACATTTGTGACGTAAATTTCAGGTGATGCTTTGTTACCTTTAATATTAAAATTAATATTTATTTTCCGATGACCACAATACGTTTACTTCTCACGCATTCTCTTCAATGACAAATAAATGAAACTGCCATATAGGTCCAGGAGCTCGCGTTTGTGAAGAAATAAAAAAAAAATAAAACTGAAGCCTGCTGAGGGAAGATCTGCATGTACTGCATTGTGATCGCGAATACTGGAACAAATTACCTCGAATGACTTGTTCCCAGAAAATGAGAAACTTATCTTTGAGTGTGTTCACCGCGGCAATCCATGCATACAAAGACCATCCCTTGGGACATACATTTATTGTCAAACGCGTCCATATTTGTTTAACGGCAGCAATGAATAATCTGTGTTATTACGGGACGGGAATAAAAACTATGTTATAGAACGCATCGGTGAAGCGACATAACTGTATCAAAACGCAATATTTGGGCCACTGTTCTGCTGGGACAGGTTAACCAATGGTATCGAAATGTAAAGACTATCAGTGGGGCATAAAATTGGCAGTTCCATAAATTAGTATAGTATCTGGGACAGTTGAGGCATGTGCGGAGTGTCGGATGCAGTAGAGAAGAGAGCGGGTAAAAGTGGGAGTATTTTTAGTCCTATGTGCTGAAGTATGCAGGGGTGTTTACAGGAGGCACATTTTTCAGCTACTTTAAATGTAAGTATAGTTTTTGTAATGTTGTCATAGCAAAAATTTATTTATTGTTTGTAGCACAGAGCAGTAACACACGTCGATGAATAACCCCTGGAATTTCCAGTTCGCAAATGAGGCTTCCACCCCCTCACTGCCTGTGATGCATAATTCCAATTTCTTATCGGCAAGGTCCCGGAAATACTTCTTCCGCCTCACGGTTTTTGTCAGCTAGTTAAATGATGATTGCGGCGCATAAGTGTCGCTGAACGCAGCCGGAAGGTAACACACAACCACTGAAAGCGGGAAATAATTACTGAAATAATTACGAAATTAAATAGTGCGAGCCTTGCCGCACCACACCATTTGATGTTGCCTCCTGGATTTGTATACGGCCGGTTTCACTTCTATTTATAATCAAGAACATCCCATAATGCAACATAAAAGGGAACACACCCCATAAAGCATGTTAGGAATTTTTTTATTGTCAACTGAAAAAAAAAAGAGGAATGCAGAAAAGAACAGCCGAACGAAGCGGACTCGAATCTCTGTTTCGACGTTCGAAAATGTAACGTTAATCCGTTTCACCACAGAGGTCTTTTTTTGTTATTGCCGGCTGTCGATGCAGTTTATGAAACCTGCTGGCCGCACTTCGGCTAGCACAGCATGAAAACCTTTGCTGTAATTTTTGGTTTCGAGTTTGGTGATATTGTTTTTTAGGGTTGTAGCTGTTGTGGTTTTTGGATATTTGACGTCATTGCGCCGTAGCAGCTGCGAGATGAGCGGTGTTCAATTTTGCTCTTCTTCGTTTTAACAAAATTGCTGCTATTTATTGTCACGTGACACTGCTCATAGGACCGTACCGTTGAAAAAATGGAATAATGCGTCCGTGATCCCAGAAAGACCAGGAATCTACACCAGTGTAATAATGCGGGAACGCATTACAGTGCACGCTTGTTGCAGATCACAGCGCAGTGATGCAGTGAACAGACCTATAATATTGCACGCATACCTGCATTTATATGGTGTATAAGGTGCACCATAAAAACCAACATGTCTTTGAGACTGGTCCTAGATACTAACGATATTTAGGAAAGTCCCTCAGGTTGCCGCATGAAAGGGGTCTGTGCAAGACTCAAGGGTGTGTGCCACAACACGACTGCCCCTCACGATGCACTAGGTAGCTTTTCTGACCAGAGTTCGTGGTTTGTCTGGGTAGACTGTCTGCAAGTCAATAAAATGAACGCATTTGAAAACGCGAGTGGAACATTTGCATGAGTTGTCATCGTCTGTATCTGTTTTATGAAGAGGGCATTTTCAAGGTTAAGTGTAATAGGAGCAATTCAGATAATAATTGGCAGTGAAGAAGGAAGGGTAATAATAGGCAGGTCAATAGATTGGAGAGCACTGAGTAACTATCCTACGATCCTTTGTGTGCTTGAAATAGAACCCAGTTTTGCGAGATCAATGTTGTTGGGTGAAATGCCCTAGGGTTCAATGCAGCCACCTAAAATATAGGCGTTCGGTGGGCGTATTTTTGGAACATCATGAGAGATCATTTACAAAGTAAGAAGCGCAGGCTTTAATGTCCTTAGTGTTAGGTTAAGGCAAGGAATACAAGTGTGTCAAATTTTCCTATGGTTAATGCCTGAACTATATGTCTTTTTGATCCCATGAAACCCAGGGTCACTGAACGTGGTGCACGAAGTGCTAGACCCGATGGCAGGTTTTATTGGCCTTAGAAATATTGGCCAGGTTATAGGACTCATAAATATGAAGACCAACAGCCAGACAGTGCAATACGCGAGGCATGGGGTGACGTCGCATTGTACACATGAAGGATGAGATGATTGCGATAAACAATTCGAATTGGTCAGGTGCAGAAGATACATCTACCATATCTAAATACAAAATGACTGCATCAGAGTTTGTTGATAGGCGTCCTTTACTCTTCGAGCACACACAGATGTGCATCGAAGATTAGGATCATCTGAAGAGAATACAAGTCAACTTTGAGAAGTATCCGAAAAAGAGGAATCATCGCAAAGGTTAAAAAGTGTGGGTGATAGGACTGCGCTCAAGGGCATACCCTGCATAACGAGGAATGGGTCCTGAATAGAATTAGGAAGACGAGATTAAACAGTGCGGCACTTACAAAGCTATATAACAGAATACCCTTGCTCCAGAAGCGATAGACGCAAGGGTGCTGAGTAGATACCATGGGCAGTTTTGAAATGCTTTCCACACATCAAGTTCTGGTTTGGCCCGAACCACGGAAGAAGGGGCGAAGTGAAAAAGATCAGGTCATTAGTTGACACATTCTTTCGAAACCCGATTTTCTTGGGGGTAAAAACATTTTGTCAAGATGGGCCTCAATGCATTTCAGAGCCACCTGTCCTATACATGGTCATTCTCGGGAAGGGGGCTAATGAGATAGGTGGAGCTGCTCACCGAGATATTTGGCCATTCCCATGAAAGCTGTAACATTTACGTGCAATATTCCTGAGCCTCCTGATGATTACTGGCAAAGACGCAGACATGTCACGAGTAAGTAACTAGTGCTAGGTGCAGGCGCACGACTGCCTTCAAGAGCAAGCTTTGTTGCACTTCTCAAGGGAACATCATTCCAATCGAAAAGTTGAAACGAACATCACATAATATTCCTGTATGATATCGTAAAATATAACGGTTCTAGATCTGTGAGATCTAGAAACGTTATATTTTAGATGAGCGCGCACATTCGAAAGTTCGGGTTTGGCCCTCTCCTTTCTTGTTGTAAATTTAGGTATATTTCTACGTGAAGCACATTGCTTCTTATACTTAAGATAATATTTTTGGAACAAAATGTTTTCAAGTCAGCAATTTTTCACCGTGGGATCACCCTCTGTCGCCTTCGTGAAATACCTTTAGTTCACTCTTTTGGTATTATACACAATAATTCAGACTCATTACAAATAATCTGTTAGTGCGCTGATATGGAGCGCAGGAAGCAATAATGTATCTTACGTGGCGACGCGCTTTAGCAGTTGCTTATATCTACTAGTTCATGAGGTCACTTGTTGCGCCTTTGCTTTTGCCGAGTGCTGAAGTTCAACGAGTAGCATCAGCAGAAGGCGGCCTTGAAAGTAATTCTTGCTGTGCTAATAAAAGAGTTGAAACCTTCGAAGTTGCGTAGTACCGAATGGATAGACAAGGCAGATTCTAGGACAGCAATTCTTATGTAGAAATAATTAGATAAATAAGTTTTTGAGGTATATCGAAGAGTGGAAAAACTTCTT
This sequence comes from Amblyomma maculatum, assembly GCA_023969395.1. NCBI lineage: Eukaryota > Metazoa > Arthropoda > Arachnida > Ixodida > Ixodidae > Amblyomma > Amblyomma maculatum. The sequence goes on along the minus strand of JAJIZL010017263.1, from coordinate 115,240 downwards.
TAATTTCGTTTTGGTGAGTCACCCGATATTCTGCACGCGGTCTTTCCTCATAAGGAAACCCCGTGCTGTTTCATGACACAGTGCAATCGATTTGAGTTTGCATAAACTTTAGCAAATGTATGTCCACGTATTGTGAGATATTTCGGACCATAACGCGCAAAAAGCATATAGCGGCATCAAGCCCAACCCACGTAATTTCTCTCAAAATGCCACTTGATGTGGTCGTTGTTGGATTGACCACTCATCGTTACCACCCTGTGAGATTGAAATTCCTTACTCTTAAGGTCGATAACATACACGATGATATGCTCCATACGAGAGATAGAGAGAAAGAGAGAGGAAACGTTTAAGATAGTAATTAGCAGACCCTCGATGGTTGCTGCCCCAATAGTCCAGGGCTCCGCTGATGGCCTCTGACTTGTGGACAAACTGGATGATCCATGCTTGCTGGCGCAGGCTTTCACAAGAGATTTACATGTATAGAAATTGTTTTTTCCTCGTTGTACTGCATTGAAGTTTTTCCTCCGATAGATAATTAATAAAAGGGCTCAGTTCCTGGAAAAACTAAACCCAACCAACGTTACTGTGAAGGAAATAAACTCTGGGCAAACACATTTTTTTATTTCCTAAATCCCCTGAAGGAATCAATACTACAGCGCTTCTTTGATAATAACAAGTGTTGTATCTTATTTTATGCTGACAAAGGTTCTGTCAGAGCGCGTGGCAAGCAGGGATCCTTATCAAAGTGCAAAACGACCTCTACAGTGCAGAGATGCTTGATCCTATGCATTATTGTTTACCGCACATGAAATTTCACTTTGGTTTGAACTTTTCCAGACTAACTCAAGTCGGGCGTGGCTTCCCGCTGTAAACAATGCGGCTTTATTTCCTTGAAGACTTTTTTTTTCATAATTGAATTTTCTTGTATTTTTATATTTATTGGACTTTGGCGCAACTTCTGGTTTAACAAGCTTTAGCGCCATCGTCTCTATCAGAAAAGAGACGAAAGATCTTCATTGAAGAACATTATGCTCCGCTGTATTCAGATGTTCATAGAGGCAAGGGGAACTTTATCCCTCGGAGCTTGCATAATTTAAATCCCCTCGCTTTAAAGAAAAATATATACATTTTATCTGAAATATACTGCCCAACATTCATAGCAGTGACCACGGTCATGCAAGCGGGGGAAATATAAATGACAGCATCGCTAATAAATTTTAGTGATTGGAAATTAGAAATTCGTTGGTGGAACTTAGATCGCTGTTATTTGTGGTGACTTGAAAGAGTTTCCTACGACTCTTTGCACTCATATGCCGCTTTTCACTCACTCGTTTTTCTTCTTCTTTGTTTCCGTATTCCCTATTTTGCACTTTTTTCTAACGTTTCTGTTTCTTTATTTATTTTGTTGATTTCTACGTTCTTTACACAATTTTGACAAACATGGCTGTTTCTACGCCGGTGCACTGTATCGACGTCCTTGGTTACTTTAACGTCTAATATAGTTTCTGTCTCAAATTAATTAGCTAATTACTCCACAATTATTAAACCCAGCCGGAAAAAACTACAGAAATTTTTCTGATGTTACGACGGAATTTCTGTGCGGTTTTTGACGGGAAACCTGTTGTGACAACAGAACATTCTGTAGTAACATCAGAAATTTTTGTAGTTGCATACAGAAAAGTGCTACAGGACTACAGACAACAGAAATACACTACAGAAAAACTACAGAACTACAGAAAAGTACTACAGGACTACAGAAAAATTTGGTGGTTACGACAGAACTACAGGATATTTTGTCGTATTTTTGACAAAGTTCCGTAGTATTTTTCGACTGGGAAGTTCCACATAGACCCAGATGTTAATCCTCTACTTCATACAGCCATTCTTTTTCTCATCACTCTGTTAATTTCTCGACATTGACGACGTGACACACTTCGCAGACGCACAAATGCCCACATGCATTAGTCTAATAAGGCTTTGAGCTTAATATTTGAAACTAAATAAATCCTTATGAGACCTACCCTACTGTATTCTCTGCTTTTTAATTGATATTACGAGCTTTAGTAGATAGATGCAATAGCAACTCATTTGTTTATCTTGTGTTTCCCTGGTTGGTTAAAGATAAAACGATCTCCTTAATCTAATGCACATTCATTCATCGCGTGAACAAGATGTAAACCGGCTTCATGCGCTGAATAACAGCACTTGCGTAAAAACTCCAGGCAAAGATAAATCATATTGCGCACATACCTTCCCGCAGAGCCACCTGAACTCGTCGTCACCCGAGATTTCTGACGAAGATAAACGGCTGCTCGGCAACACTGACAGCGACAACACGCCTTCCAAAGACATGGATTCAAAAGCCGATGGCAGCCAGCATAAAGGCGACATGAAGGATCCTAAAGAAGGCTCCCGTAAACGTTCCGGTAGCAGAGGCTCAAGAAATTACCGCTCACCAAAGCACGGCTCAACAAGCGCAAGCCCCAAGGACCGCGAAAAAGTAGTCTACCCTCGCCTTCAGAAAGACAGAAGGCGCAGGTCTAGCCCCTGCAGCCATAAGACTCGGATCGGTCCTGAGAAGGAAGGTCCACCCATATGCACTACGACATACCGATGCATTTCTTTACCGCCCGGAAAAACGCTGTCCTCAGAGCTGGCCCAGCGTAGTCCAATATTTCATGTTTATGGCGCCGCAGCAGGCTATACTGCGGCGGCGCTTGATGTAGGAGAAACTAGTGGAAGGAATAAGGATTCGGAACCAAACAGCCTCCACGGAACAAGGCACGCACGTTCTTCAGATCCTGAGAGAACGAGAACCTCGACGAGTACCTCTTCGATGTCCCCAGAAGCGACAGGTACAAGAACCGAGACTCCGGCATTATATGTGCTGCGCTCCCGGTCCAGTCTTAGCCAGGACAAGAACGTCAAGTGCGGTAAGTGTTGCACGGCTGTGGTGTCAAGGAGAATATTTTTTCCGCGCATGTCTGTGGTGGTAGTTCTCTCGCCCAAGGGAGCATACAAATTGTCGCATTGAACTCGCACATCCACAGTTCGCTGTTTAAACTATTCGGAAGAGCGACACGAGGAAACAATTAGCAGTTATGGTGATATAAATACATTTTGAGGGCTTTGTTATTCCAAATAACATACAATGTCACGTTTTGTCCTCACCGAAATCTAATTTTGACACACCCTAGTCCACGTTTTTAGATCCGTTAGATCTATAAACTTAGGTTCTAGATATGTTAGGGAGCTGCACGTCAATTGTGATAAGAATGCAATCCATATTTTTCTCCGCTTTTTTTTTTCAGCAATGATCGCGTACTATATCTCACCATATATATGCTCTAATTAGAATCATAAATCTAGCGTTGCGATCATGCCTTAAGTTGCGTTCGTTTCGTGCACGAAATAAAAACCAAGAAAATCATTTTCAAGTGGCTGGCGCAGTTAGGCTAAGTGTACCGAATTTTTGTTTTCTAAAACATAGTTGTATATTTTTTTTTGAGAAATATACGTGGGGGAGGGGGGCGGGGTGCATCAACAAAAAAAGTTGTAAAATTAGGGATACGATTATAATGCACGAATGACAAAGAACAATAGTATCGGTTTGCTTTATCCCTACAGAACTATACATTCCCTCGTGGAACCACATTCAGATAGCGCATTCTTGCTCCCTCTACATACTTTTCTTCTTTCATGGTAGCCATCCTCTAGGATTTTCTTATGACAGCCACCTTCTAGCTACGCATTCCTCCGTTCTCGCCATAACCTTTGAAGACATTGGGACAATCCTCGGCTCCCACGTTCTCCCAATCTCTTCACCTTGTTTTTATTTCCTCTCTCCAATTTTTAAAAATGAAGAAGGAGAGTTCTTTCACTCCTGCTCGCTTTGGTAGGGGCAGAGATTTATTAAAAGATTTATTAAAAAACTCAAGAATATTGGAGGTCGACCTGTAAGCTTCATGCGAGCAGCTTGGGAAGCAAGTGAAAAACTGTAGTGGAAGCCATACACACCCTTTCTGGCGCACTTTCGCAATGCGGCAGCTCATACTGGATACTGTACAAAACCGGCTCAAAAAGCAATCTTCCGATGCACTGTGAGCACTGTAAAAAATTCGTTACATTGCGTAACCTGGCGCGGGTTCGGAGAATGGTATAAAGTAAAGACAGCAAGGGAAACCTGCGAAAGTTTCGTCATCCAGAAAGAGGGTAGTGGCAGGACTTCGTGCAGCACATCTGCGATCGCGCTCTTGGGGAAGTAACTCCTGTATCCCTATTCGTAAGAACCTTAATAGCTCAGTGCCGTTTTTTGTTTTATACTTCTAAAGAGCACGTGGCTTCTTCAATGTTTACGGGATATTGTTTGGGTTCGTTCAGCCGTAACGCTGTCGCCTCACCCAAGATCTGGGAAGCGTAAACCAGGTATGTGTCTGAGGAGTACGCAATTCAGTTAAAGTTCCAACCATTTGAGTTCGAAACAATTCCCGCTGTGTGACAGTCAGGCATACAACGCATAGGCCACAAAAAGCTCTTTGTACCAAACGTGGAAGAGGGGCACCTAGCGAGAGCCTTTTAGTTCGCAGACTTACTAACGTGTATTCGGGATGCGTACTTATGTTACACTAACAATAATTTCATGACACCAAATCATTTAGAAAGAAAAATGTAAAAACTCGCGGAATAGAAAGCCGGTGTTAAGGGTACTGCCTCGCCTACTATTTAGGCGAAGCTTAAAGCGTTCTCCTGATTGTTTTGTTTTTCCTGTCTGTATGTATTCGCTCACAAAAATAACCAGCTTCTTAATTGTAAGTACTCAGCGCGTGTGTTTTTCTCCCTTCGTCGTCTTCCTCTCAATTGCTGCTTTCGTGTTCTTAATGAGCTAACTAGCCCAAATTGCTGCCCTTCATCAGGCTACAATATAATAACAGCAAAACTGTGTACATTACAAAGATCAAAGTGACGTGATTTATTTAAAACAAAGGAAAAGTAATAATACCTGGATGTGTATTTGATGCAATCTCTAGAGCGTAATGATTAAGTGTAACGTTCCAAGAGGAATTGCATGCCTTCATTGCGAAAACATTTAAGTAGTTTCCATAGAAGAAACTGAAACATTTTTATCGCTATGCGTTTTGGAGATGGGAAATAAGTAGTTCAAAGTTTTTTGCTGCCGCTGCAGATTCCAAATGAGCATGCGGGGATCTGTGGCTTAAAACCAATTCTAGAATAGCTTTGGCTATTATGTGCATGTGCGCACATAGCGATGCATATAGCAAAGTATGCATTATTATTAGTGCTTTCTCTGTGGTGCTTAACCGTATGGATGACGGACTTTGACCATTTGACTGTGTAGCATAGCCCACTCCTTAAATAACAACCTGACAGGCTGCCTACCGACCTCCTCTTCCTGTCTAATTGAGCAATCATATCGTGACGCGCCGCACACCCTCTGCAGTCTCCTCTACTCGTCACTTGTGACCTCCTACCCTCGCTTCGTCTTCTGTCTCCATTCTTCCTATACCCTTCTATGAAAATGAACACATAAGCATACATTCATTCTCCGACTGCTAGCTGTCTAACGATGCTTCAGTTGAAGGATAGCAACGCTTCATCTATGAGGTACCAGTACGAAAGGATTCAAACGAGCAATTGATGAGGCTTGATTCATTACTAGGCTCAGCCTTATTACGAATAGGCACATTCAATGAAGCCGGAATTGTGCAAGAGCATTGCTTGTTTACCTGAATGCACCCTGAGTGGGGAATACTGCCATCGATAGTACCATACTGAGCTTTAAAGTATGCGAAATTAATTGTACATTTCGGAGCTAATATCTTTGCGCAATGGCCTGGTAGGACTTTCTAACGTGGAGTTTATCATTGGAAGGGCTGGTTTTAAACCATGTGGTATATTTGCTTCGCATACCTTGTTAATATTATGTTCTGTTGGGCAAAGGAGACGCGCAACCTCACGTTTTCTCTTTGGTTGAAAAATAAGCGGATTATTTTCATATGCATTGCCTATTTTTAAACCTGTGTAAACTATCGGTATTTTATATTAGCGAGGAGACAATATGTTTAATAAATTTATATAACGCCAATACTTAGATGATGATGTGGAATTACTCGAGATTTTCAAACAGTGTGCCCAAAATTGTGTTCTTTTATTCGCTGAATTAATCAACTGATACGTGAACAATATGATTGTTCATGTTGATGACATAATTCGAATATAACATGCTCCTAAGATTTCAGATAGCTTGCAAATAACAGGGTCAAATCAATCATAAAACCGACCATAGTGTTTATTTTTACTTCTGTTTGTGAACAGAACTGATCTATCGCCTTATCACCTCAAAATTTGTTTGCGTTAATTGGCCAGCGCGGGATGGATTCGTATGATCAGGAGATGATCTAAGCCTGCTTTGATTCAAGGTCTCGGAGGCCGCAACTCAAATGCAGTTGTTCGTCGTCTGATATGCTGATTAACGCGCAATTTATTTCCTGTCATTGTCACTAGCGGAACAGAGTATTACTAAACGTGGGACATAAATGTAATAAAGGTATATAACATCATAAGCTAAATAGAGCAACATGAATGAAAGGCTTTTTATTTCAGAACATGTAGAATGGGGACAGTGAGCCATATGCAGTTAATATATGACCTGAATATGAATCGGAGAGCCATAGAAATGAACGGGGTAATAGTCAACATTTGAAGTCAACATTTTGCGAAAAACCAAGCTGCCAATGATGTGGTATGCTGCCATGATCCTAATGGTCTATCATAGTTTTTGGCATTTTAAATCGGCCACCCGATACAAAGCGTATAGCCAGAGAATGCAATCGATCGAACTAAATCCAATCCCCTACTAAAGGTAGACTTACGTTACAACCGAACAGACGTACATGCATTCATTACAGATCTCCGTTTTGAGCTGGAGCACTGGCGGTTGCATCTTATTGCTGTTACTGGATTAACTCTGCAGGCAGTTGGATTTTTTAGCCTGTCTTAATTTTACGGACGTAGAGTGATTGACCGAAGTAGAGATTAGAGCGCTCCTCCTTTGTTGCCATTTTTTCTGTCCCCTTCTTTTCTCGCGCTGTGCGATGCGCTGTATTTTATGTGAATCTCATTGCCTCTGGCGGCTACCGTACGGTACCCAGGAACTGCTGAAAAAAAAAATCACAATTGCAGTAGAGTACCACGAGTGCGCCTCTTTCACTTCGCTCTTACTCACGGTTACTCCTAAAGCAGGCAGTTATTATTTAATCCTTTTGTCTCGGTATTTCACTTAGATTTATTTCGTGTGTAAGCCACTCGATGTTTAGAGAAACTATTTTTTCGTTTGCTCGGTTTTGTGTAGGGGGTTTGAACGTCATAATTAGACTCGGGCTATGAGAGACGCCGTAGTGGAGGTCTCCGGAGATTTCGACCACCTGAGGTTCTTTAACCGGCGTCAACATCACTCAGCACACGGACGCCTTGCTTTACACCAGCATCGAAAAGTGGCCGCCGCGGGCTGGATTCAATCCCAAACCTTGGGCACAGTAGTCGAGTGCCCTAACCATGGCTCATTACTAAGACTTTTCTTCTCAGATACACTGATTTCGGTTCGATAACAAAAGTACAATGACTCTAATGTTCAGCCCCACCTTTCCTCCTGCTGAAACAGTAGGGAATTTTAATTTTTGCCAGGAGTTTATTAGGTGTCGATATTGAAAGTTTCATAAGTTTTGACCTAGCTCAAGATTCTTTATCATATTTGTTTTAGCAGCTTGATCTTGCTCATTTGTGTTTTTGGGTGGACCGCCCCCCAAGTTTTACTGTGTAGCCGCTGTAGCAAACACATCGCAAACCCCTTGATGTTCAACCGCGAAAAGAATGTTCTACCTCAGACGCATAATAAGGCGACAGTGTTAAGGCTCCCGTTCGTAGAACTCAGTGGCTCCGGAAAATATCTGTACTACTCGATTGCTCGAAAATGCGAATTGTAGGAGCGAAAAACGAAAATGTTATATAAATTCAAATTACAATGTCGCAACGCCCCTAAAGCGCCACCAGGGCGTGCAATTGTACCGAGCACGAAGACAGTGAACTGTTATGCCTAGAAGGGAAGCCAGATTGAGAGCGCATTGCGTAAAGTATTTTTCTTTTTCTTAAACTGGAGTAAAATACTCGTTTGCCAAGCGATTCACCCTAGTTTGGCGAAGCACCAGGTTAAGAGATTTTTTTCACCGGTGGTGCACCCGCTGTTACTGGGAGTCAAATCCGGCAAGTGGATGCGCGCTTCTCTAGTTATACAAATATGGAATTAAGCTTTAAGTAAAATTTAGTGTACTATGACTTAGTTTAAGACCGTTATGACTTAGTTTAAGACCGTTTTCCTAAGCGTGGCACCCCAGAAGAGCCTAGCACCGGGGAAAGAGAAATCCTATGTCCTTAAATAAAAAAGCAGTTGGTACCCTGCGACACTTGGACTTGATCCCAAAAGTTTCCGAAACCAAGGCTTCATCAGAAGTTCACTACTTCGGACTTCAAGAGCCGTTTTTCCAAAGCATTTCAGCACTTTGTAAGGTTAGCAACGGGCCCGGTGAAAACACTTTTATCTATTTCATGAACAATGGCCAACCGGTGGTAGCGGATTAAAATCCCGTAAACCCGCATGTGACGCGGGTGCTCCACAGTCGGACACACAGTACCCATATTCCCCTCAACCGTGTTTCTTTGGTTCTAAAAACTAGGCTTTGTATTATTGTGGTAGCTTGCGAATGTACGCTAATGGGTATCAGCGAGTGCAGATAAAAAATAATTAAGGATTTAGAGATTAAGTCAGTGATAAATTGCATGTAAACAACCTAGGATCAGCGAAGGAAGCCACAGACTGAAGCCAGTTCCGCTGTTGAGTCCTATACTCTAAAAAGCAGAACTTTTCTGTGCACGTAGTCTTTTCCTTACGTCGGACATTTCGATACTTCTGTACTGTACTGTGTTTTTGTGTTTTTTGTAGTGATACATCTTAATTTCTTGGTGTCTTTTTCAACTTTCCTTTGACTTCAGTTATACAGCTGCTATATGTTGAGGCCCAAAATATTCCGCTCAATTTTCGATTAATTGTGGCCGGTTTATCATCACGTCAGTTCTCTTGACTCTTGTGCCCTGATGTCCGACGCACTAGTTGTCTTGGTACTTCTGCTCCATGCGGATTATAGTGTTTATATTTTCAGGCGCGTTGTTAGATTTATTGCTATTATTATTCTTATTGCTATTCTTTATGGCTAATGCATCGACACAAGTTCCCATTTTTTCCTAATCGGTGGCGGTCTACTGCTTGGGAAAGAGCCAAGTTTTACTATAAATAATCATTATTATCAGAGTGTTGCAGGTGAAGCGGTGAGTCCAAGCTTCATAACATATCAGAATGAGCAATAACACTTCTTTTTGATATTGTGCTTTATTGGAATGGCATTTCTCAACTAGGAGCTTTGCTCGAATAGCTGGTCTTATAGGGTGTCTCGATGCGCACGGTCGCCTCAACCGCCGTGCAGGGTGGAGACAATTGTGCCGTCTGCTACGACATCCACCATTACGATACTTGCTCCGTAGGTCACCTTGGGCAGCGGAGGGGAGTACACGCCGCATCGAGGTACCCTGCCTACCGACTTTGTGATAAAATGTGTGCTGCTTTAGTGATATGGCGAGGCCACAAACGTTTCTAATCGGTAGTGGCAAGGTCTTAGATTAATATTATGTAATCGTTTTTTATGAAGTGCAATTTTCAACTGGACTTCCGTAAGCAGAAAACTACCGCGCAAGAACGTTTTGTTGGACTAGTTGGTAAGTGATCATTTTGGTTAAATGCGCGAAACACACAGACATGAGGCACGTCCTCTTTCGTTGCGTGTGTGCGTTTTCCGCATTCAAACAACGCGTAAAGACCGTTTGGCTTTCGATTGAAAGACGGATTTCATTAAACAAACCGGGTGCCGCCACAAGACAAAAAAGAAATTATTCATCGCACACCTTACTTTCAAGTATTATTTTTGAATCAGTCATCAGCAAGCCCATTTACTGACTGCTGCAACGCTAAGTAAAAGGCAATAGTCGTCTATTAAAATAATTACCATTAACTGCCGGTCTAGCAGTATTGATTAGTTGCTTCCAGGGACACAAAAACTGCGGTTAACGTGGCAGTTCTTTCGTTTGAGCCTGCGTTACTTGCATTGTATGCCGATGTTTAAGCGCGAAAACTGATTTTGGTTAGCTTATTGGGGGACTTCCGATGTGAGGCAGGTCGCAAACATACCCTGTTACTTTTATTATTTTCTCTTTTAGCTCTGCTCGATACTTTGAAGCTCTGCACTGCTAAGATTTGAGCAATCTTCACCATCATATATTTCAACCATTGTCCAATTCACGGCCCATGTTTGTGATTTCGCGCATAGGCTGTGATGAAACCCTGATGGTGGTCATCAGAAATTAAACCATCTGAGGCTTTATCGACCTCTACCGACAGCGAACTATTACATGGCACCTTGCTTTTTTTCGCGCCAGCAGTCGAGTGCCATATACGACCGAGCCAATGCATCCGGGTCTACTTTAATGCTTTACTGGAGTTCCAGACGTAAATTATAATTTTTGCACGGATTTACATACTGATACTGCTATAAGAACTACTAGCTTTTGGCTCATTTTATATGTAGCATGGATATATAGCACGTTCTTTAATTTTACGCTGCACATTACTGTATTCTATAGACGTTTTTTATTCAGCAAACTATTTCCATAGCTATTCTGAATTTTCTTGTGTTTTGTTTGTTTACATTAAGGTTAATATGCAGATGCCAGTAACCTTTTTTTAATACATACCGAAATTTGGTTCTCAACAGCGTTTTTTTTTGTCTAAGCCGGTCATTACCATTATAAATTTTGTTGTTATACGGCCACGTCGCCATGAAACCCTCGTCACTCATCTCTTGTCAAATGTTAAGATAATTCACCGATCATCGAATGAGGAAAAACAGACGAACGCCTAGACAATGCATGATCACATGGCTCATATATACGTTGCAGTAACTACTGATTCACCGTCAGTAAAACAGTCACGATGAGTCCCCACATTATATGCTTGTCATAGCCAAGCATGTGTTATGCTTCGTCATACGCCTTATCTCATACATACAAATATACGCACGCGCACACCGTCCGAGCTGGACAGAAGCACAAGAATAACAACGCCGAGAGACTGTCTCGACGTGCTTCATACGTTACCCCAATAAAAAAAAAGCTTACAGCTCACCTTACGTTCTACCGCGCTTTGCACGCACTCATTCCAAAACGCGCATAAACAAATTGCACAAGGTGCGCGCAGCAGAGAATGCACAACGTACGCGCCGGTTTTCACGCCCATGTGAAAGATTAACTCCTACGGCTTTGTGTTATCCAGAAATAAACGAGTTAAACACACAAGCATACGTGCAAGATATCAAGGACACAAGACGGACAACCATTAAGGGAAAAAATGAATGCTGGCTTATCTCTGCTATGCCTGGATATACGCAGCGAAAAGCACTGACTACCTCGGGATCCGAAGTTAATTTCTCCAGTCTTCTGCGCCGTTCGCCAGCAGCTAAACTCTCTATGGCTTCCATGTCCAGCGCGTCTAAGTTCACTGGTATTCTATAATTCGTTTACAGGAAAGGAAAGGCGCAGCATCCGTCACTCGCGGAAGGCAAGAAGCTCCGCCCGGCGGCGTTGGAGCGCACTCGTTACCGCTTGGTCTTCATAGCTGACGGCAGATGAGTGACGCCACATCCTTGACGTCATAATCCTTATAACTGAGATTCTCATTTACGACGCCCTAACTACATTTATTAGCCTTTGGTACTTTCAAATTGCGCACCAATCGCAGTATCTCACTCGCGGCGTCGCGCTATCATCCTCGCGGTAGAAAAAATGAATTATGAAGCGCGTTTCAGGACCCGGGGCGTGGCAAAGCGCTCGGTTGGGGATCTAAGGAATGGAGGTTTGATTCCCGGATGAAGAAATTTTCTTTTAATGGGGATCGAGTCGCACACCTATTAAGCGTTGCTAGGCAACGCCGGCAAGAGCTTGGCGGGGGGCTGCGCAGCTGGCCTTGGCTGTGACGTCACTCGGTCGCGGCATACGGCATATGTCACTCAGTATCGCGCATGCGCAGAACTGGCAAATCTATCCACCGGCTGAAGCGAAGCTTGGCTCTGACCCTGGTAGTGAAGCTTTTCGCTTCAAAAGCCACGAAAATGAACGAATAACTTTACGAATGCAGAAATGACATGAGAGGAATCAAGTCCCTCTCAGATGAATTTTGTGTCCTGGACGTCTGTAAGAAAGTGACTTCCGGAGGGTTGAAATCTGGGTCAGCTTCCGTGTGTACGTCGTCTTTCTTCGTCCTCGTCCCTTGGCTGGTTTTTATTCTCTGACTTCCGGGATTCGAAAGATTGGTGCAGCCAGTGGCTGCTTAGTGAGGAGCCGTGATGGGAGCACGTCAGCAGCATTGCACTGCGTGCCCACCGTTACTAGTCGCGGCCTAGTCCCTCTGCGGGCCGCGTCAGCATAGGGAGCGGAGGAAAGGATTCTGTGCTTTTTCTGCGCCTCTCTGCATGGTATTTGCTCAGTTGCCTTTAGATTGATTACTTCCTTTTCGGCCTGAAAGGTCGCACAGGACCGTGAGCACGTAGAGTGGGTTCCCTCACAGTTCACACATTTGTAGTCAGTTGCACTGCAGTTATCACACACGAACGGTTCGTGGGTCTCGCGCTTGATTTTACAAGCCTGAGAAGTCGTCTTCGCTGTTGTTTTGGAAATCAGAACGGTACGCAAAATCCGGGAATTATGTCCCATAAAACACCGTGCCCTCGTCTCTCTCAATGAGCAGCGACGAAGCGTGGGCAGAGCAACGGCTGCCGCCGATTAGAACGCGACACTTACCCCTTCCCAGAATGCCTCCACCCTTCAAGAGGGCGCGTGCATGGTGGCACCCTAGCTTATTAACGATCGCAGCGACGCTGCCGCCATCGCTAGTTTTCATCACATGGCCGAGTTGGTAACGAAGAAGAAGCGATAATAAAGGTCCCTATGATCTCGAGTAAGACATGTTGCTCCTAGGCCCTTCAATCATGTCTCTACCGCATTGTTAAAGCGGGGCTTTATATCTCTGCTTGGTCGTCTCTTAAATTATGTGATACGTTATCAATTAATGTTGCTAAGGATTTGTGAGAAAATAGAAGAAAAGTCTAAGAGATTTTTAACACAACGAGCAGCAAAATGCCTGTACTCGAACGATGATCTATAGAGGAATCATCACGCTAGAGGCGTTATAGCATTCACGTTATAGACCGTCATGGTCATAGCTATGTGTTCACAGTTTTATTTTATTTTTGAAGCAGCGACGGAACATATTTCCTACGTCGATGCTTGTATGCATTTGGAATAAAATTTAGAGGATGAGGTTTATAAGAGCAAATATCTGCAGCCGCCAGTTGGCAGATGCAGGATTCAATCTTCTTGCTTAAAGTTCCGACAAATACTGAAGGGAAGCAATCTGAAAGCAGCTCTCTAACAACCTGAGAAAGGAAAGTATGATTCAAAGTGTTGAAAGGGCTGATGTACGCAAAATTCTTGCAAAGAATGGAAAAAAAAAACTTTGAATTTCGTGACAACCTGATGGCAGAAATATATTTATCAAAACTCATCTGCTTTAGCAGAGGGACTTTTTAAAACAATGCAAACTCGTCTTGTCCGCGGACAAATTGTAAAATCGGTTCGCATTTGAATTGCTCTAAGCGCTTCGAATAAGTTTCCTTCGATCTTCCTGTATAAAAGTAATGGCTGAATGAACCTGATTTGAATATCGATTGTTGTGTTTTTAAGTTCGGTTGGTTCCATTCGGCAAATTATATTTGGGCTTAATGAATCTTTCTGGGTGAATGATGTTCGCGTGGTCATTGAAATCCGCTTGCCAAATCAATATAAACGCCTGGAATAGGATTAGCCCTAAATAACTTAAAAGGAAGCTTTAAGAAGCTTAGCAGGCGAATTTAAAGAAAGAAGCTTTTCATTTGCGGCTTGGACAGATTGCCAAAGTAATTTAGAAATGTAGGTTGTAAGGGCACACGTGTGGCAGCTTAACATTCGACATTTTTTTTATGCTTCGTGCAAAGAATATAAAACAAAGTTCACTTTTTGGTAAAAGTTAAAAAAGAAATATGTTTCTGCTATTAGTCATGTCAATACGAAGGGAGATATTTAGCATGGCTTACAGGATTGAATCCCCTTTATGCGTCACCCTCTAATTTTCTTATTTCGTGTAAGTTTAAATTGCGATTTGTACTGTCGTCACGCCTCTTTCTTCTTCTACCTATTGCGCAAGTTTATTCCTTTTGCTAAATTTGTTGTATATAAATTTTGATGCTTTTCAATGGTGTGGATGGTTAAATCCCTGTTATTAGGAGCGTGTATAGAAGAGTCAGTGCGGTTGACACAATGTACCTTGTTATGTTTCCATAATGCGAGGAACGAATGAAAAAGAAGTCTCATTCAAAATGGAGGCTTCTCTTCGCGCAAATTACCGCGGAAGAACCTGCTGCATCATTGCATTTCCCGCTTGACTCACGTGAACTCGGGAAGACAAAACAAAAACATTTATGGAAGCATCTGGGCATGTTGGTTATTCATTTAGCATATTATAGCAAAAACAATAAGACAGCACACACGCTAGGGCAAAGTACGAACGAAAGGAAGACGAGCTGGTAAAACTGCATGCTTTCCGGTTTAGAAGAACTAAAGCTATCGTTTTTACCATAGGTATACAGTTTGCAAGTGTGGCTGGTTTGACATTTGTTTGCCGTGCAATTACCTACGAACATCAAGACACCTCAGGCGAGACGTAGAGCCCCAAAATGTTTAGTGCCAAATTTGGATATGTAGCCATTTTCTCGACGTTGTGAAAGCAATTTTCGAATGAAGTTTATTTATTATGTGTTCACTCTAAAATGAAAATAGACAACAAGAATGCTATTGCTTGTTATTTCTTTCAGCCACATGACCGCCTTATTTCTTTAGCTTGTGCCGCATCGTACACATTGCGTATTGCGCCAGCGCACGTGTCTTGTCGTATACTCGCCTCGTTCTGTCATGTTTCAGAGATTCCAGACGCGTATGTATGCATTACCAGGGTGTGCCTAAATCGCCCGATCAGGAGCATGACCTTGACATACGTTGCATTTTAACTGCGTTGGTCGACAGCAGGCTCGACTTGTAGTTTTACCGATCGCTTTCCTTTCGAGTATGTCATGATGATTGTTCACACATTTAAAGCCACATTTTGTGGGTATACGAGGTTACCCATTTCTGCCGTATGCTGAATAAATAAGGGACGTGATTGCTCTGCATGCTTGGAAACATGTACAAGCAACGCGGAAACAACGTGTAGAGAAGCACAACAAGAAAATCGAAACAATTATTGAAACCTGAACTGACGCCTGAGAAGAGCATCGCTTCGATGGAAGTGGATATGGGCGGTGTATATACATTATTTTAGCCGTCATCATTCACGTTCAAGCAAGAAATATAGAAAGATCCGACCAGGGTGTAGTCTATTCCGCAGGTATCATCAGTTTATGAAAAGCAACTTAGTCGTAACCTTCCCCCACCCCTCATCCTTAGAAAAAAAGATTACATTCTCTATCCTGGTCGTAGCCATCTTTTAGGGCAGAGAGTCGGAGCGAAATGGAAACAAAATATTGTGGACTTTTGGACTGCGCAGCGATCCGTAATAAGATATGCTAGATGAAGGCTTCAATGATAGAAAATAGCAAATTATCATTGTGCAGAAGAAATACGAGGCAAAAAAATTCTTGCTTGAACAAGCGAGAAGAAATCGGTATTTGCAGGATATCCAATGCTGACATGACGGATTCTTGGAAAACTAAGTCGAAGTCCCCTGTGTCGCGACTGACCGCAAAAGTGATCCAATATTTCTAAAACTGCATCAGTATATTGGTAATTGGCTATCATTTGGAGTTTTGGTTTTGAAGAGTGTCTTCAAAAATAATGTGGGCTCGTAGAGCGTCGGGCAGCTGATCTTTCAGGGCTACTCCACAACGCTAAAATCCACCACCAATTCAGTGCGCATATTAAAGCGAGTCGATATGGATCATCATCTCCTTTAATTTGGTTTTCAGAGCTATTCAGTGATGGTGGTGGCGCAATTAGGTATCCAGTGCAACGTTCCTCCCAACGTCTACTGTTACAAAATTATTAAGCCCATATCTGCTTTGTGCATATCTGGTTGATAATGCGGCATTTCGTGTCACTGTATGGGGACAAACGCTATCTGGAACGTGTAAGCTGAGACAATACTGCAGGAGTTTTACAGCCCCACGTGGTTTCGTTCTTCCTTGCGACTCTTTTACCCTGTGGTATATTCGCAAGTGTAGCTCATTTCCCATTTAGATAATTAGGTTCATTTACATCTCACTTTCGACCACAAGGTCGAACTTTGTCTGCGAAGCACGGTGAGCATGATACCGAAACTGAGGGAGACATGAGGTTAGTCAT
Source organism: Amblyomma maculatum (assembly GCA_023969395.1). Taxonomy (NCBI): domain Eukaryota; kingdom Metazoa; phylum Arthropoda; class Arachnida; order Ixodida; family Ixodidae; genus Amblyomma; species Amblyomma maculatum. The sequence continues at coordinate 98,638 of JAJIZL010017263.1, read as the reverse complement.
GAAGCCGAAAAGACGTAAACTGAAGCAGAACATGCTACACCGCGATGAGATAGCCATAGGTCTTTCGCGGTAGTATAGTTGGTCCGATGGGTTGGAGCAAAATGGCTGTCCTTCACTGTAGCGTTATAAGAGGGCTTAGGTACTGTACGCTCGACGGGAATGCTTGCTTAGCAAAATAACGGGTACGAAGTGCTCCCGCGCCGGGCGCTAACTGAAGAGTGGCGTTATCACTTATGCGCAATTATCAGAACTGCTCCTTTTTTTTTTTTTGCTGCAATTAGAGTGAAAACAAGGCGGCGTCCTTCCAAGCGAATGGCGCCCAACTCAGCTATAAAAGCAGCCGTTCTAATCGTTGCCGACATTTGGTACCGGTAGCACGTGCATTTCATTTCCTGCCCCCTTGCTCCGGCAACCAAGTTGAAGCTGTAACTCAGCGCAGGTTTTAAAAACACTATATTGGAGTGTCAAGGCCTTTTTGGGCCGCCATCGCGTGTGCTGCCGATTGCGACTGCGCGAAACGCAGCACAATGATCACAACGTAACTATAAATAATTTCGACCAAGTGCGCTACTGTCTTTACTGATTCAGTATGAGGCCTTAAAACCGCCATTTACGATCATATTCTAACGCGATAACGTTAAGAGATTCGTGTCGCAGAAAAGCTGGTGCCGGCGTGGTGGTTTTAAAGCGAAAATAAGAAGAAACTAAACAAACAATAAATGTAGTGCAGAAACCCGCGGAGTCGAACATGCTGCCTTCTCACTGGGAGGTGAGCACGCAACCACTTCGCCACATAACGTTTTTTTTTTCTTTCTTGCCTGATTTATTATCAGATTTTACACATATAGAACTCTACTCCACAGACACACATAGAGTATATCACGCGACAAATACACTACAAGGGTTAAAACCACGCCATTTGGGATGCGTGATCCATTACAAATCAGTCATTTGCAGCAACACTTCCATTCTCGGAAGCCACTCAGGCACTTTGTCTTGTGTTTTGAGAACTTCAATAACACTTGCAACGGCTTCGCGAAAATACTGCCGTATTTTCCTCGCATCAACGTCTGCATGCCTGAAAGCCATTCTGGATCGCCACATACTGCGCAGGCGCAATAACACGATCATGTCCAGCTGTTGCCCACCATCATCTTCAATTGGTAAAAATCAAATTCCGAATGCATCCACGGGTAGGTCTTTTTTGATTGTTCTTTGTAGAATGTCCCAGAGGAAAAAGACTTCCCAACGGTCTAAGGAAACGTCTTCGATAGTTGCCGGTTTGAGGTATATGAAACATTGGTTTCATGCAGGTACAAAATAATCTTTCATTTCTACATACGTCTTCAAAATAACTGTGGACCTATTGTATGCATTGCCTTATGACTGTCAGCTAATGCCTAGGGGCTTGATTATAAAAAAATTAATTACAAAAGTAATAGTGAAGCGAGTAGCACACAACATTTCCGCTTTATTTACTAGCGGTGCGGTGCTCACTGGAAAATTATTTCGATCGTACGGAGCTGCCTCAACAGATGGCTCGAGCCTCCACCCGATTCAAAGCCTCACACATCCACTCTTTGTGTTCAAAGAATTGAACTCTTAAAGACAAAGCTTGAGCATCCTCCAAGTGATTTACCATATCCTGTGGCACGAAGGAATGTACTCTTATTGAGCCACTTTACATTGTTATACTTTATCTGGATGATGCCAATGCATTTGCGTTTCTATTTTTACATAATTTTAATCACTAAGGCATTCTTTAGTAACTGTATTGACGACATTGAGCGGTATATATGTGGCTTTAAATACTGATACATATACGTATTGTGCAAAATATGCGCCACTAACTACCATTTTAGGAACACCTTTCGTAGTATTTTAAAGGAGGCCGCGCATAACGGATTTTCAGCGTTATGCTTAGCCTCTGCGTGTAGGTAAGGCGCATGCGGCGCACTAACGTAACTTTTTTTAGTTCATATACCATTTAACAGTTTACAAACACTGTGTCACACCTCCCGTAAATTCACAAAAGGAGCTCTGTTTTCGGCAGAACCCAGTAGACAACTCGGGAATAAAATCTCCCTGCAGCTGATTGGAAAGAAACAAATGATATCAGGGCATGGTGCCTTCTTATATGAGGCATTTAAAGACTTAGAAGAACTTTGCTCCATTATTGGCTGTGTTAAATCAGGTATGATGAAAAACAAAATCTGCTAGAAGGTTAACGGACAATGATACGAGCCGAAGCTTGCGCTGGTGTCTGGAAGACAGTTGCCTACACAAGTCAAATTACCATAAGGCAACCGTACTGCAAACGTGGGTATGGCACATTGGATATTCACAACGCACATTGCTCTCTCGAGCGAAATTCATTTTTTGTTACTTGATGCTTAAACCTATTACGATTGCTCCTTCTTTGCGAGAAAGTTGTAGCCACCAGCGGCTTGTGTCAAAATTAAGGCAATCAACATGTCGTTCGGAGCCGAAATTTAGCTTTCGCCTTGGGGGTGGAATAGTATTTTGGCTCTGAACTCAGGGGATGAAAAACTTTCAAGAAACCGGCATTGCATTTCAGGCTGCGTAAATAGCGGGAATTAGTCGATGAAAGAACATCATCCCCTCATTGCCTTACTCCATGGTACTCCATCTTCACCATCCTCGCGCTTTCTAAATTTGTTGCCGTGTTTTGCTTGTGATCTCATTTCGCAAATTACCGTCTTCAAGGTTAAATAAATTATACTGCGTCTCCTTTCTCCAGTTAGGCATAAGATAGCCACAAAATATTCATGCGCGCACGTGTCGCAACATTCAAGTCTCATTAGGTACTTTATTTTTCACCTTTTCTTTAACAAAAATTTCCTTCTTTAGTGATCGCAGCCGCTTTGCGCCTATGCTATCCTTATATCAATACTTACTAGGCTCCCTTGAAAATTGTGAATAGATTGCTGCACCCAAATGCATTTTCATATATTACGGTCTGAAAGCTTGCAAACATGGCCACGTGATCCTTCTCTCCTTATTGGTTTTTCATCTAAAACATGCGGGTTGAATGGTAATTGCTCTTTCTTCTTGATTATGTCTTTTATACTCCGATACACTCATTTCGGTCTGCTAGCAAGAATACAGTCTAATGTGCAGCACCTTTCCCTCTGCTAAGACGGTCGGGGAACTGCAGTTTTCTTGAAGTCCATTATAGGGCCGATATAGAAAGTTTCATGTTAAGTTTTGGCCTGGCTCGAGAAAATTTATCACATTTTTTAGCAGCATGATGCTGCTCAGCCTTGCTTTCGGGTACGCCCGCCTCCCAAGCTTTGCTGTGTTGACGCGGCAGCAAGCACGTCGCAAACGCTCTTTATGTATCCTTGATGTTTCATCGCGAAAACAATGTTTTACCACAGACGCATTATAAAGCGAGAGTGTTAAGGCTCGGCTTCAGAGAAATCGGTGGCTCCGAAAACAAAAAAAAAATCTGTTTTGCTCGATAGCTCGACCATGTTTATTGTCACAAGAGAGGATGGGAGGAGGGGGCAGCGCGTTTTAGGGGCGAAAAATGAAAATTGTATATAAATTCAAATGACGAGGTCACAACTTCTCTAAAACATCCTCATGGTGTGCAGTTTTACAGAGGATTGTGACAATGAATTGTTATGCCTCAAAAGGAAGTCAGGTCGAGAGTGTATTGCGTAAAGTATTTTTGGCGATCAAAGACCCGTTTGTCAAGCAAATCATCCTAGTTTAGCGAAGAACCTGGTTAAGCCTTTTTTTTTTCTCCGGGGGGAACCCGCTGGTAGTGGGAGTGAAACCAGAGAGGTGGATGTGCACAAAATGAACAGCGTAAAATATTGAAGTAAGCTCGAAAGAAAATTTAGGGTAACGTGGCTTAGTTGAAGACCGTTTTCCCAAGCTTGGGATGCCAAGGTAAACCCTCGGCGCAATTAAAAGAAAAAAAGTGATTACCCTTCTATACTTGGATTTGTACCCGGATTTTTCCGAAACCAAGGCCTTACCAGAAGAGCACCACTCCGGCCTTTAAAAGAATTTCTTTCAAAGCATTTCAGCCTTTTGCAAGGCGAGCAGCAGGCCGCGTGATTGCTTTTACCTATTACATGACCAGTGGCCAACCAGTGGTACTGGATTCGAATTCCGTACACCCGCATGCGACGTGGGTGGTCCAGAGTCGGACACACACTAGTCCACGCAGACATGTTCATTCGGTTCGGACAGCGAGGCTTTGTATTTACACCTGGTTACCTTACAAGTATTGTGGTAACTTATGAGTATAAGCTAATGTCTATCAGTGAGTCCAGAGAATAAGTAATTAATGCTTTAGAAAATAACTCAGTGCTAAATTACTTGTAAATATACTAGGATCAGCGAAGGAAGCCACTAACAAAAATCATTTCTGCTGTTCAGTCCAACTCTTAAAGTCGGAACTTTCATGTGCACGTAGTCTCTTTCGTATGTCGGACATTTCAAATATTCTGTACTTTAATGCCTTTTTGTGTTTCTGTAGTGATACACTTTAATTTCTCGATGCTCTTTTACACTTCCCTCTCACTTCAGTTATATAGCAGCTATATGTTCAGACAGCAGCTCGTGAGGATTCCGCACTTCGACTCAATTTACTATTCAATGTGGCCGCTATATTATTAGTTCAGTTCTCTTGACTACCCTGCGTTGACGTTCAACGCACTAGTTGTCTCGGTACCTCTACTCCAGCGAATTTTATTGTTTATAGTTTTTAGTTGCGTGTTAAATTTATATGATATTCTTTATTGCTATTGCATCGACACAAGTTTTCGTTTTTCAGTTTCTAGTTCGAGCCGTTTTCCATCGTCAGTGGTCGTCTACTGGATGGGAAATAGTCAAGTTTTAATTTGACAAATTACTGGGAAAGTATACCCTCTTACCTGCGACCATGGTTAAAGGTGGTGTTATCGTTCTACCCTGGCTACAAATTATTATTATTATGAAAGTGTTGCCAGTGGAGCTGTGAATCCAAGCTTCATAACATTTCAGAATGAGCAATAGCACTTCTATTGGACGTTGTGCTTTATTGGAAGAGAATTTCTCAGCACGTACAATTAATTAATTAGCTTAACCACGATCGCAGGGACGCTGCCGCCATCGCTTCAACTTCAATGTCGTTCGATCTGTGTCCTTGATTGGGTCTTCTGAACGCTAGCTGGTTTTCCCTGGGAGCTATTTTTGCATTCCGCTCCGGAAAGGGGTCCCGAGAGAGTCTTCCTACGACGCCATGTTCTTCCGACATCATGTTCCGCCACCACAACTTTATCACCCTAAGCCGACGTCTATGCCGCGAAGTTTCTATCTGCGTGAAGGACGTACAAAGTAAAAAGAAACTAGGCACGCCGGCAATGCCAATGCTCGTTGGAACTGTTGGGCCATTTCCTCTATTCACAGCGGAGTCATCGAGAGGCTCCCTTGAATCCCAATATACGGCCGTTCTTCGCGCCTTTCTGCCATTAATCTGAAGGAAGTACTAAAGGGAGAGTGAAAAGCATTCTTTTGCTTCAAGTGAGCCTGCAGAGGGTCCCGGATTTGCCATCGAAAGCCGAGCTCACGAGAACGCAGCTTGCAGTACCACGGAGGCTACGAGTAGTGAGAGACTTGTAGTTTGTGCGCTGCCCATTGTGCCATTAAAGACGTCATGCCATGGTCATCCAATATTTTACAGTTTTGTAGTCTGGCAGATAATACTGGACCTTATTATTCTTTTCCCAGAATTTTAGCAACCTAGACGCATTCCTTGCTTCGAAATAACTGGCTGAAGTTGACGCCGCGAAGCTCCTCCCACTGAGAATAGTCGCCATGTTGACACGCGTGGTGACATCACAGAGCGACGCTGGCCGCCGCATTGTCTACTGCTGTCTGCCCAGGCCGATCAGCTGCCGATACACTGTACTGTGTTCGCACTTGCTAACATGACTCCCAATAAGTGTACTCAACATATTTCTGAAAACAGAACACAGACTGTATTGAAGCACGATTTAGTTCCTGCCCGTTATCCATCTTCGGCGCTCCCACCGCTGTTAATACCGCCGCGCCTGTTGGGCCTTCCGCTGAAGCCGTCCGCGCTAGCGATATATACAGCGGGTTCCTTGTGTCAGCGCCTGAAAAGGGGCTGCCGAAAATATTCATTTCCTTTACTACGAAATACTGGGGTTGAGAATAAAGATGTTTCATGATCGAGTGGTCCATTTACTAAAATGCCTCTCTGATCTATTACAAAATGCCGTCCGCTGCAATTTCACTGCGAATTTAGGCCTAGCGACGATTAGGGAGAAGCAGACGGCCAGAGCGTCGTCGTCCTTCGCGCTCGCGGGCGCCGTTGCTGTAAGCTTGCGGCATCCAGTACTGCAAGCCTCTTGAGCTTATCGTCTACTAGCGTAAACGAGTTACTAATTGATGGTAACTGAATAACATTTTGGATTGTGTAACTTGCGAAATACTCTGATAGAGTTTTGCGACTTCCTCAACCTTCGCCTGTTTAAATTACGGCATTTCGCGTAACACGTTGGACCCACAGGCGAATATTATTGATAGCTGCAATTTAATTTACAACGAAATCATTTACAGAAAGCTCTACCCACGCGATCCTTATGACGTCACACCTGTCACACGATGGCTGCCTGCCATCGTACGTCACCAGCTTGACGTACTTGACCACGAGCTGATTTAAATCCTCATAGCAGCAATGTTGCTAAACATATTTGCACGCATTAAACTTTTTCTGTGGGTATTAGGCTTTGGGTAAAGTGCAGACACTAGTACGGCGGCAGCTTTCATTGAGTGTAGCACGTCAGACAGCAAATCCTGAGGTATTTGCAATTTTCGGCAAGCAGTCCACCGTCGGCTTAAAAACATATACTGCAGGGATTCTGGCATTGTGAGATGAACACCAGAAGATTTATCCCCAAACGTCAGACATTCGTGGCGATATGAGGAGAAACCGCTGAAATGATACAGTCAGTAGTTATTGTAATTGGATTGGTTTAATAATAACCAATTTCATGAAAACAGTAGAAACTTCCTACCGAAAGAAAATCCCACAAACTTTGTAGTGTCTTTTACTGATGAGCTAGTAGCAACCAGGAAAAATTCTTTAGTATTGTACTATTTCCCATAGGAGCGGCTCAGATAAGCAAATATGATACAAAAAGAATTCATTGAGCGGCAGAATACTAAAATAATTTAGAAAACCAGACTGTCGTTATATTATCAAAAAAGACTTTTCTCGATTACGGATAGGTTTTTCTGTGTATTGTTTTCAACTGAAGCACGGCAAGTCTGTCACAATTAGTTCTGTGGTATGACGTTGTGGCGATCTGTCTTGAATTGTCATGTATTTGTTTTATTCGATTTTTTCTCAAGTCGCACGCGCTCTCCTACCGACCTTCACCTTATAAAAAATTAAACGTGCGAACGGAGAGGATAGGTCAGATCGAAACGATATATCGATAAATAATTAGGTCTTTTGATGCTAGCTTACCGTGCTCCAACCAAAAAGACTCCATTTCGGTTAGAAAAGAAGGTGATGTATAGAAAAGGCTAGAAAAGTGATTTTCACTTATATTTAGAAAAAAACCATTTTAGCAGGCGCGCTGCGTTTTCATCAGGTATATATTTACTCTGTGTACCGCTATGACTGATGTAAATGGTCATTGCCTTTATTACCGATATGACGGCGTTCTCTCTTGTTTTGACGTAAGAAGCTCGAATATATGGCCGGAAAATAGTTACATATCAAATATAATTTCCTGAGTAAAGAATATGTCAGGGTACACACGTGTACAAAAGGAACAAGAACAAACATAAAATTGCACAAGTAATGTTTAGCGCACAAAATTATTTTATACTACAGTAGAAGCCGGAAGGTGTTTTCATAAGGACCTTCTGAAATACTGAACCCTTATAGAATGTTACTTTGAAGTCCCTTCTTTGCTAACCGGAAACCAGAAATACTGGTCAGCAGTGCAGAAAACAAGCACACCGTAATTTTGAGGGGTACAGGGTACAGTATCCCGCCTCTAGTAACAAAGAGCGAATGCGTATATCTTATAATGAAGGTGGAGGTTTGTATTCTTCGCGCTCTGAAGAGATATATTTGCTCAGACATGAAGGCGATTTTTTTATTTCGTGCTGTCAATTATTTCGCGTATTGTCGGTGTTCTTCTTGTGTTACGCCCTTTCAACTCCTTAGGTCGAAATGAGGTGGTTAAAAGAGCCAATTGCGATTCAGGTTTCTTATATTTTTGCTCACCCTCAAGCTTTCTTTTTGATCTCTAATATTCTACATGTAGAGGACTGCTAGATCTCTCTCACGTTAGCTGCCACGATTCAAGGAAGCTGTCTCTTTCCCTTCTTCAACGCTGCCTCGCTTTATCGAAACGATCCCCGTGAGCGTATTTATCAACAAGGAATATGTTCAGAGGCGGACGGCGAATTGCAGTTTGAAATGACTTTCTGGGTCGGGTGTTAATGTTCGGAACATTACCTGGTCAGGCGCATGCGTATGGCCCGCTGGCCTCACTGGAAAGTGCTTGATGTGCGCTTTGGGCATGGAGGTGCTGGGATCGCTTTGGCGTTTTATTGCTCCCTTATCGCTTCTCCCGGCTGTTTGCCCTCGGCCAGCAAAAGCGAAAAAGTGAGGAATATTTTACGTAGCCCATAATAGCAGGTGCACTGCCTGTAAGTGGGGCTCACAAAAACAAAATTTCCAGATAATGTGTCTAAGGGAAATGAAAACAAATTGAGAGAACACAGCGTTGTTGACTTTCCAATACATTTTATGGGGAGAATGTAGGTTGGAACAAGTGGAAGCATAATGATTGAAAGAAACATTAGAAATAAAATGTTTAAAAACAAGCTATAGCCATTTTAGAACGGGGAAGTTAAACTCTTTTTGCCAGTACCGATAAGAAACGGATAACATGTGTATTGCACTGGTTAAAATAATAGAAGCGCCTTATTCACTGTCGTCTCAAGAAGCTAAATCTTCCATTCGTTGGTATAAAAAAGATTAGTAGCATTGGTAAACGCCGCACAAAATTTGACGTTAAGTCTGGAGTTACCGAAATTCTTTCAGCACGGTGGAGGGAAACTTCGATTCCTAGTTAGGTCTAACTTGCCGGGTGAGGGTTCCAACATACGTTTGTAGATAATGATAAACAGAAAGTTTGTCAGCATGGCAGAGGTAAATAGGTAGGAACGAGATTTAAAAAATCTAATAGTGAGCAGACTTGAATTCTGTTAAAAGCAGATAGACACACTGATTCTGTATAGCATTGGTTTGTATGGAAAAGCAAAAATGGCACAAGTGATAAACACGGAATGGTTTTCACGCTGTATACACTGCGTCTGAAAGCTTTTTTTTTTCATGGAAAAAAAAAATCGGAAAATGTAGTATCACTTAAATACAAGGAAAGCAAATTACCTTGTGTGCTCCCCATCTGCTCTGCTGTTGTTTGAATTTTTCGTAATAAAAGGGCTTGGCGCGGACAATTTTCGATACGACCATTAACGTTATGGTAAATATCTCAGCTTTTAATAAAGACTTATATTCCTCGATATGCAAATTAGACTGGTAGACACTGCTCAAGATTTGTGGGCAAGTATGGGACTGCGTAATTCTCACATCGCTTTCTTAAAATTCCTTAAAATTTCAGCATTATTGTTAGTTATATTACCGTCAAGCCTTTAATTTATCTTTTTATTGTGCAACATAAGTTTAGAGTGGTGCGCACCTTTCTTGTTTCTTTCATGACAACTGAACCGCAAGAATTATTTGTAAATATTTTCGTTCTGGATTTCTTTAAATGGCAGAGAGATTTCTTTATTATAATGCCTTATAGGCTAAAACTACAATTAGTAGGGGGCATACAAATGGTATGAAGCACAAATATAATATGGTAATATGGTACAAAGTGGTATAAAATGGTAATATGAAGCCGAAAGAAAATTATACCACACAAAACACGGAGAAAGAAAGGGAAAAAATGAAAGTACAAAGCTAGACATAAAACCTAAATATTATCATTGCAATATAAAAATTGTGGCCCACCGTATAGTCATCTCCTGGCCCTTAATTGTTCTAAAAAAAGCATCTGAAAGGCACTGAAATGAGAACATGATATGTCGTTTACGCAGTGTGGTCTTCCTGTCGAGGAAGACTAAAAGGAACAGTTAGACTGTCTGAATTGCTCTTTTGTCTCGTCCTGTCTCAGTGTACTCTTGACAAATCTGCAACAGAGCTAATAAACATGAGGGCTTTCATATGCAAGGCAAGTAGGAAAGCCACCGCTTTCTTGTGTCAGAATTCTTAATTAAATTTTATTTGAAATTGGATTACGCAGATAAAGTATACAGTGCAAGGAATCTCCCTCTGTTTTGTGCTTGGCCAGCTGGGGAAGCTATTCTCATTGAAAGATCTGAATATGCAATAAGCTTACCAAAATATAATTGAAGCAACTATTTATTTCCTCGCCAACATGAGCACTTTGTCTCTCTAAAATGTTCCTCCTACAGCTTAAGTTACTACATCGTAATATTCAGCGTCAGTGTTTAGGATGAATTAAACGGTTCCTGCCATGTCGTATTCAGTTTACGTATTTTAATAGTTCTTTCTCTTCAGTGCCTCAAGTCACATCTACATGGTGTACCTCAGAGAAGTGTGTTTGTTTTCGCGCTTTTGTTGTAAAATTTATTGGCAGTTTTAGTTTCACGTGCGTACTGAATTCAAGCACGCGAACGGGAGAACTCTACGTGCGCGGCGCGCTCATTTCGCGAGGACTGCTTTTAGTTTCATGCACGTGGCGTACGTGACACAAACTGTGTGTACCTTTCATTGAGCATCGAAAAAAAAAAGTCTAATGCGAGCATGTTATGCCGCGCCATCTGGTACAGATAAACAATACTAACTTTGCTTAATCGAGCCGCCTGAAGCCGAGACACGTTGCGGCCGTAGCCATGAGTCAGTCGAATTCCCTCATATTGCGAAGCAAATCCAAAACGTTACTATTGAAAAGCGAAGGCGCTGAGCAACAAAACCAACAGAATTCATGTTTACAATCTATATTACAGCCGTTTACAACGAATTGGCTCTGGTTGGCTACCGGCTTGCATCTGGCGCTCTAGCCACTTCTCGCTCAACTCTAGTCTCGCGTGATCTCGCGAGATGATTGATATGACGACGACATGCGTTTCTTCGCCAGGCTTAACAGCTCAAAAACTTTCCTTTTATCCAAAAAAAAAAAGGCTATTTGTCAGTTGAAACTTTATGTGTGTGTAATATTAGGAAAACTGAAGGAGAATACAACAGTTTAGAACTCGATGTCACGCCGAGGAATTAGCGACGAAGCTGTTATTGCTGTGAAGCGGGTGGGAAGGGCGCCGCAATGTTGTCAACTCCACGTGCTCCAGCAACGTGAAGGCGTCAACTTGAAGATGCGTACACCCTTCACGTTTTACGCATGCACACAGGCCTCACGTAAGAGCTCAACCTGCGCGAAGCTGCCACGTACGTGAAACTAAAACTGTATATTATCGATTCAGGAAATATCGTATCTTCCTAAATAAGACCTTTCGCCGATGATTGGGCTGTGTACAAAACTAATAAAAGCGACACTTATCTCCAATTATTTCCAAATTTATCTTGATTCTATTATTGCTTGGTGCTCACTGTATGCGATGACCCTAAGTTGCTCTAAAGGAAAGCTCGTTTCCTTTACCTGAAATACTGATCGTGTCCTGACTACGAACTGTCTTTCTCATAAACGATTCAGACAGCGTCCGAATACACTAATGTATCATTTTACGCTCAATCCGACCTAACTATGAACTATCACATTAACTTGATTCTAATAGCTACTAAGAGCTTTCTTATCCTTCCAAGACATGCTCCTGCCCAATCGCGTAAACTTGCTTGAAGTGCATTACTTCGAGAATAAATTGAGCACGCTTCCGCACTGTGAGAACTGGAACAAGCCAACATCGCTCAAGCCATAAATTCCCCCCCCCCCCCCCTCGTAACAGTGGATAACTTGGAATCTTTGAAAAAGTGCGTATGCTCGTTTCATTTATTCTTATTACTCACGCTTCCCAAACGTAACGCGGCAAAAAGTTAAGCTTTACTTGAGAACCTTTCTTATGGTCGGAAAGACAATCATCGAGCTCTTTTCCATAAAGCTTACCTCTTTCGTTCATTCATGACGATTTGTTTAACTGAGGTTCGGTGCCAATAAATATTTTTCCTACTTTGAAAACTAGTCCACGCTGGGCAATTCCACTAATACACAGGGCAATGGATCAGTTTGTTCTTGTCCCAGCATCTGATCTGCTGGCCTTTATGGTTAGCTCAGCCGGACGTGCGATGATCCCGAGTTAAACCACCCGAACAGAACGAATTTATTTCACCACGGATTTTGTTTTAGAGCTCTATATCTTTCCTTTGCTGAATATTTGTTAATGCTAATCAGCAATAACTCTTTCATTGAATCTACTCCACTTTAGGCTTTCCCCTAAATCACTGGCCAGCATACAGTAGTCTTCACACATTGTGATTTTCCATTTACAATGAAACGCACCTCAAGCCGCATTTCATATTTGCCAAATCTTCCTTGCCCATACCAATTATTGATTGCAAGCGGCTGCCATTTAGGGATGGTAATACAAATAAATAAGACATTACTTCATGAACATATAAAAATGAAAGCTAAGTGTATTTTTATTTTATTCTGCTCTCCGTAATGCATCATTATCAACTAGACTATACCCACTGCAGGGCGAAGGCCTCTCCCATATTTCTTCAATTAACCCGGTTCTGTGCTAGCTGCATCCACTTGACCTCTCGCTAACTTCTTAATCTCATACGCCCACCTAACTTTCTGCCGTCCCCTGCTACGCTTTCCTTCTCTTAGAATCCAGTTTGTTACCCTCAGCGACCATCCGTTATCCTCTCTTCGCACTACATGTCCTGCCCATGTCCATTTCTTCTTCTTAATTTCCACTAGAATGTCGGTAACTTGAGTTATTTCTCTGACCCACTCTGCACGCTTCCTATCTCTTAATGTTACCCCTATCATTTTTCGTTCCATAGCCCTTTGGGTTGTCCTCAACTTAAGCAGAACTCTCTTGGTTAGCCTCCACGTTTCAGCCCCATAGGTGAGTACAGGTACGATGCAACTGTTGTATACTTTCCTCTTGAGCGATACCAGTAAGCTGCTGGTGATAATCTGCGAGTGCTTGCCAAATGCGCTCCATCCCAATCTTATTCTTCCGTAATGCGTTTGACTTTATTTTTGGTTGTGCTCCCTACGTTGGTTCTTTAACTAGGCTAATTTTGCATGTTGTTGTTCTGCCACATCCTGACACTTGTTGACCATTTACTGCAGCTTTCCAAATTCACTAGTTGTTCAGATTTAATTTTGAGCCGTCTTGTATTTCATATTTGACGTTTTTCCAGCCCACATGTAATTGCTTCGCAGCGGGAAACTTTACGAGTTTTATTGGGATAGATAAATAAATGTAGTCTTTCGTACGCAGTTTCCCCCACAAGGAAATTTACATTACCTGAGAGAAGGAACAGCTTAATACGCAATTTATTTAAGTGAGACAAAATTTTTCTTTTCTTCTGGGTGTGAGAGCTTGCTTGTCTTCTTTTATTTTTATGTATCAATAAAAATTGCTAGAAGATATCAGACGGACTCAAAAGAAGTCTCTGAATTTACTGTTTAGTAAAGAGCAGTTTTTGCTTATTTCTAAAGGTGTCCTATGTCGCAGCTTGCTTTTACGCGAATCATACTACGAATTTAACATAAAGCTCGAAAGCTGTCACAATCAAAATAAGTTATTATAACTCTTTGTTATTTGCACAAGCACTCGCATTCAAGTTTCTCTAGGACGTCGCTAATGTGGCAGTTTTATAGAGGCTTTAAATCACTTACTGACACTTTAGCTTTGTGAGAGAACAGTGATGTTTTTAACAAAGATCGAAGTTGTTTTCTCTGAATTTTTCTGGAAGAGAAATTACCGCATATAGTTCTACTATTCTTAAAGAAGTGCTCATTACTGACTCACAAACCTACATGGTAAGAAGTGAAATATAGAACTTAATGTTTATGTAAAATGCCTTTTAGAGACTAATACAATCCTGGGCATGAGTTGGTTACGAGAATTTAGAAAATAAATGTACAAGTTTTACGAGTACAAGCTATTTTAAAACAGATATATACCCGAAGATATTCCAATGAAAAAGCAACGTTAGACTGCACTGAGGGGATATCCCTTCAAGTGAGAATAAGAAAACAATTACGAGTAAAGGGTTTAGCCGTTCTCACAAGAAATCTCAGTGACGCGGAAAGATTTCAGGGCGTGATGGTGACGATCAGCGTTCCCGCAGGGGATTATATAGAGGTAGGAAGCCGATTACATTTCGCGCCGCTACATTTCGCCCAAACAGGTGGCAAACTGATGCAGTGTAGAAGACGACATAAAGCGCCATCTTGACGTAGCTCTCGTGCATCACTGGAGAGCCGTGTATGGTGTTCCGGTTTAGTGTGATTGACCCCGTACACTAATAACGATGAGCCACTAATAAGCCGGAATCGAGGAGTCCATTTGGGCACACTTGACACAAGCTGGGAACATGACGCGCTGAGTAAAATGTTGACAATATAGTTTTCACAGCAATGGACGTGTGCTTTACTGATTGAATGACAATCTAATATTGGCATTGTCACACTTTGATAGAACAGGATGATGACTTTACTCGGCAGATGATTTACATGAAACGACCATGCGGCGGCCTTATTCAGCCTTCCCGATTAGCATCGCAAAACTTAATGCGACGATATTCACCTGAACCTGGGTACCAAGTGTTTATATCTGATTAGAGCCAACGCTTGTATGCAAAATGACAGTTTATTTTTGTCATTAGGCTCTGTGAAAGAAAGGACAAGTGCCATGTTTTCAAAGCGGTGATATTATTGCATAAGTGGCAAGCAAGAAAAGCGTTCTCATCCTAGCAATGCGCCAGAAGTTACAATCGCAGGAAGTAAAACTCATTGTGGTGATATGGAACAAGACGTTTGTTCGATCTTGCATTCCTGCTGCCATCCACAGATCCCATAGAGGATAGGGTACAGGTAAAGAAGAAACTATTCTTTATAATATGTTTGCTGTTGCACCGTTTTTAGTACTCATCGTTTCAGAACTCGATAAATTCAGATCAAGGCGATTCGGCAACATGGCGTTGATGCGAATCGGTACACAACAATACATAATCGGTACTAACCAGAACTACTAATCTGAAGAGAAGTAACGGTTTTCTTTATCACCGCGCTACTTAAGCGAACATACAACAAGCCTGTCCGCGGTGCTCGCTTGGATATCCAACAAGAATTGGTGCGTGAATTTTAGCAGGGAGACACTAGGAACAAAGCATTCGGGGCATGGTCAAAGAAGCTAGCTTCAAGCTGGAATGCTAGAAAATAAAATAAATTGAAACTGGTGCGCTAAACGTCCTAGATTCTAGGACAGCAATTCAATTTTAGGATAGCTTTGATTATCCTTAAGCATTTTTATCAGTTTATGAAATTGATCTTTTCTGGCTAAGCACAGCAAAACCTTGAATAGGTAAGACTGCTTTAGAAAACCAAGCACCCGAGTATTTGCATCGTTAACTTCAAATTATAAGAGTCCAGAGGGAAGATTTGTGGTTTTATTGTTACTTATAGTCAAACATTCCGTCAAGTGAAGAAGAGCAACCGATTAAACTAAATTGGCCAAATTCCAAGTACGCACTTAAGGACATCGCGCTTAATTTCGCTTTTTGGTTCGAGACTAGGTTTTCAAGTACATTTTCGAGATGTATTGGAAAAATCATCGATTGAGGACCGTGTTCAAGGGGCACTATAAAATGATGGGACCGCTTAACGTACTTAAAGCGAAATACGAGATCGCTGTGTTCTACATTCATCTTTATTTGTACCCACTAGGCGAGTATGGAAGTTGGTGAAGACCGCGATATGCAATGTACAGCACGGAAGAGTAGCAGTTAAAACCGCACGACAATCGCTGGCGTCGACACAGTCACCACCGATCGAGATCTTGTCAAGGCCAGCGCACCGAAGCTGCCTATGTCACAACTGTGTACGGATGGTAAATTATTAGCAAATAAAGCTGCAGATATCAGTCGAGTCACGTGGCCTCCCCTAGCCAAGTTACCCAAGGCCGTGCCCCAAATTTGTTTTCAGGCGAAAACCTTTAATGGGTCATCACTGTCCGTCCGTCGACAAAACCTGCCAACTTTAGCTGTCAGTCACCCTGATGATGTCATCAGAAAATAAAAATCCTTTCTCCATCGGGAGCTCAACATCCATACCACGTATCCCGAGCCGAGCGCTTTAACCAACTGCGCCACGCCCTGGATAGTGAGAAGCACATCGTATAACTCTCCTTTTCTACCGTGAAGACGATAGTAGCGATGACAATGACTCAGCAATTAGTGATGATGACAATAATGTGAGTAGCTATGATAAAGGCAGTGCATTTAATTGATAATAATAACGAGATCATGATGCATCCTGTGCCTTTCGCAATTCTGCAGTAAAGATTCCACAATGCTCTAGAAATTTTCCTACCCTTTATCGTCCATCCGCTGTAGTTTGCTGCTGTAAGATAAGGTCATGCATCGCCCTTGTTATATTCTCATGCAGCAGGGGCACGGGAAGATGATCAGTTCACGGCGACGAGAACTTTATTCCCAGTCGCGTCTTATTCTGTGATCACTATTTATTTCTGCGAGTCTTGCTGGCTAATGCTACACATTTCAACAAAAGTTTACCTTCGTATTGAGAATAGTTACCGCACTAACAAGCGCATTTGTAAAAATTTCTTTTGAATAATGTGCATGTTCTAAGTTTCTGGGTATGCGCTCAGAAGAGTCGCCGCCTCACAAGATAGGTACACGAGAGCCTGGTCAATGAATGTTGTTGTGGGCTTGAAGCCACGGCTTGTTTTTCTACTTGAAGCATCGCGTTTACACCATAGTGTAATATTGAAAGTACCAACATAGAAACTTGGCTGGAGCTGAGCCCAGAAAAAGCCTCCAATGGCATGCATACCACTTTAACACAAAGTTGGCGCGGAGGCGTGGCCATCGCCACGTCTTGACAAGGCGCCCGGCTGTTGTTGTTGGGTGACTGAGTTGAAAATGTACCATCCCATTGCCATCCACCAAGACTATGCTCCTTACTTGTAACACTTTGGATTGGGAGAGCCGTGTTTTTCCAATGAGGTACGTTATTGTGCAAACAGGGCGGGACAAGATAAAGAAACATTTCAACTACCAACTTGTTTATTTCTGGAAGATGATTTGGCTACTAGGAGTCGTTTTACGCTTTTGTAGGTTTGGCTTTTGTTTTGCCTTGTTTTGTTCTTCTACCGTCCTTCACATCGTGATTCATCCTACACCTCGCTGCATGTGCTGGGGCTTTGATTCAGTTAGTGTTGATAATGCCTGGCTGCACGTTTAGCAGCGGCATGCTGACATGAACGGCGCACGTACGTGTATGAGTATCTTATTTTTTTTTGTGTGGTCAGGTATAAATGTAGTGCCTTCTCAAAATAATCCAGCTTGAAGTTGCGCGTCGATCTTGAGAGTCATGGATATGGAGTTCTCGGGTCAAGAGGCAGGTTGTAAAGGCAAATAATCCTCGGTGTTGTCACTGTTGGCGTTATGAGCGGAAAATCAATTGCAAGAGGCGGGGATTTTGTAATTGGCACGCGCCATCGCCAGTTAATGGTACATAGGCGGGTTGTGTTGCGACACAAATTTACATATGACCGAGCTGATAACGAATGAAAAGCGGTTCAAGGGCCCTTGGATCTTGAGTAGGACACATTGCTCTTAGGCTCTGCATTTATGGTATTGTTAAGGCCGGGCCTTACATTGCTGCCGGGTCGTCTCTTGCAAAATGTGCTACGGTGTCACTTAAGCTAATAAAGTTTTGTGAGAAAATGGAGGAACATTTCTAGAGAATAATAACTAGAACAGCAGCAAAATGCATGTACTCGAACGATTATCTACAAGAGAATCTTCATACTAGAGCCGTCATAGCTTCTGCATTATATATTCTTATGACCCTAGGTAAGGGTCCACCGATTTTTTTTTATTTATGAAGCAGCAACGGAACATCTTCTGCCTCGTTGCTTGGATACAGTTCAAATGGAATTCGAAGGATGGGGCGTATAAAATAAAGATCTACGGCCACCAATTGGTAGGTTCCGGACGCTATCTCCTTGCTTAAGGTTCCGCCAAACATTTAGGGGAAGTAATCTAAAAACTGCTTTTTAATACCTAAAAAAGGATTGAATGTGTTAAGAGATTGATGTACGCAGAAAGCCTGCAACGAATTTGAAAACAATAGATTGAATTTTGTGGCAACCTATAGACAGAAAGATATTCATCAAGGCTGATTTCATCTCCTTTAGCAGAGGAACTTTTTCGAAGACTAAAAACGCGTTTTGACCGCGGAGAAATTTTGAAATCATCCCCCATTTCAATTGCTCAAAGCACTTCGACTAAGTTTCGTTCAATCTTCCGAAAGAAAACTAATGGCTGAATGAACCTGATTAGAATATGCATTGATGCGTTTTTAACTTCGGTTGGTTCGATTCGACTAATTCAGTTTGGGTTTGAATGTTTCTGGGGATGACGTTCAAGTACTCATTGAAATCTGCTTGCCATAATAATATAGATGCAAGGACAAGGCTTAATCCTAAATAAGAAAGAAGAAAGCTGTAAGGCGCTTAGGAGCAGGTTTTAAAGAAAAAAAAACGTTTTTCATTTCCGGCTTGGACAGATTGCCGAAGTAATTTAGAAAAGTATATCGTAAGGGCGCACGTGTGGCAGCTTCTATTTCCTTGTACAAAAGAGTCGGAACAGTCCTAGAATTTCCTAGAACAGCGGTTAAAGGAAGAACAGAGAGATAAGGCCTATTCAGATCCCATATATATGTGAATCGTTGCGTTTAGCGTTGATTGCGATCCATTCATGGAGTACAATCTCGCGATGGGACAGCCAGACCGCATCGGCGCATGGTTGTAGTCGCGTGTGTCGTTTTGTTTTTTTTTTTTTTTGTGCAAAAGCTCAGCGCAACGGCCTCCGTGCTAAACATTAACAACTCATCAGGAGCACGCGCTGATGCTTTTTGTGTACAAGCAGATGATTAAGAGCCCACTGCTGTGTCACATTTAGGTTGTGAAGGCTTTGTGAGATCCTGTCCAGCACGGCACGTGCCTGATATGTTCGAAGAACTCTTAAGGGAGCATTATTAGAAGATAAGGTGTGTACCACTCAGCTGATTATAGGCGTATTCAGGTAACGAGCGCACAGAGCGAGGTTTCCTTCGATGCGTCCAAGAAAGCAATCATTGAAGTTGTTCATGTATGGCCTTGTGATTTTGTCCCCCGTTGCTGTCTTGTCAATTTACATACTACTGCTCTGTTTAGGGATGCAAATTAAGTTGGAAATGAAGACGAGGAGGGTCTTGTAAGAAAAAATACTTTTCGGAACATGGTTTTGTCATAAAGGTATGGGTGCGGGGGAGCTGCAGCTTGGCTTTCAACATAGGGCAGCCGTCAATTCACTAAACATGCATTGTGATAGTAGGATAAAAGCGAGAGTTCTCTACCTCTGCTAAATGTTCTGTGAATCAAGCAGCATTCTGCGCGCATTTCACTTGGTCTCCAGCACAGTGGCCCCGTCAATGCCTCGCATGCGTTGCAGAGCTCGGCAACTACTCTTCGCTTATTGCTCATTTGCACGGTGGCAGCTGTGTACTGCTCCACGTTTTCTATAAAATTCTCCGTTTCCCCAAGGTAGGGCGACTGGTACTCAAAGCAGGATTTGGTACACTAAGCTTTGGGTCCATTTTTCACAACAATGACATTTCGGCCGGTGCGGAAGGCTTGAGATGGAGGTAGTAGGCTAGGGCATTGCTCGCTGCCCTTCCTTCGCTTCCCAGGAATATGCGAGCCGATGTTTCGGTAAGGGCCCTCTATTTAGGCTAATAATGACACACACTACCTTTCAAAATGCCTTCAGTTCAGTTTAGTTCAGTCGTTCAGTCGCGCCCGACTCTTCGTGACCCTATGGACCATGTCACGCCACGCTTTCTGGTCTCTCACTATCTTGCTAACATCACATAACTTCATCTGGAGTGCCTCGAGGATGCCATCTAACCATCGCGTTCGCTGCCTACCCCTTCTCCGGCGACCCTCAACCTTTCCCAACATCAAATCTTTCTCCAGCGACTCCTCTCTTCTCATCAGATGACCAAAGTAGCTGAGCTTTAACTTTAAAATTTGACCCTCCAATGAGCAGTCAGGGTTTATGGTCGACAATATCGACTGATTTGATCGTCTGGTAGTCCAAGGAACTCTCAAGAGTCTTCGCCTTCACCACAATTCAAACGCGTCAGTTCTTCGGCGGTCAGCCTTCTTCACACTCCAACTCTCACATCCACACATCACAACTGGAAAGACCGTAGCACGACTTATACGGATCTTGGTTGGCAGACTAATGTCTCTGCTCTTTGCTACGCGGTTAAGGCTAACTATTGCTCTCTTTCCCAGAAGCAGGCGTCTCCTAATTTCATGGCTGCAGTCTCACTCTAACCAAAAGAAGATTTCATGCCAAACCTATGCTCACCACAACGAAAGTGCTGCATCGATCGTTTGTGGGCGCATCTGGCACGGATAGACACAGTGAAAATCCCGATGTTCATTTGTTTGGAAATGGCATGCCATAATGAAATTCACAAAGTCGCAGAGAGCTGCGATCCCCACACAGCGCAGCGAAGCAGCCGCATCAGCACCTTCCCCGGTCCTCAAAATGTCGTCACGCGACCTTTTGGGAGATCACAGGCAGCGGCGCGACACGCGGTGAGCCTCGTCGCGCGGGCTGAGTATTTCTGTTTAAACAAGGCTATTTCTGCTTTATTCTGCCTAATTTCATTCTGATATTCGGGCTCGCAGCATGAAAAATTGTGGGTTTCTGCTGAAAGTTCAAGTTTTGCAAAAGGTGCTGCAGTGTCCTTTAGCGTTCAACGTTCATTTTTAGTTTGTGTAAGGAACATGAAACAAAGTTCACTTTTTGGGTAAACTTTAGAATTATATGTTTTTTGCTATTAGTCATGTTAAAGCCGAAGGAAGATGTTTACTCTTTCCCGCAGGACGAAATCCCCTTCATGCGTCACCCTCTAATTTTCTTATCTTGTGTAAGTTTCAGTGTTTTGCACGTAAATATTGTTGCGTTTCAGCGGAGCTGGTGGTAGAACACCTGTTATTAGGGGCGTGTCCAGAAGCGTTGCGTGCGGTAGACGAAAATAACTCGTTCTATATTTCCATAATTGAAATAAAAAGTAAGAACAAGTGTCATTCAAAATGAGGTTTCTGTTCGTGCAAATGGCTGCGAAGTAGATTGCTGCATCACAGCATTTGCTGCTTTGGGAGGACTCCCCAAAAAACAAAAGTTTATATTCTCTGCTTTGTTAGTAGAGGTCTATGGAACAGAACGTCGGAGGGAAATGAAAACACCAGAGAAAATATTCTGAACTTGTGGACTAAGCAGTGATACAAATAACAATTCATAGATGAAGCCTTAATAGACAGAAAAATCAAATTATCATTTTTGGCAACAAATACGGACTAAAAGAATCCCCGCTCGAATAATGTAGAAAAAATATACATGTGCAGGACATTCAATGCTGTTACGGTGAATTATCAGAAAACTAAGGCGAAGTTTTTTCTGTCACTACTGGCCGCAACAGTGATCTACTATTTCCAAAACAGCATCGCAATAGTGGTAGTTGGCTATCGTTGGAGTCTGGGTATTGAAAGAGTCTTCAAAAAGAATGTTGGATCGTAGGCGTCTGGCAGGCGATCTTTCAGGGCTACTGCACCACACTAGCAACCACCGGCAATTGAGGGCGCACGTTAACGCCAGCTGATATTAACTAGTATCTGCTTTATTATAGTTTTCATAGCAGTTCACTGATTGTGGTGGCTCAGTTACGTCTCCAGTGTAGCTTTCCCTGCAACGTCTACTGCTACTAAATTATTTTTCCCTTATCTGCTTCGGGCATGTCTGACGGATAATGTGACGTTTCAATTTCCTGTCACTCCTGAGGGGACAAAAGTTATCCGGCACGTGTAAGTTGAGATAATAGCTTCAGAAGTTGAACGACCTCACGCGTTCTTCCTCTTCCCTATGCCTCCCTCACCCTGTGGCATATAGCCGCAAATGTAGCTCATTTCCCGTTTTAAAAATTACGTTAATTAACCTCTTACTTTCGACATACTAGGTCGAACATTGTCTGTGAAGCAGGTGATCATGATATCGAAAACGAAGGAGACATTACGTCAGTCATTAAGCCGAAAAGAAGTAAACCGAAGCCGAAAATAGGGCACTGCGATGAGATAGTCATTGGTGTTTCCCAGTAGTAGAGTTGATTCCACGGACAGGATTAAGAAATTGGAGACGTAAGTAACTTGGCTAATCAAGGGGATGTCTAAAAAGGAAGAAGTGATAACCTGAGGGTATACTGAGATTTTTTTCGTCTGGTGGTATGCGTAATTCCACTGGTGATTACGTTAGCTAACTGGGGACGAATAGTCACTCGAAAAAAAAAAAAACACATTTGCGAGTGGGTAATGAGATTTCGATTTTTTGAGATGAGCAGGAGTTTGAAGCTGACTCTACTGGTCCTTGCGGCGACGACCAACTTGCGACTCGAAGGGCAAGATCGGGTAAGGCCAGAATAGCTTCCAAAAGCTCCCAAGCCTCCTAAATCCCTTTCTTGTCATTATTATGTAGACGTTGTGCTATAGTGCCGGAAAATTTCCCTCGAGAGGTAAAGGGATCGAGATTGATAAGTCCTGCGGTATCCGCAAGCGCGAATCGTAAAACAGACGCAGGAAGTGAGCTCTTTCCGCTAAGGGAAGAAATAGGGCGAAGCCGCTTTGAAAACTTCCGGTTTGGCCTGACGGAAAAGGAATTTTCCTAGCCGCTGTGCGAATTGCTGGCGCGTTCACTAAAATGAGATCCTTCTTCGGCCTCTCCTTGGCAACGGATTAAGGCGCGGAAGGGCTACCG
Organism: Amblyomma maculatum; assembly: GCA_023969395.1. Classification (NCBI taxonomy): domain Eukaryota; kingdom Metazoa; phylum Arthropoda; class Arachnida; order Ixodida; family Ixodidae; genus Amblyomma; species Amblyomma maculatum. Next base: position 75,456 of record JAJIZL010017263.1, on the reverse strand, counting down.
ATCAATGATTCAGGGCCTGAATGAGCTCCACTAGACTTGCTAACGGTGATAAAAAGGGCTTCGCACACAACAGAGTACCTGCACCAGAGGGACGACTCCGGGGTGTTAGTTATGAGGAGGATCAATTTGTCTAGATTATCGATGCTTACAGTTTCCCTGTATGCGCTGGCAGCTTTAGAAGAAATGGGTAATGATGAGAGTTTCTTGCGTGTAAAAACACTGGCGCGTAAATCCTGCTTATTGGCGCCTCATTACTTTAAGGCTTTATATTTTTTTAAACTTAAGGGATAGAGATTTCAACGCCATTCGATTATTGTTAGTCGAGTGGAGGTCAGGCATCTGAAGGAAATATGCATCGCTCTTATGATTTATAGGCACCATCCTGGCGGCAATAATCGATTAGAGCCCGTTTTATTTATGCGAGGAGTAAACATTGTCGCTCCTTAAGCTCATAATTATCCTTTATAATCACGCGTGCATGGACAAAAAGATATTATATTTTCGGACTTCAGCAAAGCCTCTGATCATACTCCGCATAACTAGCTTATTTTCACATTAAAGCAACTTGAACTTCCCAGTTTTCTTATTGCCTGGATCTCCGCCTACTTAACCAATCGTTCCCTCTACGTATATATGGATGATTTAAACTTTATCTTTCAGTCACTTCCGGTGTTCCACAAGGTAGTGTTCTCGGACCACTCCTTTTCCTGTTATTTTGCAATAACATAGTTAACGTGATCCATAATCCTGTGACAATTCGTCTCTTCGCAGACGACTGCGTTATCTTTCACGAAATTGTGGTACCTGAAGACCAGCCCACACTTAATGTTGTACTAGTTAACATACTAGAGCGGGGCCAGGAGTGGGGCATGCTTCTTAATTTAGAAAAATTAGAAAAATACCCACTTTGGCACTCTTACTCTGTCCAGAACCGCAGCTTAACCTAGGGGCAAAAATATAAATATCTCGGCGTTAGATTAAGTACCCGCCTCATCTGGAACACAAATATTCATAACATCTCGATCCTGTCCAGCCTTTCGCAAACTATGCCTGCTCAGACACAACCTTAAGGATGCTCCCGCTCATGTTAAACTTCTCGCATACACAATTCTTATAAGCCCTAGGCTTGAATATGATTGCACTGTGTGGAGCCCCCATACCATATGCAATATAAATAATAGATAAAAGAAGAATGAAGTCAGAAAAAGGGAATGAAGTCAGAAGAACTATGGAAGTTAAAAAGTATAGTTTTGAGGGAGGAATATTAGCCGCTCGAAGTCATGGCTTAAGCAGCTCGTCAGCAAAATTGCAAGTTTCGTACTTATCAAAGAAATTACTAAGCGTCTTGCGCATTGTTAATCCGGTTGCAAATTTGACAACCGTCCCAGGGAGTGGCTAAATTAATCTCTAAACTCGCAATAATATGAATACGGGGATGGAATCACTTAGAGTATGAAGTGCATAATTATGGATTCCATGAGGTGGCAAACTTCCTGTCTATGTCAACTGAGCGTACGAGACAAGGCAGTTTACAAAAATAAGGGTGACCCGAGTCGGCAGTGCCGAAAAATACTGTAGCTTTAATACGCAGAACATGGGAAACGTTTGGTGCAAATTACGAATACGCCTATATGGCAAAATATTATACTTCGTGGTTTTAGTAGTGATGTCAGTAGTAATCGGTCATAATGTTTTCCAATGCTGTGCAGTCATCCGCAAAAAGGTGCAGGAGCAGTAAGGATTAGTCAGCTCATAGACCGGCTCTTTTTTTGTTTTGTAATATGTAATAGCCACTTTTCTGCAAGGCTGTCTTATAGATATCGGAAACAGCGCTTTGAATAGCGATTAAAAAGAAAATACCTCAGGTTGCCTAATTTTCTGTGTAAAACTTCCCAGAGCGTATCCTTATAAAAACCAACCACCTTAACTTTCATAAAAATTTAACAAAGCCCTTTTTTCTTTCTTTAAAGTTAAAAAAACTTCACATAAAGCCGCCATAAACGTTTAATGTTACTAATTGGCATGTAAGACTTTGCAGAATATATGGTATTCTCCAAAGACGATATGTCCTGCAGTAGTCTCAACATCGGCGGGTCGCGTTCAGGCTTCGTACGTTCCCTATTATCCTTGTAATAATGTGAACTAAAACATTTAAAACCTTCGTACGCACGTAAACACCGCTACCGCCAGTATTTGAGGTTGCTCAATAGAAATAAATTATTATGTGGTGCCTTTATTTTGAGAACATATTATGCTCGGTTGCGCTGCTTCAAGGGAATTCTATTTTCGACACTTCTAATCAACCAGCGCACTTCTCGAATGAATGCTGGTACTTGACAAACCTCGTAGACCTCTGAGTAAATACATAGCCCGCAGCTGTGCAGAATACATATTACTCTTCTTAACGTCCAGAACCATAGGTTCGTCCTAAAATAACTTCCGAGTGCACCGTGCCTAAGAGTAAAGAATTTTACCCGGACTGGGTTCGAAGTTTATCATCGCGTGCTTCTTATGTTGTTGATATTGTCTTTTCGGAACTTTCACGTGCGGGCCATGTATTAGGTTTCGGGGGAAAAAGGATGGATAACATCCTCTGATTCTCGCTTCAGTTCGTATAACGAAAGATCTTCCGAAAGAGAACGAATTTGGATATTCATGTGCTTTCCGTACAGTTCTCGAGACTTCAGATATTCATCATGCGACTTTAACAAGCTCCTCTAAACTTTAATTCACTAATATCTTTCGGTATCTTTCCCAAAATATGACATTAGCAATGTTGGTCGAAGATAGGCCAATACTTGAAGAGAAGTGATAAGGTGGACATTTATGAGGGCATGCTATTTATCATGCGACTTTAACCAGCTCCTCTAAACTTTAATTCACTAATATATTCCGGTATCTTTCCCAAAATACGACATTAGCAATGTTGGTCGAAGATAGGCCGATACTTGAAGAGAAGTGATAAGCTGGACATTTATGAGGGCATGCTATTCATCATGCGACTTCAACCAGCTCCTCTAAACTTTAATTCACTAATATACTCCGGTATGTTTCCCAAAATATGACATTAGCAATGTTGGTCGAAGATAGGCCAATACTTGAAAAGAAGTGATAAGCTGGACATTTATGAGGGCATGCTATTCATCATGCGACTTTAACCAGCTTCTCTAAACTTTAATTCACTAATATATTCCGGTATCTTTCCCAAAATACGACATTAGCAATGTTGGTCGAAGATAGGCTGACACTTTAAGAGAATTGATAAGCTGGGCATTTATGAGGGGTAGAGAGTGCGTTAATTTAGGCACTGCAGATTTAATCGAGCCTATAGGCGAAGTGTCGCAAAGTCGCCCTCTAGTTCGGAATTCCTGGACTCCTTTAAACAGTTAACCGATTGAGGGATAATATAAGGAATATAAGGAGACGTTATGCACATGCGGACGGCACTAGATTATGTTCCCAATGCGAGGAAAAATTTTTGAAATTTTCCTGCTCCCCAAAGCAAGTGGCTAAAGGTAACCGATCCTCAACAAAAGTTTGCGCTTCAAGCTTTTCTCGGGCTCAAACGAAATATGCCAGCTTGCTATGAAAAATACGCAATGGCGTCCATTTCTGAAAATGTGATCAAAAACTTTGCTTCGTAAATGATGGCAGATATGGGGATTTTTATTGCGATGTTGAGCAATATATGAAGCATTTTGTTTCGAAAATTATTTCCTAGAAAAGGTGTAGAATGTCTAAGCATGCCACCGCATTTGAGCACCACCGGGCAGCGTTGCTCGTAGAGGTCAGGGCACTTAGTTGCTTCGCAGTTCAAAACGGGGATGTCTGCGAAATCTTAAAAGGTGGATACAGTGTTCACGCATTGCGGTAGTCTCCCACGAGCGTTGTTCTTACTGCTTGTAAAGGAATATACAGAAGGGAAGAACACGCTTAAATGTTTGCAGGTCGCAATACAAACACAAGTTGGTTTTGATAAGTTCCCCGGCTAAGAGGTTTAGTAAAAATGTATGTTTTGCTTGCGATTCCAACTACCTTCGTCTGATTTTCTTACTGCACGGTTCGCCTACGAAGTTTTATAAAAAGTGACATCTGCAAGCATACCAAATGCAAGAGATATAACCTGCACACGCCACTCGACTCGGATGAAGGAATCTTCCTAGAATGGTACTTGAAGGTGTCCTTTCTTGGAATGTACTATATTATTTTTATTTAGTTACAGCGCTCAACAGAAGCGCGCTCATATTTCTTCTGTGCTCGGTAACCGAGCTGTTCTGTCCCCGTGCGTATCGCAACGGTAATTGTCGCACTCCAACGTCAGCGTTACTACTTCAGATGAAGCAAGAATATATATTTCAGACAGTTTCTAGCTGTGCTGCAGGCCATCCGGCCTATGGCGTTTTAAAGATGTAAGATGCATTCTCCGAGTTTAACTCCTGAGATCGCCGGGTGTCGACAAATGACCTTGAACTTTTTACGGGGCCCCACATCGTAGTTTGCTCCTTGAAACTATGACTGGGAGTGAAGGTATCCAAGAGCAGAAGCTCTTCTCTAAGGGGTGCAACTGCAGAGTACGCCTTGTGTCGGCGATGGCCATTAAGGCCTCTCAAAACCAAGGTAGGATTTGGTATTTTAGTAGTGATTTAGTTAATCCGCGTGCATTTCTTTCACGCTGCAAAAAAAAAAATAAAGAAAAGAAGCCGTTGGGGCAAAGCGGTTCGAACCTGTCTGGTTTGAAACCGGGTACTCCGGTTCGGTAGCGAGCATCTTAATCAATGAGCCGCCATGTTTTTGTTTTTTCTTCATTGCCGGTCAACAAAGTACACACAGGCATAACAATCATTTGCCTAACTTTGGCTTAAGCGATGTATTAAAGCTTTTTCATTTAGGTCCGTTGAAGAAAATGTACGATCGGTCAGGGACAACTTCATTGAAAGGGTAACATTTCTCAGAGATGTTCTTCATAAGTAAGTCTGAGCAACCTCAGTGAATGGATGTGATCGACGGATTAATCAAGCTGAGCCACCGTTGTTTTTTTTTGTCTTTATTGATAAATGTACATATATACAAAATATACAGTACATATATATTTAAAAGTTCGTCGGGCCGTTTTCCGGCCGTGAAAAATGGAGTCGTTTCATTTGAGCTAGCTTCCTAAACACCAATTCTACTACAGCACCACAGTCTGCATATTTCAAAACATCGTGGATTTTTACAATATTCTCAATAAAGTATTCATCCGTAGGTCTCGCTCTAGTGTTACAATATTGATAATTCATAGCACTGAGCCATACAGAGTGCAGTCCCAACAAGAATATGGCATTGTATAGTACTGCATTGTCGTGAACGAGCAAGAACCTTATACCTTGTGGTGTAAGAGGAAGCTTCTTCTTAATGGTGCGCCGTAACACGTCCAAAAAAAAAATCATTATTACAGTTTATGAAAAGATGCTCAATTGTTTCTGATTTGTTACACAGAGAACAATGTGTCCCCCTTGGCAGAGAAATTCCTTATTGATACAACCAAGTTTCAACAGGCAGAATACTAACGCCTTACCGGTTATAATTGTCTCATCAAGTGAAGGGGGTTGCTATGGTGTGTCGCGCTATCTCCGAGAGGTAGTAGCCGCTTATTGTTTTCTTGCCACGCGTTTCACTCGATGAGTATTTTCACACGGTAAATAAGAAGCGCCTAACTCAGGGCATCGTGGACACGGCCTTCCAGTCCCCCTATACTGACAGATTTTTAAAGATACAGCTGGTCAAGATGTGCAGAAGAGAGTGAGAAAGGTGTTGGTAATTCCTGCAACCAAGACATTCTTCTTCCATTTACCCACTGAGCCACATTTCGGGGAGCTTTCGTTCGTTATAAGCACGTTATGTACGGATAAACTTCCATCATTTTTTTTTCAAGTTATCTTAGGGACGTTGCTCTTGCAAGAGATTGGGTTATGGATGAATTGTCGCACAACTCAGAGGCAGGAACATCTCGAGCACACACTAGCATTTGTTCCTGAGGTATTCAGATTTGAAACAGTGAACCTACATGGAAAGGACAAAAAAGTTATACACCCATTTGCTCCACAAAGTATGATTTTTGAATTCGAAACTATAATTTTTGATTCGAAAAGAATTCCAAATTTCCGATGCCAAATTTTTCCCAGAAGAGAACATAGTTACAAAATGAACCTTTGCAGTACGCGGTAGCTCCGTGCTGCACTTGAAGAGCTACGTAAGGATACTCAGCATGCATGTACATGCTAAGTTATTAATATGCTGAGTTGTTACGAATAAACAAATGCTCTAAATAGAGATAAGGTGGCTTCCAATGCTAAACCTTGTACCATCATGCACTTTTCTTTACAAGAATAAATATAAGGCGTTCTTACCAGCCTCATTGTGATGAAAAAAAAAATGTCGTACTCGGATGTCTCTAATCCCAGTAATGAACGACGCAATAAACACACCTTGTAACTAGTACCTTGTAAATGTCACTGAGATTTTCTTGAATTTTTGTGAAATCAATGTGGGCGTAATTTCATGGTGCTATATAAGTGGAGCATGTAAATATCAAATGAGCATTGCCTCTCATATTAATAAATGCTTATATTAGTGAATGGCTGTGTTGCTTTTCAGATGTGGAGCTATAGCTCCTCTGCCGTATTAACTCGGAGCTTAACACCTGTGTTAGAGGGCGGATCATTGTTCTACAGAGAAAAGCGCAGAAAGGGACATTTCACCTCACATATAAGGAGAAAATTGTCAGCTTGATTCGGAGGCCAATATCGAGATTATGCGTATTAAATAGTCTCTAGGTAGAAGAACGAATCAATGCCACGGTTAGAATCGCAGAGTTACAGCACACAATTACGGCTTTTGTTCTGACAGCAGGTTCGTAGTTTTGGCAAAGCGGAAATGGCATGTTTATTTAGATCCGATAGAAATACAAAATGAGGAAATAACGCTTCGACACGGAACACAACGAATGGCAACTTAGCAGAATAACTGAACCAACGTCATTTACACACAAAAGTCTTGCAGTTAACCATGGCTGGCTATCCACCGGTGCGTTCTTTGTAAGTTCCGCCATTTGCTGCCCTTAACTGCTAGCAAGAGAATGCGACTCGGAGGTAAATAAATAAATTTGGGCATGTGTATGATAAATAAAATTAACGTAAGCGAAGTTCAAGCGAACCGTACCCTCTACGCACTCGCTGGGTTGATTCGGACACGGAATAACTGCACTGTAGGGAAGCAAGCCTCAGGCGTTAAGCCCTTGTTAAGAGACTCCTGTGTGGTTCAGTCATCCTAAAATAAAAAAAGGCATCCTATGCAATTATATGAAAGTCTTAACGTGTTTTGAGTGGAACGTATGAAAAAAAACAATCTGTATTTTTTCGTCTAAAGTGAGAAATTTGTCTAGTTTAGTTTAAACCCCACTAAACTAAACTAATTTCTCACATTAGACGTAAAAATAGAGACTGCTCATAACGATCTTATCCGAAATTTAGTACATAGCGTTTTTTTTTTCCTCTTTCGCCCAGTTGACGCATACAGTCCTGGTTTCCAGACTAAGCTGACGAAAATATCAGAAAATCAACCTACCCCAAAGTTGGTGAACCGCAATAAAATTGATCACACCGCTGAGCCTTCAGGCCAATGTGCTGTTGCCAAGGCGCTTGCTCGAGCCTTGTTTCACATCGAAATGGCTTTGCGAGCGCAACTGCACCTGCTAACATCTCAGGTTAAAAAAGTGGCCTCCCAAAAAACTGAATGTGATGAAGATAGTTACCTTCACTGTGGCGCAACGAAACAAAGCGCACATTACACACCGACTCCACGCTGGAAGTGCTAAGCATTTTACACGTGGCGATTATCTTATACCGCTCTACCGTAGACGTGAAACAAAGCAACTGAAAGCAGGGACGCGTTCTTGGTTGAGTTAGGCTTAGCTGGTCTGTATGTTCACGGCCTGAGAACAACATCCAAACATCCCTCCTTTATTTACTCTTAGGCCTTCCAACGCCTTGGTACTTTCCTGTCGTTTCACGCCAGACGCTACCTCATATCTCGCCATTACATCGGGTGAGATGCATTTTGACGCCTATTTTTGCTCCGTTTCTTGTTTCCCGAGCCCTGATTACCACCTAGCGCTTCCAAGCAGCCCTCCTCTCCACCCGTCGCGTTTTTGCACTCGCCTGGATCCGCTGGACCATTCCAGCTGCTAATTGTGCAACGCTGATAAAGTGCTCCTTGCGGACTACCGTGCGTATGCTGCCATGAGCGCACTTCGGATGTTTTTCTTCAGATTAAGAATCTTTCGGGAGCTTCAAATTAAGCTTATTCTTTCTTTTCTCGACCAACATGGTGTTATGGTTACTCAGGTTGTCTGTGGTAGAAATGTATTCTCTTTTTTACCTAATGGCAGTCAAGGAAAGAACTTGGACCAAACAGGAGGATCGCATTACTCAAGGGGAAAGCCACGGTGCTATTGGAACACATTAGCGGATACAAGGAAAGATAACCGGGGACTGCCGAGATGGAGATAAAAATAAAGATGTTCGCATTCAGCTCGACACAGCCGCATACGGCGCAATACATGAGAAACAAAAAGTCATAAGAGAGAGGTTCCAACTAGAAGAAACGCAATCTGCTGGCGAAAATGAAGATTGTAATGGTAGGCACGCCAAAGCTTTCGAAATTAAATGGGATAGAGATGTTATGACAAATGACAAATGAACAAAGCAGTCAGACAAATAGTCAGCATTTCCGTTTTCTAAAACACGAGAGGAGACAGGACTAAAAGGATATATCCTTGACAGAGGCCGTATTTCTTGAAGAATTTATCTTCGGCGTAATATGCTGAAATGAAAAATATGTTTTCATGCAGAAAGGGAAGAGTGTAACTAAAAGAACAACGCGAAGCAAGCTCTATTTATTGCAGCAAGAAATAAAAACTACAACACGCTAAGGAAGAAAAGAACCGTATAGCGTAGAATGTATAGAAGTAAGGCCGTGTTATTTTCTTTAAAAATATTGTTTATTCACATCACTTGAATGCTGGAATGATTAAAGCTACTTTTGATTTACAATACTTCTTAACGCAGAAATAGTGCAGCAGATATATTGATCGGTATTGTATAGCTGAGCGTCGGCACAAACCACGTTTGTTTATGTCCAGTTTGATGAATGTATGTTTCAAAAATCTGCCCATGGCAACCTTGTAAAAAAAAGGGAAATCATTGATGGTCTGCGCTATCATAAATAATTGACTGGCATGATTTGCGCGGTTTTCTTTTCTTCAGAGCAGGGAATGGGGTGGGGGAGAGATTGATTATTACAGATTCGACAAATTTTGAAGGCCTAGAGTACCATGTACTGTGCAAGACTATTGTTAGTGAGGTAAATAATAAATATTATACCACGAGCCTAACGATCAAAGGACGAATAGCGCACAGCAGAAACATTAAGCATACTGATGAAGCTGTCCTTGACCTAGCATAAAACGATTGTTTCAGGTAAGCTAGGTACTGTGAATATATCACACCACGTATTTTGATGACATCTACAATAAGCTAACGGTAAAGATCTCAAGAAAGATTGAGCGGCATGGGCATTATAGTTCTCTATAGAAAATATAAAATTGTTGTCTGTTTAGTCTTCTTCTAGAGACTATTAGTTATCCCTCATGTATTCGTGCAGTGGTTACTTTTGCTTGGATGTTGGCTTCTGACATCCGGATATGAAAACTGATGGCCATCAGCGTCTGATACAATTCAGTTATCAGGAATTGATGGACAATCACCCTAATCATCATCATCTTCATCATCATCATCATCATCATCATCACCCTGACTAGGCCCACTGCAGGGCAAAGGCCTCTCCAATATTCCTCCAATTAACCCGGTCCTGTGCGAGCTGCATCCACTTGACCCATGCGAACTTCTTAATCTCATCCGCCCACCTAATTTTCTGTCGCCCCCTGCTACGCTTTTCTTCCCTTGAAATCCACTTTGTTGCCTTAAGCGACCATCAGTTATTCTTTCTTCGCGCTACATGTCCTGCCCATGCCCATTTTTTCTTACAGCGCCTTTCCTTTCCGCATTGCCAATTCTACATCTTCACAAAAGTTTTCGACTGCCTGGTCATCATAACTACACTTAGGCGCGTAGGCCTGTACAACCTTCACTTTATACCGCTCATGAAGCTTAATTACGAGTCCTGCCACCCTCTCATTATTGCTATAGATTTCATCTACATTACCAGTTATATACTCATTGACAAGGAAACCTACCCTTAGTTCTCTCTTCTCCGGTAAACATAGATAACACAGTGCATGCCCGTCCTTCAGTACAGTGATGGACAATATCATCTTGTAAATGAGAAATAAAAGATGGCCTAAAATACTTCATACCGAGATACTGTCAGTGATACATGCGTTACTGACAGCAATTGTTTTTCTACATACACAATACACATACATTCTACATACAATTCTACATACACAGTGTTCTGTGTGAAAAGTAGTATTCACTAAGGCTAAGAGGTTTTCTGCGCGCAGCACCGTTTTGCGTGTTATTTAGCAGAGTGCAATGGTTAGTAAATCTGAATCTTCTAATATATTGTTACGGACGACAAGGAAGAAGAAGCGGGCAGTGGCGCGGGCAGGAGCGCTCGC
>JAJIZL010017263.1:31193-59778 GCA_023969395.1 Amblyomma maculatum | reverse complement strand
TGTGTGTGTGTGTGTGTGTGTGTGTGTGTGTGTGTGTGTGTGTGTAGATAAACGTCTCAACTCTGCCCAGGCCATTACAGACGCCGTAGTGAAGGGCACCCCTAAACTTCGACCACCGTCGAGTACATCAAACACGTTGCTTTTCGCCACCATCAAAAAGTGGCCGACGCGGCCGGGATTCGATTCCGCATCACCGAGCACAACAGTCGAGCGGCCTAACCACTGCACAAGCTCGTCGACATCTTTCTTTCGCAGCAGAAAATAGGACGAAAAAATGTGTCGTCATTGTGCAAATGCAGTTGCGAAGTTAACGAGTTGAAAAGATAACGACTGAGAAAAACATGATTGCATGCGTGAAATGAAGTGACTAATAAGTATTTTGAACAGAAGAAACTGAGCTCATCATACAATATGTCTTTGTCATATACGGAAAAAAGGCAAACCTATAGAGCAACGCACTCTGCAACGGGCCTTTATCTTGTATGTCCAGCAGAATTGGCTTTCCTGGAAACATGAGATGTCCCAATGTCTCCATATTGATTTCGCTCTTACAACTCTGGCCTGGTGATATGTAACAAATGAAAACATATAGGGCGTTTAGTCGTATTGAATATACAGTTTAAACTGAAAATATAGCTCCCCTCAAAGGTTTTCAGCCCACCTTAGTCATCGGTGTGCCGGAGTGGGAGCAGTGGACGGAGGCTACACTTCTGTTAGCACCACGTGCTGAAACTGAACTTTCATACGTGGAGGGAGCAAATTTCTTTTTCTTTTTTTGGCAGAAACAGCAGTTAGGTGTGAGGGAAACTTTGGAGCTAAAATGGGATATTAGAGGGGAACTTGTAACCGGCAACGAAAGCTTTTGTCTCACCTCTGGCATGACACTGCATGGCTAATAAATAATATTCTACTAGTGCGATTTCATGTCAACGTTGATGTTGATGGAATGACCTATGCCCATTTCATCTGTGCCGTCTGACATTATTGCCCACAGAGTGCGGCAGACGCATACACAAGATTGCGAAGTAAACACAACAACCAGTAGTATTCTTGTCGACAATTATTAACCTTCTTCCTCTATAACCAGCTCTGCTAAACTAAGTCTGACGTCGCTGTCACTGACTACACTGTAAAATAAACACCAACCAAAGAGGAGCAAATGGTTTGCGGCTTAGGCAATATAGAAAAAGTTATTTATTTATTTTTTTTTTCAGAAAAGAAGTGTCCGTTTTACTCCCGCGTACGGAGAGGTATCTAAGGTGTTCAAAGAAGTAAAGATTTCGCTTCTCTCAGGAGAGGGTTTTTTTTTGGACTACATGTCGGGTCAGTAAGGAGTTATCATGGCCTCTAACAGCAATGTTAAACATTTCTTTCAGGAGTATTTTGGCTCCATATTTCAAAACAGTTTAAAGGGGCACAATTTTAGGAGTAATATTTACTGTTATGATGTGGCATTCAGGACGCCAAAGGACTATAATACACAACCTTAGGGAGTTCACTTTAAATGCAGCACATCTACACAAGCCTAATTTAGAGCTTTGTGTTGCATAATGAATGCAGGAATTGAATTTACGAACACTGATTTACATTAATGCTTTTATCGCTGCAGGACATTTCATCCCAGTATTTGGCAGCTGGTTCTGGAACATTGCACAGAACTAAAGGTGGAATGCCTTAATCTGTGCTCTTCATGGGTATCCAGCCTGAAATTCATGAAAAGAAAAAACAAACATGGCACACCTTAACCGTAGAGGACACCTTATGAGTCATTATTTGTCGACATTCCGGCATCTCTTGTTATCTATTCTTAAATGATATGACGTCAAATGAGGCGCTTTATGCAAGAAAGAAAAAGGCGCTAAATCTTGCGCACATATAAGCTTGCATAATATTAGACGAGTATTCAGCTGGAGTGAAGATTGCTGGAAAATGTATCAACAACCTTAGATATGCGGATGATACCACTTTAATGGCAGAAAGTGAAGTGGAACTCATGAGACTTCCGATGCGCGCACAAGAAGAGAGTGAGAAATTTGGGCTTAAACTGAACACTAAAAAGACAAAGATCATGGCGTCAAGTCCTGGAGCATCAAGGGACAAGCAGTGGAAGCTGTGACAGACTTTCTCGTCTTGGGCTCCAAGATTACCCCGGAAGGAGACTGAAGCCATGAAATTAGGAGACGCCTGCTTCTGGGAAAGAGAGCCATGGTTAGCCTTGACCGCCTAGTAAAGATCAGAGACATTACACTGCCAACCAAGATCCGTATAACTCGTGCTATGGTCTTTCCAGTTGTGATGTATGGATGCGAGAGATGAACTGTAAAGAAGGCTGACCGCCGAAGAATTGGCGCGTTTGAATTGTGGGGCTGGCGGAGACTCTTGAGAGTTCCTTTGACTGCCAGAAGATCAAATGAGTCGATATTGTCGACCATAAACCCTAACGGCTCATTGGAGGGTCAAATTCTAAAGTTAAAGCTCAGCTACTTTGGTCATCTGATGAGAAGAGAGGAGTCGCTGGAGAAAGATTTGATGTTGGGAAAGGTTGAGGGTCACCGGAGAAGGGGTAGGAAGCGAACGCGATGGTTAGATGGTTAGATGGCATCCTCGAGGCGCTGCAGATGAAGTTATGTGATGTTAGGATAGTAAGAGACCGGAAAGCGTGGCGTGACATGTTCTATAGGGTCACGAAGAGTCGGACATGACTGAACGACTGAACTGAACTGAATTTTAAACGGTTCAAATTCAGTTTCAGTCAAGTGCAAATAAACCAATCAAAAATATATGTTTAGCAAAACCGCCATTGTTGAAATTATTTTTTTACGATGTGCAATTAGCGCCAGCACTACATACCTGTATTGATAACTATGCACTGACTAACATCTACCCGTTCCTATTCGGCTTAGAGCTGATCAACACATCTTTCAGCAAATTAGAAGCTAAACAGTCTCTTTAACGACCATTAATGCGATGCGGCGAATCGAAACAAGCGTAACTTGCGTATCTTTTACTTGTTAAGAATAGAAGTGAAAAGAAAAAAAAAGATTTGCACGGACGCACTGGGACTTTTGCATTACTTTTGTCTATTTTACTACACAGAAAGGAGCAGTGTGACTGTTTTTGCATTTGAGGTTATTTTAATTATTGAGTTTGTGATGCGGTGTAGACAAACTAAATTTGAGCTGAAATTACATCATGTGAACTGAAGACTCGCGTCATGTGCACATGCAATGGAAGATTGGGTAACCCACAGTGGCGCATTATTAAGGCGTCGTCATTCTGCGTAGGCTTCGCTGGGACAACAAGTCGGCGTAGCTTGAAAATTCAAAACACGTTGGAATTCATTTCGTGTGTATTACGGCCCTTATATCCTCATTTCCAGCTCACCCTCTATTAAGGCGAAAACCTTTATTGCCTCATCGTTTTCAACAAAAGCTGTCGGCAGAAGGTGTCACACTTTCAACGGAGATAGTTAAAATTAAATAAATAAACCTTGTCACCACCAGGAATCGAACATCTATCCCTTGGATCCCCAGACGAGTGCTTCACCAACTACGCCACGTCCCGGATCGTGAAACGCTCATCACAATTCTCCTGGTCTACCGTGAGGATAGCGGGATTCTACAAGTCACATATACTGCGCCTTTAATTTCCGGTAAACGAATTATAAAACGTCGCTGATCTTTAATGCGTTCAATGGAATGCTGGTTGTGTTCGACAAGGGGCGCGCCATGTATCGTCACGACTGGTCATAACATCACCAAGCGATCCATGCATAGACGAAGCTGACCCCACTGGGCTTCCGATCCAGGAGTCCGTGCGGCGCATTTTATTTGGCTCTTCCTCGAACGCCGCGCCACACACTAAACAGAGGCAGACCCAGGTGTCTAGGAGGAGTTAATACAGCAGGCATCAGCGGCGTGTCAAATTGATTTACAGGATTAAAAAGGCTCAGTATCTGTCACAATTCTCCACGGACACATGTACCACGCCGTAAAGGAAGGGAGGAAGGTGGGAGGCAAAGAAAAGAGTGAGATAGAATTGCCGTAGCTAATGAAACCTAACTATTATGTTATGGCTTTGTTTTGAGAAGACAGTAGTTCTGAGTTTCGGCTCATCAAAGAAATTCGATGTCTACAACTTTGATTCAACTAACATACTTCCGGAGTGAATGCTGTTACTTGACGAACTTCATAAACCTTTGAGTAAATAAAAAGCCCGAAGCTGTGCACAATACATGTTATTCATCTTTTGTGTAGAGAACAATAAGTTTGTCTGAATCGATTGCATACTTAACCTAGCGTGAGATAAAAGAATTTTACCCAGACTGAGCAAGAAGTTTATCATGGCGCGCTTTTTACAATGTTGATGTCGTCTTTTCGGTGCTTCCAAGTGCTGCCAGTGTATTGGTTTTCGCGTAAAAAGAACGGGAAACTTCCTCTTATTCTTTCTTCAGTTCTTACTACGACCACTGTTCTGAAACAGCAAGACGTTCGATTTATTTGCGCTTTTCATAAAATTCTCGAGACTTCTGTTATTCCTCCTGCGACTTTAACCATGCCCGCACAACTTTAACGCGGTTTGTCATCATGAAAATACAACGCCTTGAAGACAAGGACAAAACATGGAGTAGACAGCACGCGCGCTAACGGTAATATATTGTAGTATCTTGCTAAGAAATAACATTAAAAAGGCTGATCGAACATCGATCGATACTTGAAAAGAAGTGACAAGCCTGGACTTTCTAAAGGGACCGAGAGCGTCTTCATTTAGGTATTGCAGATTTAATTGAGCCTCCACGCGAAGTGTCGCAAAGCCTCTGTCTAGTCCAGAATTCCGGGACTCCTTTAAACTGTTATGCAATTGAAGGATAATATGAAAAGCACATGCTGACGGCTGTGGTCCAAGCCTCAGAAGCGAGGCAAAAGTTTTAAAATTTTACAGCCCCCCAAAGCAAGTGGCTAAATTTGCCATAAAAAACCGAATCGCTGAGAAAATAAAATGTAGGGTACATCTTCCAAGCTTCCGAAAGAGAATGACTTTAGATATTCATGCGGTTTTCGCGCAGTTATCGAGACTTCATGTACTCGTCATTCGACTTTAACCGTCCTCTCAAAATTTTAACTCACTAATATATTTCGGTATATTTTCTAAGATACGACATTAGTAATGTTGGTCGAAAATCGGCCAATACTTGAAGAGAAGTAATAAACTGGGACTTTCTGAGGGGTAGAGAGAGCGTTAATTTGAACATTCCGCGCGAAGCGTCGCAAAGTCTCCTTCTAGTCTCCTTGACACTATTGCGCAAGTGAGGTATAACATAAGGAATATAAGGAGACTTTATGCCCATGCTGATGACAGTGGTCCAAGCCCCAGAAGTGATGAAAAAGTTTAAAGGTATTCCTGCCCCAAAGCAAGCGGCTAAATTCACCATAGAAAGCTGAATCGCTGTGTATAAAATGCGGAGCACATTAAGACACTTTTTATGACCTTCTTTGCAGTAATGGTCTGAGGTAACCGATGAGCAACAAAACCTCGCATTCCAAGGTTTTCAGGCGCTCAAACTATATAGTCCAGTTTGCTATGAAAAATACGCAATCGGGCTCATTTCTAAAAAAAAAAAATTATCGAAAACTAACCTTCGCAATGGAAGATTTGCAGATGGGGATTTTATTGCGGTGTCAAGCATTATATGATGTATTAAAATTCGAAAACTATTTCCCAAGAAATGCTTAGAATGTCTACGTTCGCTGGCAAGTTAAGGCCCCACCGAGCATAGTTGCTTCCGGAGGTAAGTGCGCCTCAGTTGTTGCACAGTTTAAAAAGTTGGGATGTCTGCGAAATATTAAAATGTGGATGCAGAGCCTCCGTTTGCGCTAGTATCTCCCTGTTCTTTCTGTTTGCGAGGGAGTGTATTGAAGAGCGGAATACGCTTTATTGTTCGCAGGTCACAATATTGTTACGATGAAATAAGAAGGGGTGTTTATTTACAGTGCTGATGTATCCGAACAAGATGAAGCCTACTAGTGCCCCGAAACCAACGCTTCTTCCTCCTCTTCTGTCACACCATCACCATCCTTCATCGTCGTCATTAGCGTGACATTTCCCCCCTACTCAGACGAAGCCCTCTGGGCGTGTTCGTGAGTCGTGCGAGGCTGACACGGCTTCAAGCGGGCAACATGACACAGTTCGGTTTTGGCAGACCGGCGACCCGATGCTGTCAGGCGGGCTATTCCATAAGTTAAATCACTAATGCGTTTGATGACCACATATGGGCCGTCATAATGGGCCAAGAGTTTTTGATGTAGGCCACGGCGCCGAATTGGACGCCATAGCCAGACTAAATCACCTACAGAGTACGTGACCCGCCGGTGACTGGCGTCGTATCGCACTTTAGACCGTTCTTGTGAAGCACCAGACCGTAATCGGGCGATTCTCCGAGCTTCTTCGGCGAGGCAGAGGGTCTCAGCCAGGCAGGGGTCTTCACGGCTTGTGAAGGGCAGGATAGTATCCAGAGAGTAGCGTGGTGGTCTGGCATAGAGCAGAAAAAATGGACTGTACCCAGTCGTCTCATGCGTGGCGGTATTAAACGCATACGTGATGAAGGGCAGTATGGTGTCCCAGTTCTTATGCCCTGCGTCCACGTACATGGCTAGCATGTTGATAAGCGTTCTGTTGACGCGCTCAGTCAAGCCATTTGTCTGGGGATGGTATGGCGTCGAGTGTCGGAAAGTTACGGCGCATAAACGCATGAGCTCTTCAACAACATCAGCAGTGAATTGTCGGCCCCGGTCAGTGATGACAATTCGTGGCGGCCCGTGTCGTAAGATGACTGAGTGCAGCAAGAAAAGCGACACCTGATGCGCCGTAGCAGATGGAAGAGCGGCGGTTTCACAGTAACGTGTGAGATAGTCCACGCAGATTACAATCCAGCGATTTCCATCCACGGACTTCGGAAACGGACCTACGAGGTCAATGCCTACTTGATCAAACGGTGCTGTCGGGGTCTTCACAGGGTGCAGCAAGCCAGACGGAGTTGCAGTTGGACGTTTGTGGCGTTGACATTGCTTGCAACTGGCAACGTATTGTTCAACCGTCGAGCGCATTCTGGGCCAGTAAAATCTTTCTTGAGCACGGTGGAGTGTTCGAACCGATCCCAAATGCCCAGAAGTTGGATCATCATGCATAACACGCAATACGTCCGTGCACAACGTCTTGGGAACTACGAGTAGGTATCGCTGGCCGACAGGCGAATAACTCTTTTTCCATAGGAGGCCATCATGCACACAAAAACGGCTTGTAGGTACGTTGGCTTGGGCAAAGAGAGGCTGCAGACTAGTATCATTTTGCTGTTCCGTTTTGAAAACATTCGTGTCGGGGAACGCTGGCTCGAGGGTCGATATATAATTGTCGAAATCGTCGCTTTCAGGTCCAGTCGTGGCCATTGGCATCCTAGAAAGACAATCTGCGTCTGCATGACGCCTCCCGCTTTTGTACACCACGGCAAAGTCATATTCCTGTAACCGGAGGGCCCAGCGTGCGAGGCGACCACATGGGTCTCGAAGGTTCCGCAACCAACAGAGTGAATGATGGTCAGTTACGATAGTAAACGGACGTCCGTACAAATATGAACGGAAACGCTGCACAGCGAAAACTACAGCTAGACATTCCTGTTCGGTGACGGTGTAGTTTCGCTCCGGTTTGCTCAGGGTACGACTTGCGTACGCGATAACATGCTCTCGTTCATCGTGCCGTTGGACAAGGACTGCACCAAGACCGATTCCACTAGCGTCCGTGTGTACTTCTGTCATTGCAGTAGGATCGAAGTGACGTAAGATGGGTTTCGATATTAAAAGAAACTTCAGTTGACGGAATGACGCGTCGCAGTCTGGTGTCCAGTTAAAAGTAGAGTTTTTGTGGAGAAGGCACGTCAATGGGTAAGCAACGTCAGCAAAGCGATGTATAAAGCGTCTAAAATACGAGCACAATCCTAGAAAACTGCGCAACTCCTTCACTGTCTGCGGGGGTTTAAAAGACTCAACAGCGGCAGTTTTCTGGGGATCCGGCATTACACCATCACCATTGACAAGGTGTCCTAGCACCATCGCTTGGCGCTCCCCAAAGCGACACTTTTTGGAGTTCAGAATTAGGGCGGCGTTGTGCAGACAATTCAAGACACGTACTAGACGGTCATTGTGTTCTTGGAAGGATTTCCCAAATATGACGACATCGTCCAGATAGCAAAGACAAATGTCCCATTTTAAGCCGCGCAAAACTGTGTCCATAAAGCGTTCAAATGTGGCTGGCGCATTACACAGCCCGAACGGCATAACATTAAACTCATAAAGGCCATCTGGCGTTACGAAGGCTGTTTTTTTCTTATCCGCAGGGTCCATTGGAATTTGCCAGTAGCCAGATCTGAGATCAAGACAAGAAAAATAGGACGCACCAGAGAGGCAGTCGAGGGCATCGTCTATGCGAGGAAGAGGATAGACGTCCTTTTTCGTAACAGAATTTAGACGCCGATAATCGACGCAGAATCGCCACGAACCGTCTTTCTTGCGTACAAGAATAACAGGGGCAGCCCAGGGGCTAGATGACTCCTGTATCACCTTCTTCCGTAGCATGTCCTCCACTTGCTCATGAATGACTTTGCGCTCAGTTGGGGACACGCGATATGGCTTTTGACGAATGGGACGAGCCGAACCAGTGTCGATGCTATGATGGGTCCGATGTGTAGGGCGAGAGATTGGTCCATCTGTTTCAGAAAAGTCAAACATAGGCGAAAAAGGTAAAAGAATATCCACAAGAGTACGGCGTTGAGGTGAGCTGAGATCGGCGCTGATCATGCGGATGATCGAAGTTTCATCAGCAGGCAGAGGTACGGTGGCACTCGTAGCATCTGTGACCAAAGCAACGACGTGGGGCGCATCGGGTCCACAGGAGGCAAGCTTCAATCCCGTTGGTAAAACTGCGGGTTCGGACGATGGATTAATGGTCCATAACGAGGCACTACCGTGATGCACGGAGATCATACAGTGAGGGATAATTACATTTTTCTTCAGGCATGCTGAGTGTACTGGGTGCACCACGGCCTGGAATGAAACCTTCTCAAGAAGTGGAACGGATACGGGGACGAACATGGCAGACAAGGGTGGAACTACGGTGTCTTCGGTAATACTAAAAACTGTTTCTTCATCACGGCCACTTTCAAAAAGTGTCGGCAGATGCGAGCCATCAAAATGAACCTCTTGACTTCGGCAGTCCACGGTAGCGCCGCAAAACTTCAAGAAGTCCATTCCTAAAATGATGTCATGCGTAGAGTGGGGTAAGACTACGAATTCGGCTTGAAAACTTGCACCACCCACAGACACTTGCGCACTACACACACCCAGTGGTCGCAACGCTTCTCCACTCACACCACAAAACGTTGAAGCACGGTCATATTCAAACATCACTTTGCGTCCCAACAAGCGCCTAAACTGATTACTCATCACAGACACAGTCGCACCCGTATCTACCAAAGCTAATGTACACACACCATCAATGAACACACGAATTTTGTTTTTGAGCATTGCAGTTGGAGGGATGTTGGCACACAGCACATTTCCAGCGGCCTCACCCCCATCGGTCGCGCTGGTTAGTTTTCCGGATGGGGCGGCATGGGGCGCCGCCGCGGTGATGGAGAACGACGGGCACGGAAGGCGGGTGGAGGAGTAACACTTCGCTCAGATGCTGGGGAATGGTAGCGGAGATTCCCGTTCTGGATGTTGCCGAAGTACCCACGGGGAGTGGATTGCTGGAAAACGGGGCTGTATTGCCGATTGTTGGGTACTGCTGGAGGTACCGGGCGGTTATAGCGTGGCGGGAACCTACTGCGGCAGTACCTGGCGATGTGACCTTCGACGCCGCAGCGGTAGCATATCGGTGGGGAAGGTATAAAATGGTGTTGTGGATACGAGTCAGGCACAGCAGGGCGCATCGTAGGTCTGGCGGAATGCTCACACTGCACAGGAATCCTTGTAGATCGAATAGAAGATCTAGGTGCACTTGAGGTGACGTCATACCTTGGGGCTTCAAGCATCGACGCAGTCGGGTTGGCAAAATGCATTGGCGGGTAGTCAATAGAAGCTGCAATTTCAGGAGCTTGAGAGAAATGCTGTACTTGAATCGCTTGTGGTGGTGAAGCCGGCCGTCTAGAGGCCCTCTGGACAGAAACCTCAGCAGATTCATGCAGGGGAAGCGTGTTGATCCGTAGAAGTTCTTCGCGCACGATTTGCCGGATAGTTGACGGAAGATCTAGTTGGGCATGGTCATCAAGACTGGCCACGGTAGGCACGTTGGCCAGCCGCCCAAATTTCGGCGCAATACGACGTGTTTTAAAAGCTTGAAACGCTCGGATGTGTCTAATGACATCGGAGACAGTGTCAAGGCTGTCTTTGGCGATTAAGAAGTTGTACACGTCCGCCGCGATACCCTTCAAAATGTGACCGACTCTGTCTTCCTCGGGCATGTTGAGATTGACACATTTGCACAACTTGAGGATCTCTTCTGTGTAAGTTGTACAAGTTTCATCGGGCAATTGAGCTCTTTGTGCAAGGGTCTGCTCAGCCCGCTTTTTGCTGGGCACAGAGTCGCCAAAACGGAGTTTTAACTCGGTGGCGAACCGTTCCCAAGTCGTTAAGTTATCCTCGTTATTCTCAAACCAGGTCAGAGCCGTGTGAGTGAGAAAGAAAACGACGTTTGTTAGCATGGTAAGGGGGTCCCACCGGTTGTACCGACTAACTCGTTGATAATCAAGTAGCCACTTCTCAACGTCCTCACCTTCTTCTCCGGCAAAAGGTCGTGGTTCCCGGTAAGGCTGGGACGGAATTGGGTTGGAGTGGGCAGGCATGCCGCCAGCCTGGCTTGCAGCGTCGCGGCTTGCATGGTGTGTGTCGGTGTGGTCCATAATGGTCGTGAGCGGTGGCAGTCCAGCGATGCGGCGACTACGTCGAAGCTCCAGTTGGCCTTGTAGCGCTGTAGGTAGGGATAGAGGGGATCGTACGGAGCACCTTCCACCAAGTTGTTACGATGAAATAAGAAGGGGTGTTTATTTACAGTGCTGATGTATCCGAACAAGATGAAGCCTACTAGTGCCCCGAAACCAACGCTTCTTCCTCCTCTTCTGTCACACCATCACCATCCTTCATCGTCGTCATTAGCGTGACATAAAAGAAAGTTTTCTTGATAAGTTCCGCGGCCAAGTGGTTTAGGAAAAATAGTTTTTTTTTTGCTTGTGATTCCAACTACCTCCATCTGATTTCCTTACTCTAGGGTTCGCCTGTGCAGTTTTATAAAATGCAAAATCTGGGAGCATACAAACCTCTGGAGAGATAACCAGCGCACGCCACTCGATTGGGGTGAAGGCATCTTCCTAGAATGGTGCTTGGTGGTGACCTTTCTTGGAATGCCTATTATTATGCAGTTACAGCGCTCAACAGAAGTGCGCACATGTTCCTTCTGCGTTCGGTAACCGATGTATGTCGTCCCAGTGCGGACCGTAACTTTATTTGTGCCATTTCAGCGTCAGCGTTACTACTCCACATGAGGCACGAATATGTATTTCAGATAGTTTTTAGAAATGCCGCAGGCTATCTGGCCTATGCCGTATCAAAGATATAAGATGCCTTCTCCGAGCTTCTATTCCTGAGTTCGCCAGGTGACGACCTTGAACTTTTCACGTGGCCCACTTCGTCGTCTTCTCCTTAATACTATGGCTGGGAATAACGATATTCAAGAGCAGAACTCTACTCTCCGGGATGCAACTACCCATTACGCCGAGGGTCGGCGATAAACCTTTAAGGCTTCTCAGAACCAAGCTAAGACTTGGTTCTGAGACAGTGATTTAGTTAGTCCGTGTGCAGTGTTTTCACGCTGCAAAAAAAAAAAAAAGAAAAGAAAAGACGTCATCGGTAAACAGCGAATTTGAACCTAACTGGTAGGTTCGGTAGGCGAGCGTCTTGACCACTGAGACAGAGTTGGGGGAGCCTTATTATGTTATAACTGGGTTTTTATATGATTAAACCTGCACTTTTTGTTTTCTTCAAGTTATCTCAGGGACGTTTTCCTTGCACGGGAATGGATTACGAATGAATTGCCGCACAAGTCAGAGGCAGCATCATCTCGAACACACACTAAACATTGTTCCTGAAGTATTCAGTATTGAAGCAATGAACCTGTGCGGAAAGGATAGGAATTTTAGACACCTGTTTTAGGCTAGAAAGTATATTGTTTGAATTCAAAAAGGAAGAAGTAACAACGCCAAATTTTTCGTAGAAGAGAACATAGTTCAAATTAGATTTTGCAGTTCACGGTAACTCCGTGTTCCTTGTTCTGATACTTAAGAATACTCAGCATACATGTATACAAATACTGAATTATATAAATGAATAAATGCTACGGATAGAGATAAGGTGGCTGCCAAATCTAAAGATTGCTACCATCATGCACATTTCTTTTCAAGAAGAAACATTTTGCTGTTAAATTCTTTGCAGACTCAATGTGGTGCGAAAAAAAGAAATGGAGTGCACGACTACCTCTTACTGCCGGTAATGAACGACACAATAAACTAGCGTTGTAACTCTTTGCCTTGTATATATCATTGGCTGAGATTCTCTTGAAGCTTTATCAAATCGCTGTGGTCGTAATTTATGGCGTTATCTTAAGGCAGAATTAAAACATAGATTATCCCTTACCTGTGATATTAGTCAATGGCTGTGATTTTCTTAAAGAGTTGAGCTATATCTTCCCTACCGTATTGACTCGGAGCTTAACACTTTATGTTACAGCGCGGACCACTGTTTTATAAAAAAAACGCAGAGATTGAGAGTTCATTACCCATATAAGATAACATTTTCATCGTGATTCCGAGGTCAGTATAGAGGTGCTGTGTACTAAATAGTCTCTAGGTTCCAATCAATGCCGTAGGCAGTCGGAATTATAGTGGTATAGCCCGGAATTACGGCTGTCCTTCTGGCAGCAGGTTAGTATTATTAGAGAAAAGGAACATCATGTATATTTAAATCCAATATCATGACGAAATAATGCAATAACGCTTTGATTATGAACACAGCAAAAGGGAACGCAACAGAATAACTGAAAGAACTGTCGTGATTTCCGCACGAAGGTCCTTCGGATTACTAGGGTTGACGCGCCACTGGTGCGTGTAGAGGAAGTTGCTCTACTTGCTCCACTTAATTGCGAGCAAGAGAGTGCGAGTTGAAGGTGAATAAATAATTTTGGGTGCGTATGAAAGAAATAAATATAACCGAAGTAGAGTTGGAGCGAGGGAACTGCACTCTCTACTCGGTTGCTGAAGTAATTGGCACCCGGAACAACGGCACTGGGAGGAAGTGAGTTGCAAGCCTACAGTTCTTGTCTAGAGACTCATTTTAGTTCGTTCACCTTACAAAAATTGAAAAGGCATCCAGTGCAGTGACGTATATGTCTGATATGTTATTATGTGAATAATGTAAAAAAGTAGATTTCTCTAATGTTGCATGTATAAATGTAGAGTTGCTCCTAATGATCACATCTAAAATTTAGTGCACGGCATTTTTTGTATCTTCTTTCGCTCATTTGATGCATACAGTCTTTCATTCTATCTACATGGACGCAAATATCACAAAATGAAGCTACCGTAAAGCTATTGAAGGACCATAAATTGGACACACCACTGCACATTCAGATCCACGCGCTGTTTCCAAGTTTCTGGCTCGAGCCCTGTTTCACATCGCAATGGCTCAACAATTAAACATAAATCCATTTGTTAATAACTCAGGGTACAAAAGTGGCCTCGCAACAAATTGAATGTGATGTAGAGAGTTACCTTCACAGCGTTTCAGCGAAGGAAGTCTTTCGCAAAGCACGTTACATGAGGTTGTTGCCTCAAGACTTCACTTTGGTTGGTGCTAAGTGCCTTCCTCAAGGCGAATATTTCATACCGCTCTAACGTAGAATAGCAACAAAGAAAGTGAGAGCAGGGACGGCTCTCAGTTCTCGGTTGTTCTCGGTTGAGTTAGGCTTAGTTCATGCCATGAGAGTAACATTCAAACTTCCCTGCTTTATTGATGCTTAGGCTTTATTGGTGCTTGGCACTTTCCTTGTTGTGTTCCTCGGCCGAGGCTGCCTTTCATCTTGCCATTTCCTCTGGTCTGATGCATCCTCACGCCCGCTTTTGCGCCGTTATTTTTTTCCGGGCCTTGATTACAACCTAGCTCTTACACGGAGCCCTACACTTCAGCCGGTGCGCTTTTTGACTCGCTTGGACTCTGTAGGACATTCCAGCTGCTAGTTATGAACCGCTGATGCAGCACTCATTGGGGAGTCCAGTGCAAGTGCTTCCATCAGCGTACTTCGGACGTTTTCTTTGAGCTTCATAATGAGCATCTGGTTTCTTTTCTCGATCAAAATAATGTTGCAGTCGCTCCGGTTGTCTCAGACAGAAATGTATTTTCTTTTTTGTACCTAACAGCAGCCAAGGAAAGACCTCTGGAGCAAACCGGAGGATCGCACTATTCAAGGGAAAGCGACAGTAGTAATGAAAACCATCAGCAAATATGAGGGAAGAAAAACACTATCGGCGACTGCTGAGAGTGAGGTGAAGTCAAGATAAAGGTTTTTACTAGCTCGACACAGCCGCATGCAGCGCAATACACGAGAAACAAAAAGTCATAAGAGATGTTCGGACTAGAACAGGCGCAATCGTCTGGTGAAAATTAGGGTTATAATGGGAGGCACGTAATATTCACCTGAAATAAAACGACGAAGACTTTTGGCATATGAAAAATAAATCGAGCACTCAGTCAATTAGTCAGCGCTTGTTTCCCTGGAACATGGGAAGAGACATGACTAAAAGGATATAACCTTGACAGAGGCCATATTTCTTGAAAGCAACTTGTCTCTACAGCACAGAAACGCCAAATATCATGTTTTCATACAAGGAGTGAAAAGTGAAACATAAATAACAGCGAGAAACAAGCTCTATTGATTGCAGCAAAAAACTGGAACTGCAATGTAGTAAGGACTTAGAACAACAATCTAACGTAAAATGTACAGTATGTCATTTTCCTGAAATATATTGTATATGCACACCGTTTGAAGGTTTGGAGTATAAAGCTATTCTTGATTTAAAATATTCATTGACGCAGGAAGAATGTAGAAAATATCTGTACTTTATATCTAAGTGCCGACACAACCCACGTTCCTTTACGTCCAGCGCAAGGAATGTGTGTGTGTTTCTGTTTTCTGCACATGACATAACTCCGTAAAAAAGTTTGAAAATTATTGGTGGTCTGCGGTTGCAAAAATCACTGGCTGGCTTCACTTGCACTTGCACTTGCACAGGGGGAGGAGGACTAGATTAAGTTGGGTTGAAATAATTTAGAGCAAGAAAGCTTCTCACAGTTCACGTTTTTATTTGATATTTTGATCCAGTTGCAGCTTCGAACAATATGAACGCCTGTAGTACTATGTGCTGTGCAGCAGTTTTGTAAGTCGGAGGTACATGTATGTTACGCAGGAAGAACCTAACCCTAAAAAGACGAAAGAATGAACAGAGCAACGCTCAAACAATAAATCTATTGCTTAAACGGTGCTCATTCTGACGTGGCACGATTGTTCCAGGAGAGGTGCTTTGAAAATATCCCGACGCGTATTTTGACAGAGTCTACAATAATTTAACGGTCATGATGTAAAGAGAGATCGAGTTACTTGGACGTTTCCCCTTTGAAACATCTAAAGTTATTTTTGTCTTTTTCAGTTTAGTTTATTAGTAAGCCTGGTTACCTTTTCTTCGAAACCGGCTTTTTATTTTTTGAAAATGAACACTAAATTTCATCAGCGTGTGTTCCAATTCAGTTTCTCAGATGCATGACGGACAACATCATTTAGCTAAATTAGAAATAAAAGTGTTAAAAGGCTTTATAGGGAAACGGTGATATTGATACTATATGTGTTAATGAAAAAAAATAATTCTACATAGTGCGTTCTCTGTGAAAGGTAGGATTTCCTATGTCCGCGAGTTCTTTCGCGGACAGCAAGTTTCTCTTGTTTATTAGGCAGAACCTTTGGTTCATAAATCAGCAGCTTCTAAGCTATGGGTATCTTCTTTCCAAGAATCTTGTGTATTGCTTTTTATTCAATCTATATTGTAGTTACTGCGGATCGATACCTCCTAAAATCATGCGGAAAATTAAGGAAATGGTTATATCTTCTAAACATTGCTGTTACATTTATCCGGATTTGATAATTTATGACTCTTATAAATACCTGTATTGCAAAAATAAATCATTACTTACAAAATAGTTTACCCCAATTTCAAAACCAAGTACTACTTATGCAATTTACTGCGTCATCTGATACACAGCTGTATATCATAAGTGTTTATGTGTGTAATAGAAGGGCATAATTATTGAAGGCCATATTTAGTGCAATCTCGAGGCCAGTTGCATCTATCGTCTTGCAGTTTTTGATAGCATTTACGCTAGAGACTCTTATGCACACTCTGTTCCAATAGAAAGAGGTTTAGGCTCGGCTTCTGAGGTTTAACGTCACAAAGTGACTAAGGTTGTGAGAGACGCCGTAGTGGAGGGCTCCAAAAATTTTGACCATCCGGGTTTCTTTAACTTACACTGATATCGCGCAGCAAAAGAAGAATTTGCTTTTCACCCGTCGTCGAAAAGTGGCTGATGCGGCCGGAATTCGATCCTACTTCCTCGGGTTCCGTGGTACCAGCACGCTTTTTTTCTTTATTGCTTAATTTATTATCAGATTTTATCCATAAAGAACATTACTCCACACACACGCACACACACGCACACGAACACACATGCACACACAGAATATTACGCGACAAATATACAACATGGGTTAACACCACACGGCGGGGCTGACCGGAGGGGAAGGTTATATCTATGTTGAGTGATCTTTCCCATATTTTGGTGGCATACAGCCCTGTTCAAAAAAGGTATGTGAGACACATGAGGCCGAAATAGGCGTTTATTGATTAAGTGAGCATGAAATGGCGTGTTTGCGAACTATTATTGGTAATGAGGAACTCCGGTGAAAGCAGTAAACGCTATCACGTCATACCTTGATGGCGGAGCTTAAGTGTCCCACTGATTATCACCACAGCAAACCATTATTAGGATGACAAAGCTGCGTCAGTACACATGCTATAAAGCCCGCATGCTATTTTGAGGCAATTTTTTCATCGCTTTGTTGTTCTATAATAGCTTCCTGGGCTTGTCAAAACGGCGCGCTCCTTGATTGTCACGAATTATGAACTAATGATTCATTAGTATTTTTTTAGAAGTGGCAATATATTTTAACCACAGTCAGGTGTGCTGGTATTTTGAGCCCGGTGCTACAAAGCTATTTGTCTTTTGATTCAGCGCAGTCGAAGTTGGTAGTATGCAGCATAACATTCATGCTGCAACAATGCGCTGAAGGAATTTTGAAATCACAAGCTGAAGGATAAGTAAAGGATGGATATGCGCCGATGCTCTCATTTTAGGGACTTATGTGTCGTTGGCAAGAAAAGGTGGAGAAAATAAAAAACATGAATATCACGGTCACTCCTATACCCACATGGGCTTTCACACACCTGAGAAGAATAGGCGGGTCAGTAGGAATATATTTTCCATTTTCGACTCCAGGTTGCTTGTGTAGTCTTTCCAAGCGCTTAATGGGAGATGCAGAGCTAAAGGGTCAACTTTTGAATTTTTCCACCAATTTTCATAAACTTTTCAGGGATGACTGACTGATCATCCTCTCTTTAGAATATATTTTGAGCTATCATCATCTTAGCGCAAATATATAAAAAAAAGTTGTAGCTGTCATGATGAGTAATTAAGTGTGTCAGTTCAGAAAGACTATTCTTTTAAGGCTAATGAAGATCTACTAGCTGTCCATTTTTAGAAACATTCTAGATAATTCAGTGCAGGGTATGGCCAACTACGGGTTCTTTATGATATTTTGTATACATTTGAGCACTTCGAAAAGGAACTTCGATTTTGCCTGGATCATTATGTAGCACACATTTGATAATAGTTTTATCTTGGAGAATAAATATGAATATTAACAGTATCTTATCTTGTTCCCAACATAATTTTAGTCACGAAACCACATTAAAAGCAGCCTTTGGTGAAACAGTTTGTAGATGGTAATTTTCCTAACGGCTGTGCGCGCATTTGCAAAACGCGCGAACTGCAAAAAACGAGTTTGAAAATTTCAGAACATGTATTTATAGTCGACATTTAGCGGACATGAACGGAGCTGGGAAAACGAGTTCCAGTTGGGAAAGATTAGAAGATATCAGAAATTGAAGCAACATCCACCTCTATTATGTAAGGCTGCTCTGTCGGCCTCATAAATGACCGCTGGTTTCGCAACTCAGGTCTGTTATAGATTGTACGCGAAAATTTAAGAAAAAGTGAATTACGCGAAAATTTGTCATTGGTGTCAATTAACTAGAAATTGATTTAATTGACAACACCTTTTCTTGGCTCTTTTCTATCGCTAGTCGCAACGGGTTGCCTTCTACCAAAAACATCGTAATGAGACGCTCTAAATAAATCGACAATGGCTTTTTTTTGGTGGGTTGCCAAATTGCTGCAGCAAGCATTGTTGTGGAAGGAAATTTAAGTCGAAGGTCGACAGGAATGCAGTACTTTTGT
Organism: Amblyomma maculatum; assembly: GCA_023969395.1. NCBI lineage: Eukaryota > Metazoa > Arthropoda > Arachnida > Ixodida > Ixodidae > Amblyomma > Amblyomma maculatum. Next base: position 41,062 of record JAJIZL010017263.1, on the reverse strand, counting down.
GCTCTACAACATGTAATTCCTTTCGAGGTTGAGATCGGCGCCACGACGACATGATGACAAATTAACTGAAGCTATTTCTGTCCTGTAGACTTCCTATTCTGATCAGGTCAATAAATTTCAATAGCCAAACTAAATGAGTTAGAAATTAACTCATTCTCGAACTGAACGAAATGATTAGGCTCCTCGTTCAAAATAATTTTTAGAAAAGTTGTTTAATTTGGTGAAATGTTGTACACAGCGGCAATTCGAACAATTATTTGGTGCAGACTTTCACTGTCCAAAGATCTTAAGTTCGTCGCTGTGCGTAGCTGCGATACTATGATCGATGTTCAGTGACTTTATTCATGAACTTAGTTTAGTAAGCACTTCTCAAGAGCAACTGCAGGAATAATTTTTGATGCATTGATAGATGTTTCCTGACTCATTCCGAATGCATTCTAAGTGACCAATTCGTCTTCATTCATGAACACGAAGTACGAGAAGTATCTCGACCCTTGCATGGAGGGTACGCCTCACTGAAATATCGCAATTGTAAGGCCGCGGTAAACGGCCGCTCTTTTTTATTATTGGCGCTTACACGCGTAGCCCGTGCCGCGTGGAAAGGGCCGCCAGACCCTGCTACTCAGAGCTAGGATTGCAGCGCTTTGTTTTTTTTTCTTTCCTATCATACAGTGCGGCCGCGCCCAGAGCCTGCTTGGAATATAGGAAATATTTCGTTTTTATTACCTTCCAGGCGTTTGGAAAACTTTGAGGACGCGACAATGGCTGCGCTTTCCTCTGCCCGGGAGGGCTCGTTTCCAGGAAACACTCTACGGCACAGCTTTCTCGACGGTCCCCCACGCGTCACCTCTAACGAAAGAACGCGGGTGGTAATGGAGGTGTTCGACACAGGGCGTCTCCAAGATACCCCGGCTGCACTCTATTTAGCCCGAAAGTTAGGTCTGGGCCCCGAAACACTTTATAATAAATCTTGAACGACGGCCTCCCGCTGCGCGGATAACGCAAGGACGATGCTGTTAATAAAGCAGGTTAGAGTTTCTCCTAAGCGAAAGCGCGATTCAACCAAGTGGAGGTGTCGTACAAGCTAATGCTATACTGCAACCGGCTTTCGTTACTGGGAGAAAAAAAAGAAGTTTGTAAAATGTCTCAGAATAAGTTATTTTGGTTTATGGAGTTTAACGTCCCAAAGCGACTCAGGCTATGAGACGCCATAGTGGAGGGCTCCAGAAATTTGGACCACCTGGGGTTCTTAACGTGCACTGACATCGCACAGCACACGGGCGCCTTGCTTCTGACCTCCATCGAAAAGCGGCCGCCGTGAATATGATTTGATCACGCATCCTTGGACACAGTAGCCGAATGCCGTAACCACTGCACCATCCGTGGTGGGTAAAAGTTGTAAATTGGCACGTCCACTTATTAAGCGAAGAACGCAAACAACACAAAGTGAACTGTACTTAGGAGGATTTGCTTGCAGCAATGACAGCCTTCTCACGAGTGTATCTTTTTCGCGACCTATAGCTCGCATAATTACTCACTTTCCTCAACACAAAATCACTGCTGTGAGAAAAATCTGCAAAATCACTTTCGAGTCTTTGGACTTGCAGGAATGGCTGAAACGCAAAGAGAGAAAGGAGAAGGGTTCAATATTGCTGAACCGAATGTGTAGCGAAAGCATTAACTGCGGATGACCGAGCGTTCTTCTTCTTCCTCTCTTTCTTCTTCTTTTTCTTCTTCTCCTCTTCTTGAGTCGCTTTGGGACGTTAGACGTTAAACGCACAAACCACATACTTCTGCTTCTTCTTCTCCGTCTTCGTCTTCGCCTTCTTTCTCTTGTTCGCCTTCTTGTTCATCTTCGTCTTCATCTTTCTCTTCTTGTTCTTCTTCATCTTCGTCTTTTTCTTTTTCTTCATCTTCTCCGTAGTCGTCGTCTTCTTCTGCGTCGTCTTCTTCTTAGTCTCCATCCTCGCTTCCGTTTTCTAATTGTTTTGTTCTTCATCTTCGACTTCTTCGTCTTGTTCTTCTTCTTCGCCTTCGTCTTCTGCTTCTTGATCTTTTCGCCTTCTTTTTCTTCTTCTTCCTTGCCTGCTTTATCTTCTTCGTCTTGGACGTTTTCTTCGTCTACGTCTTTCTCTTCGCCTTATTTTCCTTCTTTGTCTTCTTCTTCTATGTCGTCTCTTTTTCTTCGTCTTCTCTTTCTCATAACTACGCCTCTTCACGACGTAGCTGCGGCCACCCATGGTCTTGGTTTGGCTATCGTAGTGTTCACACTGCGAGTATACATCTGGCAAGAAACTCTGTGTTTTCTGTTCAGCTCACTCCCCGGTTTTAAATGATTCTGTTCATTTTGTCTATTCATTAGTGAACGAGCGCCCCGTAAAACATGATGCTGAGCAAGGTAAAACTGTGCTGACATTTTAACAACTCCGGGCCAGCATGCACTGCTTTGCAAGAAATTATTCATTGCATGACATACTTATAAGACCCGGTCATCTTTCTAACAGGTGTTAATAGCGGCATATACCATAAATTGCCTAGCATATTCACTCAAGAACACAGCTGCTGAGCTTGGGAATTCACTACCGCTGAACTAAACAGTGCAAGATATGACTTTCCTATTGCAGCGTTGCGTTCTTTGCATAGCAATTATTAAGGTATTCATGTTTTTACAATCTTGCATCATCGCATTTTTATTTGAATTTTTACTTTTTTTCTCATATGCATGTCTTCATGAAGGTTTATCTTGGCAATAATGAGAAACGATGCTACGTAGTTTTCGGAATTTCCACGTACATTGCTTGCCTATGGTTAGCATTTATACTGAAAGCGTATTTATATGACAATTGCAATAATTATTGATCCACTTTCACAACCATTTATTAACATCTGAAGCACCTGTTTAGTCCAAAAAATGCCTACACTCTTTCCTTCAAATAACGTTTAAATTTAAAGCGGAATACATATATACTGATAGTCAAACTTTTACCAATTTTATAAAACCAGTCTTCGACGCATACCCTCCCAAAACTTATTTGCCAACTTGCCCAAATACTCGTAGATAAAATAAAAGTTATTATTTTGTGCATATATTATTTATCATTGTTGCGTTCTGCCTCCCCTTACGTCTCTATTTGAGTTGTTTTTAATTGGTGACTGGCTGCTTTTATGTTAGTTCTATAATACTGTAAGCTTTCAATCTGTCACTACGCTCTTACCTAGTAATCGTTCCTTAAGATCCGTCAAGCGCTGCATATATTTTCATTAAAAAAACCGCCTAATTTGTTTTTTTCTTGGCTGTGCGGAATCACTACATCACTTGCTTTAACCGATTTCATGCTTCATCTATTTCGTGCTTTACTTGTCCTTGAAATGACCTCGCCAGTCTGACATTGCAACGAAGAAATAAAACATTTAGGACTGAGCGAACTTGTACCCAGAAATTTCCCCTGGGAATCAAGTGCGGAACCGCACAACTATAGGCGCAGTCGATCACCTCGCGTGTGTCCCTGCCACTCTCTAGAAAAATGCATGCCATGTTGTTATTTTCATCACATTGTAAAACAAAAGAAATGCAATGAGCCGACAAATCTAAACAAATCATTTATCACGCGTACTAAGCTTAAATATGTTCTATGACATGGGTTGTTCTACAAAGCACGCCCTTAGCTTTCGCACGGCTGGCAGAGATTAGAGATGGCTGGCAGTAGCCGGAAGAAGGCAAGAAGCACGGAGAGAAGATGAAAAGATGTTGTCAACGATAGAAATATAGAAAAAAGCGACACAAAGAAAACATTCTGGACGTCATGTCGTTCCCTTTCGTCACTCGTGTCAACCCCTATTACCCTCTGTGTTGGATTAACGGCGGATGTTATCACTGACAAGACAGAAGCGACACATCTATTGACCTCGTGGCTTGTCATCCTTTTTTTTTTCACGTCCTAATCCTTCCATGAGCCAGCCAACGAATGGCTCAAAATCGTAATCGGGAGTGCTCGGCGAGATTGGGCTCATCCATGATGGATTGTTCGAGAAGCGAGATAATCGAAAAGAGAAGCCCTTCCAAAAAGCCCTTGCCTATTTTGCTGCTTAACATGTTTCTTTACCAGCTGCGATGCTTGCTGCCTCAATAATTTCTCTTGTTGTTTGGTCTCGGTTTCGGCCTATTACTTCCGTCTTCCGGAAAAACAGTTCACACTTGTAGTCCCGGCCATGGTCAACAAAATTCTCGTCCCTTCTCTGCTCTAAACTATTTATGCGCTTACGGATCCTATCATTTAAACAGCGCCCCGTTTGGCTAAAGTATGTCCTTCCACATGTGAACGGAATCCTATACGCAACAGATTTTTGGCATGCTACCACAGGGGTTTCGTGTTTTCATTAACAACCACTGACGTTCCTTCGTGGGAAGGTTATTATTTTGCACAACCTTTCCAACTTGTCTGTCTTTCCAAAAAAAAAAAAAAAAAAAACTTCCTTTGTTTGCACCCGAGACCCAATTTTCTTCAAGTTATGCGACAGCTTGTGGATTTATGGAATCACGACAGTATTTTGCTTTGTTCGACCTGCTGCCTGGCTGGCTGCTATTTTATGGCGCGATGTTTTTGAGCATGCTTTCTTCTACTGAGATCAATCTGTAATGTAAATAGCTTTGTCAGCAACTTCCAGAAATGCCACCTCTGAAGTCCGGGATAGGATGGTCGAGCTTCGATATTTACCTGCGCTGCGACAGGGGACGAAGAACAAACGAGACGACAAGACAAGCGCTCGGTCTTGTCGTCTCTTCTGTTCCTCATCTCCTGTCGCAGCGCCGGTAAAATATCGAAAATGAACCAACTAGCTCAAATTTCTGTGATGGTTGAGCTATTGCGAAAGAGCAGCAAACGTTGGAAGCGACAGCGGGAAGCAGCCGTAGCTGCCGGGCTCACGTCGACTGTTTATTTAGGCAGTTGCCTAGTGAAAGAAATTTCTCTTTTTTGTTTTCTTTTTTTGAGCAAGAAAGGTGTAATACTCTTTTAAAAATAAAATTCGGTTCGAAGGTGTCCTAGCTAGCGAAGCGATACTCCACAAGAGAAATCTAGAGACAGGACGTAGTACTCTCCTGCACTTTACCTTGTGTCTATTTCGAAGAAATATCAAAGAGCTGGCCATGAACATATTCAGGTTTACAGCAAGCCGATAGATTATTCCAACGGCGAACAGAGTTTGTGCAGTTAAATGCATGGCGAACTAAGCAGATATTTTATGGGCCCGGATGCTCATCACGAAAGAACTCCAAGAGGCAACGAAACCTTTCACACGATGGCCGACTCAGGCGGAGACTGTAGCGTCATTTCCTGAGCACTGATCCCAGAACTGTCGTTTGAAGAGTACACAGGAAGGTATTGCTCTTTCTTTCGACTATGCAAGGTCCGCATCAGGAGGTGAAACGTTTTTATTATTCGTGGTCGATGTACCTTTTCTCTTTTTAGGCACCGCCACCGATTTGCTTCATCGTAGGAACTTTGCAATGTGCGACCAGAAATAGTAGACAGACAAGAATGCAATGCGTGAAAACCTTTCAATACTCCGAAGACCTCAGTGGAAGATAAACACTGCAGATACTTCTGAAACAAAGAATTCTGTTTCGGCGGCTAGCATTTCAATGAGGCCTGTATTGTCATACACTTTTCAATGTCGTCTCAATGTGCAATGTAAGAGCTCCTTCTCATTAAATGAGTAACGCTGCCGCCATTATATACCCGTTGGGCCTGGAAGAAAAACTTTATCTACGGGGATCATGACTGGGGATAGTTTAAGGAGAAAGTGTTTGTAGGGAGAAGAGTATTACGTATAAACTGCGTGCCCTGCTCGCGTTTATTAGGGTATTATAATGACAATGCGCCATTGTTTATGAAGCAGGCAGCAAAGAAGCCTCTAGATAAAGCTGCAAGCGGCGAAAAACTTGTGACAATCTAGAAACACACGCGCAGCTGGAATCCTCCGTGATACCTCTTGAGGCATCTTCCGTAACAAAGAAATTGATAAAGCCGCGCCTCGTGACAACCTGCATGAACAAACAAAGAGTACAAAATCTACCCTTGCGCTAAAATCAGAGCAATAAGGACTGAATGTCGGCGGCTGCGAAAAAATTGTCGACGATTACGTTACTTCCTAATGCAAAATTTGAGCGCATGCAGCTCATCAGCTGTTTCACCTTTTAGTTTAGTCCTGTTTGTTCTTTACCTCCGTCCACGTCTGTAACGCAGTTGTTTTTTCACCATGTCACCGTACCAACTCGCCCAGATGTCTCTTCTATTCATCTTTTAGATAGATTGAGGCAAAGAGTTCGAGTAAGACACGTATGCACAATTTCGGACAACTCTTTTTTTTTTCTTTTAAATTTTTCACACGCATTCCTTCAAGAAACACTCCATTAAGACGTCTTAGCTGTCATGAAAGAAGCTTCGCGGTCGGAGAAATGAAGAGAGCAATTAAGTTAACGGGAGGTTGCTGGAATCAGAGCGTGTGCCCATAGGAACATTGCGCGACGAACAGATAGCAGCGACTAACTGACGCCGCTGACACCGCTAGCGAGTGACTATGCGTGTAGGCTTGGAATGCATGCACCGTGATCCGCTCATAGCAAGCCTGCGTTTTGGACAACCGGAGTGCACCCTCGCCGCCACGCAGGAAAAGGGGGGACAACACTCCTGTTTCCATCAGAACAAAATGCACTTCGCTAACCTGCCTAAGTAGCTTATCATAAGCGGATCAGCCTCGAAGGCAATACGAATTTGAGCACTGTACGTTACGCACGTAGAGGTCTAAGCTCGCAGCTGAAAGGGACGAGGCAGTGTTATTCACCGGCTGTAGACAGCAAGGTTACCCCACAGGTGGTTTCACTTAGGACTATTTATTGTTTGAATGGCGGTTACAGTGAGGGCCAGTTCAAATAAAATTTATTGGGCCCTCTGCATCTTCTTTTGAGGCGTCAGGACTTTCGCCGCAAAAAGAAGGGTGAGTAAAACAAATATTTTTTTAACCAAACATTCCAGTAAGAGCCGGTTCATGGAATATTACTTAACTATTATTACACATCGCACAGAAACGATTACAAAAGAAGCTAACGCAAGAAGAAGTTAAATCTCTTGCGTGATGGTTTGGTTTGTGAGGTTTAACGCCCAAAAGCGACTCAGGCTATGAGGGACGCCGTAGTTGAGGGCTCCTTAAATTTCGACCACCTGGGGTTCTTTAACGTGCACTGACATCGCACAGCCTGGCTTTTCACCTCCATCGAAATGCGGCCGCCGAGGCCGGGATTCGATCCCGCGTCTTTGGAACAGTAGTCGAGCGCCGTAACACTGCACAACCCCGGCGGAAATTGTAGTCTCTTTTTTTCGATACTGTAGTGCTCGATACTGTAGTCTAGCGCCCTAACCACTGTGCCACCCCGGCGGGGCATCTCTTGCGCGAGAGAAAATGTTGTGGTGCCATTCATACGCGCGTTAGGTAAAAATTGAGTAGCCGACACAAAATTGGAATCTTTTCATACCTGCATGCTACTTTAGGAAAATTGAAGCAATACAAGGCAAAAGGTTTTTCTTCACTGTTATTCAGCAGCAATTAAATGTGATGTGTACTCGACAATAAAGTACAGTCTTACGATTGCTAACTTAAGTGTTGGCGGAAAGGGGACTATGAATATTGTCATTTGTGGTCGTGTTGTGTGTCAAATAAGGAGAAATATAGTGTTATTTCATAAAGTGCCTTAAAGCATCGTCTTCGGTGGCTTAACAGCATTAACCCAAGTGTGTGGACTAAACAAAAAGTAGAAAATAATCTCTACTCATGAGATAAGCTTGGCCCGAAATTGGAAAGGCCTTTTGATTCCGCATTCGTAAGAAGCTTTTTTTAGCCTATAGAAGACCACTGAAATATTTGCTTGCCTGGAATCTATACCCAGTTTCTGAAAATACAACTACTGAAACAAACGGCACTCTCTCTCACACTACAGATTCGACGTGAATTCGGAATGTTTTTGTCTGCCTGGGGGCGGAAATGGAAGCATGATTCGAGGCATATTTGTACAGACATTGCTTGTGTTCTGATCTTCTTTTTTTTTTCTTTAGGTCCTACATTCAGGTGACGCACACTGGAACTCCAGTGACGTGCTCCCTGCCCTTTCGACGCTTGCACTCGGGCTCTGAGAAAAGGCCACTTGACCGGTGCGCTACTGTGTGACGCAGGTGGCAGGTGCGGTTTGCGCTCTTTCAGACCCCGCGGTTTTGGTATCGACCTGTGAGTGGGCGCATATTAATTGCGCTCCAGTGCCTGTGGCGATGACATATTCGAAAAAAAAAACTGGAAAGACTGCACTTGCGGTCTCTTACAAGCCTCTCAACAAATGATGAGCCTCAATTTGACGGTAAACAGTTTGTTAATCAGTGTCAGTTAGGGGCCCTAAGGATAGACATGTATAAGGTTTATTTTGATCCACACTAACACTGACAACGCTTTGGCGAAAAGTGCACTATTCTAAGTGAAATAATAATAATAATAATAATAATAATAATAATAATAATAATAATAATATTAATAATAATAATAATAATAATAATAATATTAATAATCAATCAATCAATCTTTATTTAATGTGCGCGGGAACAACCATGTGGTCTTCGTGCTGCAGCACAAATAAAAAAAAGAAACAAAAATCAAAATGCACAAACATGTTTACACAGAGAGAACACAAAGAAGAAATAGATAACACATGAAATGAAATTGAGACGAAAATTATCACGGAAAGAAAGCAATCAATGAGTAGCGTCACTTATACACACAGTCATACAATTGTTGAGCACATCACGAAAGAAAAAAAAAAGAACGGTAGATAGAGTGAAAAAAACAACAACAAATAACTGACATTGACTATAGTGATATAGAAATATACATAAAATAAGTAACCATTCCAGGCGCAACAAGTGCGTGGTACTTAAAACACAGGCTAGAAATACAGAATAATACAATAAAGAAGAAAAATTGAACAAGGGACAGTAAGATTCGAATATAAAGTTTAAAGTTGAAATATAAGTAAGAAACGGATAATAATAATAATAATTTTAATCAATCAATCAATCAATCTGTATTTATTTAATGTGCGCAGGAACAACCACTGCATCCTGTCCAGAGGGGAGTGGGAATGAAGAGGAGAAACCTGAAGTGGTCTGAATTCCTTCATGCTCTTTCGCGGAACGCACAGTAGGATGTACTCTAAGAGCTGAGGGCACATAATGTGGCCATGAAGGAGTTTGTACAGAAATATGATATCAAGTCTGATACGACGGCAGTGAAGAGAAGGAAGATTCAGTTGGGTGCTCCTGGTGGAGCGAGAGGGGGAAGTTGCGCAAGGAAAGCGATAATGAAATATCCGTAAAAAGTTTTTTTGTACTCTGTCAGCCTTGTCCACGTTCGATTTGCAAGTGTCATTCCAAACAACCGATGCATACTCCAAGAGCGGCAAGCATATGGACAGGTACAGTTTTAGGAACGGAAGTGGAGTATGGAACTCTCTCGAAAGTCTGCAAACGAATCCGAGTGTGCGCATAGCCCGCTGAGCAATGCGGTTAGTGTGAGAGGAGAAGCTGAGGGTGCGGTCAAAAAGTACACCAAGGTCATTAATTTCATCAACCCTATCCAACAGCACGGAATTCACAGAATAATGGTAGAGAAAGCTATGTGTTTTACGAGTAAAGGACACAACCCTAGTTTTGGAAGAATTGAGGGTAAGTCGATTCATCGCACACCAATCAGAAAAAGCAGATATGTCCGATTGCAACAACACGCAATAATAATAATAATAATAATAATAATAATAATAATAATAATAATAA
>JAJIZL010017263.1:0-11641 GCA_023969395.1 Amblyomma maculatum | reverse complement strand
AATAATAATAATAATAATAATAATAATAATAATAATAATAATAATAATAACGTTTATTGCATGAATTTTGCTAACACCGTTATAAAGAGCGGGTCCGTTAAAACAAATTTAATGGCTTGTTGTACTTGGGTAAAAAAAAAGAAAACATATCAGATATAGTCTGGAAGTCAGATATAAACAGGTGTAGCATGAATGCGAATTAATGAAAGCGGTATTCTTTTGACACATATCAACCAAACACAATATTATATGAGATTCACTGACGAGGGGTACAAGACAAATAAAAATAAAGCAAAAAAACAAGAAAATACAATACAAATCAAAGAAAAAGTAAGTGGTTGTAAATATGAGAGAAAAACTTCATTTTAGCAGTTTGGTTAGCCATGGTAGACTATTTCAAAATTGAGCGCTTTAGCCCTCTAACAAATCGCTTGAGTTCGGAGTTCGAATCTTGCACCTAGGGGTCTAAAAAAGGATTTGTACCAGTAGGGATATATATCGCTTGGGTTGCTTTAGCAAAGGCGTAAAGTGACGAGGGGCAAGATATCGTCACGATTTCTTTAATGTACGGCAGGAGAGAGACACGTTCATAAAGTTATTGCTCCAAAGGTAGCGCGACATGAAAGTGTGCACAAAAAGAAGAGAAGGCTTACCAAGGAAGTCAAATAAGAATACATCTTCCGGAACACACTACAGTTGTGTGCAATACTCTTCAATATTCCTTTCATCACGACATCAATGTGGTTTTAAGATGCACAGAACATTTTCCGAAACACGGGTATGCATAACGTACACTGCTGTCGGCGAGCGCGTAAGTGACGATCTTGTGAACAGAAAAGGAGAGAATATTTTATTCAAAAATAGCTAAGACATCCTACGAAGGTTATTGCAAACATTCTTGACATGAGTTCGCCAGGTGAAATCAATCTCAACATGCACTCCTAAGTATTTGAAAGAGTACTCGTATTGCAGAGGGTTCTAACAACAAGGTGAACACTTATCGGTATGTAAAAATAAGTATATATCTATTAGGGTCTGCTTATGCAGTGATCGAAAGCACAATTTGTTCTAGAGGCTTTGATATTAATGCGGTTTTTCCATCACTACTTAACAGTAGCAGGAGAGACATTATTTTTTGTGGTATTGAGTGCTACCCTGTATTTATTATGTTGGGGGAGCAAGGTGGTCATCAGCGCATTGAAAAGTCGTAGACTGTGACAAATGATCAGAAAGGTCATAACGAATACATTGAAAAGTAGAGGGGACAACATGGAGTCGTGATGCACCCCACATCGGAGGGTTACTTCTCTGCTGTACTTCCAGACTATCACTCAGGAGCGACCCTATAGAAAATTGGCAAGAAGGCCGTAAAATGTACCACAAAATTCCAAGAGATGAAACTTCTGAGCGAGGATACCGTGGTTATAAGTCGAACGCTTCGGAAACGTCCAAGAAAAGTGATCATGTAAAGAGGTTGTCTTCAAAGTCCATGAGCAGAACGCCGGAAAAATCATTTAGAAGAGACAATTTGTTTCGGCTAGGTAAAAAGCCGAATTGGCATATCAATATGATCGAATGCTGGTCAAGTAAAGATGTCATAGCAATGAGCAAGTGCTTTTCGTGTATTTGACTAATGACTGGTAAATAGAAACGGTTCCATAGTTCTCAATTGTGTCGCTTTCTCCATACTTAAACATACTTGTAACAATGGCAGTCTATAGGCCGGGTGGAATATTTCCCCAGTCAATAAACCCGCTCATTTTCACAAGGAGAATGCCGGATAGGACACCTGAATTTCGCTCGAGCGTGTTCATCGGAATATCGTTGATGCCGGGAGGCTTGTTTGGCATGAAGCCAGAGATGATGCTGCTGAGTGTGATTCAATATAAATTTAGAAGAAATGCTGAGTCTGAGACTGAGGTATTAAGTGAGCAGGTATTAAATTCAGGATGCCCGACATTTTGAGAAACGGCTGCGAAGTGGTCGTTGAGTGAATTGGCACATTAACAGTGTCATCGTGAAATACTTCTTCGAACACCAATTTGTGTTTATGTGATCTCCTTCGCAAGTCATTGACATTGAAGTACGTTTTGGCACTGTTGTTAGCAGCCCTCTTCAACTCCTGCGCATAGTAGCCGCGCTTCGAGGAACACAGTAGCTCATTGGCCCTCTTTCTTGGCATTTTACATTCGGTGCAGAGACTCATCTTCCGGGGAACGTTTACATCATTTCCAGAATAGGTCTTTATATTGGATCTCCTTTTGTATGTCAGGGGTCAGCCATTTCCAGTCTTGTCTCCTGCTTTAGGCCGACATTCTGTGGTGGGCATGTCTAGAATCCCACGGATTGGATTACAAAAAAAAAAAACAACAACATGATAAATAGCACAGGGGCTGCAAGAGAATTGGAAAAGAATTGAGGGGCTCCTTATGGTCCATGAACAACTTTTGGCTTCTTTCCCAAAGGGACTGCAAGTTGCTTTCAGCAAATCCTATTTAAATTTTCTGATCAGTTTGTCTAGTTACTGATGGCCGACTGTTGACATCTTTACGCGTTCATAGCCTCTGACCGATATTGTCGTAGGAGTAATTTGGCGAGCCATCAGGTAATAGTCTGCTAGCTTTTCGGTTATCACCCATGCTGAGCACCCCATTTAAGCTCACGTACATTAATATGGTAGATGCTAGATTTCACACTCGTGTTCTAGGAGTTCGTGAGGGCTATGAGATAGTACACGCCAAGTCGTAGGATGATAGTATAGTTAGCTAATGTTGAACGATTGATTTAGTGACTGATAGTGTGTAAATCTTGAGATGCACTGCTCTGAGCTCTATGTTTTGAAGACCACATCGAGCCACCAAGTTCGAGAACACAGTTCTAGAGGGGCCTATAAACTAGCAACACCGAATACATGCCCTTGGTGCTTATTCATAAAGCCAGGGATTCTGCATGTTCGAATGAGGCATTCAACTTGAATGCACCATAGGAGTTACGAATGAAAACAGCTATTTTTCCCCCACGCTTGTTTTGCTACGTGCACAATAATGCTTGATAACCGTTCAGGACAAATAACCCTAGTGAGTCCTGCAAAGAGTTAATTTCTTTTAAAAGAATAACATGAAAAAGGTCGATCAGAGTTACGTCATTAAAACGATTTCAATGTTTCCGCACGCTACGAACTATTTGTTTGAGTACTCGGAAAGTATCATCCACCGAAGCCTGAAGACTGCTTTTCAGAGAGTAGAAACGTTCGTAGGTTTCATAGGTTTATAGGTTTAGGAGCTTAATGAGGTCGCTTCTGTTGTTTATCCTGTAAGCCGAAGCCGCTTCCGCATTTTCGGCGAAAATTCTCGCCGCTCTTCGTCCATATACACTTACAGACTAATTCGGTTGCCCCTCCTCGTAAAGTCCATAAAATATTCCTGTTTGAGTGCGTGGTTGTCGTTGAAAAACAACTATCCTTACTCTGGTGAGAGAGAGTACTTAACTACCCATGAGCCTCAAACCTGTGATCTCTAGAAGCAATGATTATAAAATAATAAGTAATGATTATAAAAAACGCTTATAATGGCGATAAATCTAAACCAAATACAAATCGAAACAAGTACAAAAATAGCACATAAAATATAATACCAGAAAAATAAAGAATTCAAAGCAAGAAAAGTAAACATTAAAAAACCGTCGCGGCAGCCCTAATCCTTTGGCATTCCCCCAGTGCAGTTTATGCATTGAACTCTATAGAGAGAGAAAAATAACTAATTGCACCCGTCCGAGACTTTCACAGGGAACTCCCGATCATTCCCTCCAAGCCGCCAGCCGGGATCCCTTAGGTCAGACCGGGAGTCATAGCTAGACCAATGACCTTAAGATGGTATTGTTCTTCCCGCTTGAACAGCAGTGCTTCCAAGGAATCTCTACCTATATTCGGATCTCTAAAGCTAGGGAAAGTCCACATCACATGGAGCTGGTCCGCGGTTCCATCACATTTCTTGCACCGTGGGCTAATTCTCGGGATGCCATCTGCAGGCTTGGGAAGGTTCCCGTTTGCGGCTTCGTCCACACTACCTCGTCTCTCTTTGAGAGTTCCGTGCGTGCACTTGAGTACCAAGCAAGTTCAAACCTTTAGTGATTAAGGATCTCCTCATACGAGATAAGCTCTTCACAGATTTGTAGGGGCCCTCACACAAGACACCATGTGCTGGGTTCATGAAAAGTAAGACCCCGAGTCAGCGTGTGTGCGTACTCGTTGCCTCGTAACCCTTGATGCGTCAAAGTGCAAACCAATACGACCTGATCTGTCGGAGCATGATCTCTACTTCTTTAAACTTAGAGATAACGTGAGTTCTCTGCTTAAAAGCACTCCGATGCCAGAGAAGTATGGCTGATTACGAAATGAAGGCAGAACATTCCATAAGCGCCGAATCATTCAGCAGCGCATTTACTCAACCTAATACAGATACGCGTTCCGCAGTAGCGTTTATGCGGATAAAGATGCTTCAGTTTGTTTCACTTTATTAAGGAGCTCAATGAAATTATTGACAATATAGCTAAATAAAGCACAATTACTATGATAGGTTTCGAGGATAGACAAATTGAAAAAAAAAACATTGTTTTTGTGAAGCATAATAAACATTTCGGCTAAGTTTTAACTTCTATAGGTTTTAAGGTTGAATATTGATAATATATAAAAGAAACATCTTCCGTACTTAAGAAAATACCTTAAGCTATTTGCAGTAGAGCTTTGAAACAGGCGCTTACAGATCAACGAAATGTAGTCATTAAGCAGGTGCTGCGCGCCTCTGACCGGAAACGGTGGAGGAAAATAACTAAAGAAATATTGCTGGAGTGCGGTATGGCGCTAATGTTATAATTAAAAATGTAGGAGCAATAACGGTGCATTAGGAGAATTAAAATTTTAGGGCTAAGCTCGGTAAACACACTGGAAAGTTCCACAAACCGCCCCTGAACATGCACATCATCCGGTGCATAGGAAAGGAAACAATTGAAAGCATTGTGATGTGTTATTAGGTACAGTAATGCCTCTTCAGTGAGTGGTCAGCACCAGAGTTCGTGTTAGAACAGATAACGCTTAATCACAATTGAAGTGAATGGTTGCTACAAGTAGGAATGAGCGCAATGCAGCGTTTACAGGTGCGGACATAACTAAATAGAGCACGCTTTTCAGCTCAAATTAAAATAACGCCTTCTGCACTGGAGATAAGAGAGCAATATTTGTCAAAGTGAAAAGACACTGGTGTCTACTACCGGTTCGCATATACCATTACTGCCAGTTTAAATTGCATTAAGCATGGAAAGGTTTGAAACGAAATAGCGTGCTTCGTTTACTTTTTTCCGCACCGGTACGTCGACATGGCAATTGAGAGATTAAGACATTTGTTTAATACATGCAGGTTAATACATAGCGTTAAGTAATAGATTATGCGACCATACAATCCCCTGTTTTTTACGATCATCAGCTACAATGCGTTATTTTTTGCACCCGGACGGAGGAATAACTGGAATCTTAAAGATTTATGACATTTATATTTAGCAGAAAGATATGAAACAACTAAGCGTCTAATGACATGCTTTAAGTGACGGGGAAGAAATACACTACATTCTTGTTTGCGTTCGTTAAAAGCTGCATTCATAATATAGTAATTTCATGGCCATTAAACGGAAACGCAGCCCGACAATTCTATTTAACCTTCACGTTAAAGGGACAAAACAGTGTCCAGAATATGCCATGAGATTATGGTGGAGATGAAAAGGCCTTTCCTACAGTACAGATCGAGCGCTTTTCCTCCGGGGTTGCGCAGTGGTTATGGCGCTCGACTACTGTTTCCAAGACGCGGAATCGAATCCCGGCCTCGGCGGTAGCTTTTCGATGGAGGCGAAAAGCAAGGCGCCCGTGTGCTGTGCGATGTCAGTGCACGTTGAAGAACCCCAGGTGGGCGAAATTTCCGGAAGCCTCCACTACTGCGTCTCTCATAGCCTGAGTCGCTTTGAGACGTTAAACCCTACAAACCAAACCTTTACCATTTTAATTTGCCATTGAAAATCACATAGAAACAACTGAGGCACTATCTGGCGGAGAAACCCTATAAATTTCGGTGTACTACCCCACGTGACTACATGTCAGCTAACTATTGCTGATTATCGCAAGTACACACTGTTTTTTTTCTTCTAGGAGTGCTTGTGATAATTCATTATATTTTGCTCTCTTTCCACTGCGTCCTTAAATAAAACCACCCCTCCTTTCATTCATTCATTCATTCATTCATTCATTCATTCATTCATTCATTCATTCATTCATTCTTAAACCTTTATTCATGAGGATGACCTGAGGCCTAGAGGGGAAGGTGAGGTTAGGTGAGGTTGAGGGCATACTGAAAGACATGCTTTCGGTAAAGGAAGAAGAAGCGCCTGAGCTGATACGTGTCCGCTTAGAGCTCTGTGTTTTTATCTTGTTTCGCCTATTAACTGTCGTTTTGTGTGGGTAGGACAGTGCCCTCCGTAAGAACGAATGACGAAGACGCCCCTGTGGAGCGATTTCCGACTCGGTGGGCCCTTTCTCAAGTAAGAAAGTCCAACCGGATCCCTCAGGCGCAGGCTAGGCTTAGCTCGGCGTTGCCGAGCGAGGCTGGGCTACGCGCCTGCATGGATTCTGCTCCGCCGACGACAGGTGTGCGGATTTCCGCTGTGTTACAACCTGGCGCAACATCCACGTCCACGCAATCATCAACGCTTACATGCCCCCAGTCTGCTTCGTCTTCGGATGGAACGACTTCGGCTTGTCCCATGGATTGCACCGCCGCCTCGGTGCCTGTAACCCTCCCTCAAGGAACTGTGCCCGTCGCACCGATTCAGTCTTCCCTTCCAAGGCCAACTACAGCGTGTCAGCCCCTGACACCACCACAGATGCCGCCAGTGAGTCGAGCCTCGCTTCCACTTGCTGCTAACTCGTTCCGCGTCACCATCAAGCCTAAATTGCGCTTTGATATAACGACTATCCCTCCCCGGTGTGTCCAAGCCACAATTGACCAAGTTCTAGGTTCTACTAACTACTGTGGATTTGTCGTCCATCGCCCATCGAACACCATTACGGTGAACTTGCCATCCTTGGTGGACGCCCAGAAAATGTGTGCAGTTACTCAAATTCCCCTGGATGCGAATGAGCATGTCCCAGTGCAAATATATTTTGCCTCTGGCCCTGACACCCTCCGCTGCGTCGTTTACCATGTTGACAGCAGAAGTCCTTCTGAGGAGGTGCGAGCAAACATTCGCTGTTCAACTCACTCAGTGTTGCAAGCACGGCCTCTGGGGCGCAGGGGTTCATACCTACTCACTCTACAAGGCCCGCTGACTTTGCCTGAGTACCTAACCTATTATGGTGCGATTATCAAACCACAGCCCTTCCGACCTCGTCGTATATTTTGTTATCACTGCCATAAAGAAGGGCACATGCAAAATACCTGCCCTAATCCGGCAGCTGTGGCTGACATGAATGAACCAATAGCGCTTTGTGCCCTATGCAAATCGGCGGACCATGACATGCGCTCCCCCGCTTGTCCAAAGAAGAAGAGAACGAGGCCGTCGCGCAAGCCGCCTGGAAAAGAAGATATTCCTACAAGTAATCGCTTCGCTGCTCTTACATGTGAAGAAACCGACTTCCCTGCACTTCCTTTACTTGACCCACCTGCTCATCATACGTCTTCTCAGCATGGTTCATACGCACAAGCGACCCACCCTCGTGGATCAAATGGTACACCAAAACGGCCAGTGCACCAATCACATGTGGATGCCGCAGATGAAGACGCTGTTTTAGACAATGCCATTGCAGAGGCTCGCCAACGTCTAGACGAACTCACCCAGCTCCGAGAACAGCGTCGCTCTCACCCCTCTCGAAGAACTATAATACCTCGTGATAAGATTTCAAATGGATCACCTCGAATAAGCAACAATCCACAATCACGTGCAGACAACACGTTAACCCCGAATACCCCGACAGTGGATAAAATATTAGCCCTTATGGAGCAGGTGACCTCCCTCATCGTAGAAGCTCTTCGGCCTCGCAATGGATAATGCACTGTCTCTGGTGGTGCAGTGGAATTGTCGAGGCTTTGCGAATAAGGCCTCTGAAGTGAACATCCGTCTTCGCGACAAAAAGCTAAAGGCGTGGGCCTTCTTACTTCAAGAGCATAACTCACTTCCTCGCCTTTCAGGATTCTGCGCTTACCATTCACCTTCCATTCCTGATCGCCGTTGCATCACCTCTTCCCACAGCCCAGGTAAATCTGCAATTTATATTCACACTTCAGTTCCCCACACACCGATCGACCTTTCACGCTGGTGTAACACACGCCAAGAGGTGGTAGCACTCCTAGTTAAGCCTGTACGCACGCCACTTATACTAGTTTCCTTTTATGGCCGTCCTGGTTCCGCATCTCCTAATCTTGGATGGGTTCGTTTTCTGCGTTCTACCTACTCGGGTATCTCTATTCTAGTCGGTGGAGACTTCAATGGCGCACACACCTCGTGGGGTTACCCATCGGATTCTCCCAGGGGTGCACACATCCAGGGAAGCTTTTCAGATAATTCTTTTCACCTTTTAAACCACCCGCATACATCTACCCGTCCACGAGGTGGGCCTTATTCACCTGATTTGACTTGGTGGTTAGGCCCTGGTAGCCCTCGTTGGGCTGTTGAACCAGATACCTGGGGTAGTGATCACAGTCCTATCTTTATCTCTCTCACTCCTTCGCGGATACGTAAAATACGCCGTAGCGTACGAATAACATCTTGGGACTCTGTACGCGCAGACAATCGCTTATCTGATTTCACCCCATCATCAGCATTGTCTACTCTCTCTGCTGTTCTTGCGTCCCACACGATTACCACCACTGTAAATGAAGACGAGCCAAACCCGGACATCCACCTCCTGAATCTTTGGGCTCTGCGTCGCCAGGCAGATCATTATGCTGCTCGTAACCCCGATGACCCATCGGCTATCCCCGCTCTTCACCGGGCTACCGCGCGTGCGAGGCGGTATGAAAAGCGTCTAGCAAGGCAACGTTGGGCTTCATGGTGTGAGCGCCTGTCCTCCAAGCAGAGTAATCGGCAAATTTGGAGAGTGTTTCACGCCATGGAGCGCTCTTCTCAAGTTTCTGATTACACAGAGAGCATTCGCCTTGCTATGAATGTAGATGAGGACACATTTGCAAAACAGGCGGCCAGACAGTTTTTTCCCCACTATGATTCCACCTCAACTTCTCCACCTTGCTTACCGGTTACCGAACCCCCCGATGAGATTACTTCTGACCTAACCATGGCAGAGCTGCTGGCCTCCATTGAACGCCTCAAATCTAACTCTGCTTCCGGCCACGACGGCATACCTAACTCCTTATTCCGCAACTTGGAAGGGACTGCTTTGCAGGCCCTGCTTGATGCATTCAATGACGTGTGGCATTCTGGTGTCATGCCGGACGAGTGGAAGCATTCTATTGTTGTTCCAATACCGAAGTCAGGTCATCCTCCAGTTTCTCTCTCGGCCCTTCGTCCAATTTCCCTGACGCCAACAATCTGCAAGCTTTACGAAAACATTCTCGCCACTCGCTTATCGTGGTGGTTGGAATCCCATGATTGTTATCCAGAATCCCAAATTGGCTTCCGCCCGCAAATAGGAACGGAGGACGGTCTTGCTACGTTGGCTGCTGACGTGCTTCACCACTCTCCGCACAGTCATCTTGTTAGAACTGTGATCGCTACAGATATAACAAAGGCATATGATAACATCCTTCACTCAGCCATTCTTGCCTCCCTACAAACTCTTGGTCTTCCTCACAGGTTTCTCCTCGCCATTCACGCCTTTCTAACAAATAGAACATTCAGTGTGCGTGTCCATGGAAAGCCCTTTGGTCACTTCCCCTCAAACAGAGGAGTGCCCCTGGGCTCCGTTCTCGCCCCTACTTTATTTAATGTGGCCTTCATTCCACTTATTCGAGCCCTAGAGGCCATCCCTTCTATACGGGTGCTTGCGTATGCCGATGATATAACCTTATGGTGCTGTCACCCAGATACGTCTGTCCATCAGGCGGCCCTCCAGCATGCGCTGGATATATTGACATTTCGCCTCCCTCCTTTGGGCCTAACTCTTTCGCATACAAAATCCTGTTTCATTCGAATTGGAAATAAAGCTGGCTTACGGAAAGCTCCCAATATAAATTTTATGATAGATAATACCCCAATTCCTCAGGTACAAACCGTTCGCATTCTTGGTCTTCTTCTACATTCCTCTGGGACTGGCACACCGTGGCTGACAGCCATCCGTAAGACCGCTCACGCTACTTTAGGTCTCATTCGTCGCATAGCTATGCGCTCTGGCGGCGCGCGTGCTCACACGGCCCGCCAGCTTGTTCGCTCTGTACTCCAGCCACGTATAATATACCAGGCACAGTTTCAACGTCTCACCCGCAGACAGTGGGACTCCCTTGAGGCCATCAATCGTGAGGCTATGCGTGCAATAACGTACCTCCCCCGCCTAACACCCATACCAGTACTTCAGGAGTATGCCCAGCTAAATACGCTCACTGAACTCGTTGATCAGCGGACGGCAAACAGAGCTCGCAAACAGTCTTTACAATTACATCATTTAAAGACACTACCTCCATGGTCGTACTGCCAGCTCACGGACAATCGCCCCACTGCTTCCCCGTCGGTATCATCCGCACATCTGCCTGAAGGGTGCATATTATATACCGATGCATCACATACTGCAGAGCGAGGAGTTACTGCCGTGTATAGTCCCTCTCATCCGCATCTCAACACTCACGTGACATATACCGCGGATACGTGCACCCCTCTGGCACTGGAACTCCAAGCAATTTACAATGCTATACATTCCCTCCCACCAGTTCCTACATTCAATGCAGTTCATCTTTACACAGACTCTCTCACTGCCCTTAAACAGCTTAAGGCCGTTCGACACACATTCCAAATAACACAGTCTATACATTTGCTATGTTCAAAGTACCCATGTCCTATTCGCATACACTGGATTCGCGGCCATGCTCGCGATCCCCATAACATACAAGCAGATGCTATGACGCATATAAACACATCAGCCGATCCACCACCTTCCCCTCTTCCCCCAGATCCGTTCCTGTCCCACGTTTCCGATTCGCAAGTTCTGCGCCACCGAAAACGCGCTCTCATTCCTCTGTGTTCGCACCCTCTCCCCCGTAGTCTTACTCGGCAGGAGGAGGTGACAGTGCGCCGGATCCGGGCAGGGGCGGCTCTGACCCCATCTGTTCGACATCGATGGCGGGAAAAAGACGTACCAGTGACTGACAGGTGCCCTCACTGTGACACTCCACCTGACGTCTGCGATGTGCGCCACTTGTTGTGGGCGTGTCCATCAACAACGCACATCAGGCAACGGATAATCATGAAGGTGGGCCTGCGGTGGAATCGCGATAGTGATTATGACAAATGGACAATGGACAATCGCTATACTGCCAACCTTCTCGAATTCATAAGCACAACTGGACTGCACTCCTTCTTTTAACTTTCTATCTCCTGCATCCCATTCCCCCTTTCTCAACTTATGCCTTGTGGCAAACTCTTCGAAAAAAAAAAAAAA
>JAJIZL010017261.1:80572-116549 GCA_023969395.1 Amblyomma maculatum | reverse complement strand
GGGGGGGGGGGGGGGGAGGGGTCGCCGGAGGAAGCGCTAGCAGCGACTGTCTGATGCCGCTGCCGCCGCTAGCGAGTCAAGACAACGTGACCGCGTAGATAATAATAATAATTAGTTCACAGGAAGGGAAAGGCGCAGTATCTGTCACACGAGTTTGTGGACACCTGAACCGCGCCGTAAGGGAAGGGATGAAGGTGGGAGTGAAAGTGGATAGAGAGAAAGAGGAGCCGTAGTGGAGGGCTACGGAGTAATTTCGACCACCTGGGAATTTTTAACGTGCGCTGACATCGCACAGCACACGGACGCTACTTCGTTTCGCCTCCATCGAAACGCAGCCGCCGTGGTCGGGTTCGAACCCGGGAACTCCGGCACAGTAGTCGGGCGTCTTAACACTGCCCCACCCCGGCGGGGCCTTAAATTATTTAAGCTTCGAAACGAAGTTGCGTCCGTGTGCTGTGCGATGTTGTTGTTGTCAGCGCACGTTAAAGATCCCAGGTGGTCAAAATTACTCCGCAGCCCTCCACTACGGCTCCCCTTTCTCTCTTTTCACTTTCACTCCCACCTTCATTCCTTTCCTTACGGCGCGGTTCAGGTGTCCACAAAGCAAGTGTGACAGATGCTACACCCTTTCCTTCCTGTGATCCAATTATTATTATTACTTACGCTTCGCAAATATGATGTCGCGGTATTTCCTTGATACCACGATACCATATAATAATCCACTTTATCGGTTTAAGTGACCGAGAAATGTTTTCCTCGATTTAACGAAGTTCCCGATTTAACAAAACATTTAGCGGCTTTCTTCAGCTATTAACTGTAGTTGGCTTGGTCGCTTAACGACTGCTTGATGATGAGAGTGCACCACTGAGCGTTACATGAGGAGCGTGATGGCTCGCAATGAATTTGTCGAAGAGAAAAACTGCACTTCGGTAGTCGTATTGATAGCATTGGGGAAAAACAGATTCTACTCGGTTGCAGGACTTAAATAAGGTCAGCTATGCTTAAGATTATAAAAACTTTCTTGCTTCCTTTGCATACAGGGCAATAACGTCTTCGTATTTCGATTTGTGTTATCTTGCTAATCGCGAAGTGGCTGGGTGAAAAAATTTGGCTAATAGTATTTCGTTTGTCAATTTAGCCGCTGCTAAGCCTAGCGAGAAACAACTGTTGGTTAAAAAATTACCGACGATTACGTTACTTCCTAATGCGAAATTTGAGCGCAGCAAATAAGCTGTTTCACCTTTTCGATAGATTGAGGCAAAGAAATCGAGCAACACATGTATGCACTATCACAGAATTTTTTTTTTATTTTTCACACGTATTCCTTTAACAAAGACTCCACTAACAGTTCTTGACAGTCATGAAGGAAGCTTTGTGGTCGGAGAAATAGACTGACATATGTTCAACTTGGTACGCCCCGCCGGGGTGGTGCAGTGGTAAGACGCCCGACTACTGTGCCGGAGTTCCCGGGTTCGAACCCGACCGCGGCGGCTGCGTTTCGATGGAGGCGAAACGAAGAGGCGTCCGTGTGCTGTGCGATGTCAGCGCACGTTAAAGATCCCCAGGTGGTCGAAATTACTCCGTAGCCCTCCACTACGGCTCCTCTTTCTCTCTTTCTACTTTCATTCCCACCTTCCTCCCTTCCCTTACGGCGCGGTTCGGTTGTCCACAGAGCAAGTGTGACAGTTACTGCGCCTTTCCCTTCCTGTGAACCAATTCATTCATTCAACTTGGTACACCAATGCTTGATTCTCAAAGACGAGATATATACAAGTGCCTCGCGAGGTTGTCACAGCCATGGGACGCGTTACGAGCGAGAGGAACGGGATACGAAGAGGCGTCCGTGTGCTGTGCGATGTCAGCGCACGTTAAAGATCCCCAGGTGGTCGAAATTACTCCGTAGCCCTCCACTACGACTCATCTTTCTCTCTTTCCACTTTCACTCTCGCCTTCCTCCCTTCCCTTACGGCTTGGTTGCGGTGTCCACAGAAAACAAGTGAGACAGTTACCGCGCCTTTCCCTTCCTATACAAAAATAAATCAGTTTTTCTACGCGGTCATGCGCCGCCGGGGTGGTACAGTGGTAAGACGCCCGACTACTGTCCGGAATACCCGGGTTCGAACCCGACCTCGGCGGCTGCGTTTCGATGCAGGCGAAACGAAGAGGCGTCCGTGTGCTGTGCGATGTCAGCGCACGTTAAAGATCCCCAAGTGGTCGAATTACTCCGTAGCCCTCCACTACGGCTCCTCTTTCTCTCTTTACACTTTAACTCCCACCTTCCTCCCTTCCCTTACGGCGCGGTTCAGGTGTCCACAAACTCGTGTGACAGATACTGCGCCTTTCCCTTCCTGTGAACCAATTATTATTATCTACGCGGTCACGTTGTCTTGACTCGCTAGCGGCGGCAGCGGCATCAGACAGTCGCTGCTAGCGCTTCCTCCGGCGACCCCTCTCCCCCGCCAACCCCCCTTCCTTTCCTTGTGTTCTCCGGCTGCTCCGCGCTTCCTGCGAGGCTTCGGTTGCCAAGCGCCGGCTCGAACTGGGGGGATGAAAGTGGGGAGGCGCTGGTTACGAGGCCGACGCCGACGCCGACGCGAAACCCAGGAACGAGCGCCAAAGAGCTGCGCTCTAAAATAAAATAATTTTCTACGAGAAGGTAGCGGAACTATCACTCCAGTAACCTTTCGACCATCGTCTGTACAAGTTTAGTGATCTGACACACACAGTAAGATCCCACAAAACTCTATTTGGAGTACAGAAAAATGTGCGAGGTTTTCTGAAATTCTGCATCTCCAACCAGTAGTGCAAGACTCTCTAAGCAGGAGTCCGGTCGTTTCGGCGATAGCATACCAATTGCATATTAACACATGGACGCTTTTGGCATAACGTAGAGAGTTTTTCGGCGGCAGTTAAGGTTCTAGAAAGCTGCGGTCCGCTGCCTGTTAGTTCAGCGTGTGATTTCATTTGATTGCTTCATCTTAAAGGTATCGTCGGCCACGCATGCCTTTCTCGCCGTATTGAACTGCTAGAAATGTGTCGGCAAAATCTTGCAAGACATAATTAGCAAGCAAATTGTTTGGAAATTGTTGCAAAGATGACCTTCGTTAGAAATAGAGGGCGCGTACTCCATACCTCTGACTGCACGATCCTGGATGTGAACACTGTGAACACTGCGTACTCGTTTCTTCTTTCCTATATATAGAGCGTACCGTTAAATTAAACGGCATTGCGTAGCCTATTTTAATACTGATCTTTGCAGTATACTATGACTAGCCGGATAAAATGGAGGATATTTAATGCAAAAGAGAAATTGTTTTTACTCCTTGAAGCCTACAATTTCTGTGTCGGTGAGGGAGCGCTATTTGCAGCGAATAAAGGGTACAGATAGTATGGACGTTGTCTCGAAACGCGTTCAACAGCGGTAACGAAGCTAATGCACTGACTAGAAAATTGATTATGCCAATATACCTAATTGTCGCTGGTGTTGGACAACCGCTATATAGAAACGCTGCAGGCGGTTTTTGCATTACCGTAATCTACACTGCCAGTGATGAGGGCAGATGATGAAACATTAAAGTTAGGTAATTGCTTGGCGAGCATTTTACGTCGCTACCTGAAGAAAAACCAAGGTAATGTAAAAAGCAATATTCAGGCATTGAGTGGTTATGTGAACGTGCCGCTCAGTCTTCGACTAATGAAGTCTACTAGAATTTAAAACGTGTAATACATGATTGAAACAAGTGCCTTAACGTAATTTGTTTTCTACTAGGTACTCTCTTCCTTCATACAAGCAAGGGCTACATTCGCAGTTTATTACGTCTAAAACTGAAGCACGTTGGCTCCTAGTAGACACAATAACTTCTCGAGAGCGCATTAAAATTTGCAGCACTCCCCTCTTGGAACTAATTCTATTCTATTCAGCAAATTATTCGGCGTACTGGAGGCTGGAATGATGCTAAAACACAATATGCGATCAGTTGGACATCGTTCACTCAGTGTCATATTCGGAATTTGTTTTCCATTTCTTCGCGCTATATTATGCGTACGGATGGATGCGTAGAATCCGCCTCAGCACGATATCATACCCTATTGTACTAAAAATTTCCCGTCACTGCTTCAGAGGCACTAGGGGGAGGGGGGGGGGGATTAGGTAAGAAATAACATTTTGCTTTTCTCCGGGAAATGTGCACATGAGCTGGAATACTTTCTGTTGAAAACGAACGCCAGCTCGATCTTACTGTACCTGCAATACAGATAGCATGTGAGGTACTTGACCTATACGCCTCCACTAGTCCGGCAAGAAAATCCTGGCGGAAAAGAAAATGCTAAGTACGGTTTTCTTGCCCTCAGCCAAAAAGAGAGCTGCTCCAAGTGAGCCGCTTTAGCTCGAAGTAAGCATACTTAGTCGGCAAGGATAAGGTAAATCCATGACTTCGCGCGTTTCCTGCACGGACAAGCAACCTTGCGGGCGTCCACTCGCGGTAAACAAACTACATGAACGCCGAAGCGGCACTGTTGTCGCACACGCAAACCGACGTAAGAGAGGCGTTGTGATGGAGGGCCAACATCTTCGCACGGCTCTAGGTCTTATTTGCATTTGCTTTGGAATGGCAAGCAGGTACGTGAAAATGATTAAGAAGAAAAATATGCTACGCAATTTTTTTTTCTGCAAGCTTATATTCCTTATGCGCTCATAATTTATGTTTGAAGACGGCAAGCACTCTAACATGAGTCAGCCACTAGCTGGAATGGACGTTTGGAGCCCAAGTTCATTTTCCTTTGAACCAAGATATAAGGTCTGCGCCTGACGCGTCACTTCTTTCTCTTTAGACTGTGCGTTCTCGCCGGAATCAACCATGGAAATATATTGATACAGTATTAATCTATCATTTGAAAATCGATTAAAGCTGTAGCGTTTTCATGCAGCGGTGTTGTCTAGCACATGTAAACCACATTTTAGCACTCAGTATCAATAGGATCGAAAGATATGAAATGTGAAGTGTCCGCAACACTTATCCAACATCTATAATGAGCTCATGATGTTAGGGTCACCGAAATCCGTTTTGACTGCTCTCGAAGAGACAGGTATACCGATAGAGAAAAGCACGCTTTAAAGGCTTTAACATTATATGACACTGACTGCATTTCCCTGAACCTGGCCTAACTTGCATGGCTAGCTGCGCTGATGACGACTGCTCAGAATCGACGATAAAGCCAAGAGTATTCGCATCTATTGAGTGTGCTACAAACACGTTGAGGTTATTTTAATTACAATAATATTTGCTTCGCAGCCTTCGCAAATTAAATTTTGCCAAAGGCGGAAAGCTGGGTTTGTTAGTGTCAGATGATTAGCTAGCGACTACAGCATAGCACAGGGACAAAGAGATGCAAAAGGATATAATGAGCTACATCTCTACTAAAATGGTTGCTTCAGTCGAATGCACAGGCCTGAGCAAAAGTGACATACAACACAAAGCCGGTGGCAGTGCTCGAGAAAACTACATTCCAACACCATCTACCAACAACTATCTTGCATGAAGACAATTTTGGCGGTGTTCCATTTTATCTACATGCATATTTTGCTGTCGCTGTCACTTGATGGCGTTTAGATGCAGTTTTCCACAGCTCCGCGCCGCCGACTGCGCGTTGCATGCCACACTTTCTCCCTAATGTCAATAAATACACTTCTGAGGTGCATGCGCGTGTTGGATTAATATAAAGCAAGCTCCAATACACATTGTTACACACGTTTTCCCTCTTTCTATTTCTACTTTTGTGACGATGCAAGAGAAGGAGGGCTGAGGAGGACATCGCCTTCCCGGCTAATGTGGCAGGCTTCAAGACTCTCATGGCTTGACCTTGCGCATCCACCCATTTCAAGTCCACGTGTGGCGTGAAATGCTGGCACGCACCTAACAAAGCTTAAAGTGCTAGGCCAACAAAAGTCCCCTGTTAATGAATCAAACTCGGGATGGCGCTCCTATATGCGTTCATTTAGGCAGCGTCCCGACTGTTTGACAGAGCACTTCCAACGGGATTAAGAGGGATACGCGGTATGCGACAGCAGTTTCGAGAAGTACTTACAAATTCCCATTCGAGATTTATGGTGTAGGATGGCTTCTTCTCGCTCGTGACTATGCGCAAACGCGCCAACATTTCGCTGGCAGCGAACAAAACGTCTACACCGCACTTCCTTGGAATGTTTTTCAGTTGGTGTGATAGCTATATGGCGCGTGATGTGGCGCTGTTCATCTCGACATTTTTAAGCCTTGTTGGGCTATTATAAAAAGGCACCCATCTGCTCTGAGTTCATAAGGCAGCCGGCCACTGCCTCATCATTTGACAATAGAAAGAAATATTTTGTAGTGGTGTCACTTCGTTTCCACACCCATTAGAGTACTATAGTGCACAACCTCTCGATGGCCCCATGCAGGCTCATTTTGGCAATACCCCACTTGTCCAATAGAGAATGGGCTGAAATATATGCCAGATTGTGTGTTTTTGTATGTGGCTTCTACACCCAACAAATGTACTATCAAAGTTGAAACGTCGCTCTGGAAACTGGAGAGACCCATGGACCCGTCGAACGGTACTTTATGTGCAGACCTTAACTCACCTGAATGTTAGCTGATGAAAACCCGCAGAACGTTTTTAACAACCACTGCTTTTTCAGCTTTCAACAGGATAGTAAGGCGAGGCTGTGCATATTATCCTGTGTCGGCAAGGGCACGGACGCTGGAGTCGATGTCGTCGATGTGAGCGAAAAATCATGAGCCTGGCCTTGACAGGTGGTAGCTGGCAGCTGGCATGGCCGGATAGATATTCTTCAATGATTTGTGCGCCTTAAAGGGTCTATGAAAAGCTATTTACTAAAATCATAAAAAGTGTACGAGCGATACATATCACATCGATACTCTCCGCAGTAGTTTCATTATCGTCGAATATATGGGCGACCAAAATTAATGCTCCTCCACTCCCCCTAAACTCAAACCAGCCAGCGTGCAAAAAAAAAAAAAAAAAAAACGACAAGAAAAGAAGTCACGACGGCGTCCTGTACCACGCTTACGAGGAGCTCTTTTTAAAAGTTATTTCACGGAAGCTTTCGGATTTTACTCGAATATTCGCAAATACTCCCCTGTGAATTTCATGCACTAGAATTGTATCTCAAACAGCATTTCAGTTGCTCTTTAATGAGACCACATTTTATGACAAAGTTTGTAGGCGCTGTCAAGTCGGTATGCACATCTCCGGGGGGAACGTGGAATAAGATAAACCTTCCAGTGCTCTTAAACGTTCTCCTTACTTTCAGTAAATGAAAGATTTAAAGAGGAAAGTTTATGCTTTGATTTTTTTTTATTTGAGGAGTACATCGAGAATCTTTGGATCGAGGAGGTCATGTTCATAAGTTCATCTCATGGTTTTTTTTTTGCCCTTGTTGAGCTTGTACTTCCACAGTTGGTACTGCAGACTCTATTGTGTGGCTTTTGACTTGTGTAGACTTCACAAGATGCGACAACGGAGGGTTGAATTAGAACATCTTTATTTTGAACAGTATTTTGGCTCAAGCTAGGCAGCACCATAATCGTAAAAATAACAGTTAGAAGGAGTGTACCCTGTGAATACATTAGAATTGCCAGGAATAGACTGGTGACACATCGAAAAGAAACCGACTCGAAAGCTATGCTTCTGATCAATACAATAGCCCAGTACAACGGTTGCATATATTGCTAGTTATAACTTGGAGATGTTGATTTTGAGATATTTTAGTCATGAATTGTTCCTCGTTTTTTCCCTTTATAGGGGTACCATTGCTGACGGGAAGGGGCCGGGGGGGGGGGGGAGGGGGAGGTGCAGCATAAGCAGCTAAGAAGGCACTACGCTCCATGTTTCCGTTCGTCCTGACACCAAGGCCCAGAGCAAAGCGGGCGTACTTCGGGACACGTGCAGCGCAGCTGTTACGAGAAACGCTCACTTGAATAACGTCACGACGTAGCTGACGCCTAAATAGCGACGAGATAACGCGAATGTTCACTAACACGTGTGCTAAAATGTACTCTTTTTTCGGGTTTAGATGTGCTTTTCGCGCAGCCTGTAGCAGTTGCTGAACAATGAGGTCGCGTTAAACTTTGTAGACGTTTAGATAAGTAAGCATGTGTCAATATTTTCGAGGTCCCATTCAGTTTTAGGAAGTCATTCTAAGCAATCAGTTTTTGAGTAGCTGGAGTCAGTTTGGAAAGCATTCCTCCACCAGCTGCGTCTCACGTGTCGCCATGTATTCACTATTTATTGCAGTTCCAATTCATGCGGAAGCTTCCCAAATGAAAGAGGTGAAAGAGGTGAACAGTCTGACTGTGGAACTTTCGTGGTACCGCTTAGAAGTGACAATAGCGTAAGCCGCAACATTTATTTCTACATTTATATGCACTGCCACGTACCAAAACAACCATTTCATGAGCAGGTCGCTTCGTTGTGTTGAGTACTACATGGCCAAAGCTCCTTCCTATCAAAATAACGTTCAGTGTTACAATGACCATTTGCCCACTCAAACGTGTCCGCTATTCCCACTGAACCGACTGTGTGGGTCCAAGACAGCTGCAGACTTCGCATGCCGGAAGAAGTTCCGTTCGCACATTCCATAGTTGATGACCGATGAGTAGTGGTCCTCGGGCCACTACTCATATAGGGTAAAACCATGAAGAAAAGAATTAAGCGCGATTTTATAACACGCTGCATCTACTAACCGTGTATGCTGCAGCGGATAAATTCGCTCAAAAACGTACTGAGATGTAGTTTAGAATGCTTGCTTTTAACGTTATCGCTGAAAAACAGGTTGTGCTCGGCACAAAGCATGCATCTGAAACTAGACTTCTAAACGATGCATTCAAGGTATATACCGGCGCAAAAAACTGGTAGCGATGCGAACCTTGGAGAACTGGTTGAAAAAAAGACATTACGCTTAATGTTTTGAGCATTTGAATTTGCCTGTTTTCAAAGAAAGCTCCCCTTACTCTTAGTTGCTTAAAGCTCATCTACTGTTAACCTTGCATTTCTTTGGTAGAAATTGTGAATGCTGACATGTTTTAAATCCTTCTTGTGTAACCGAGGAGTGAAGTGCGAAAACATTTCTATAACGATTGTATATTGTCGGGATCTGTTATGTTTTTATTGACAACTGGTTCTGGTTTTTCTTACCCTACCCCCACTTGTATATATATTTTGAAGGTTATCTAGAATGCTTTCATTTTGTGCCATGAATTTTTGCGACTCTCTTATGTTTCGGCATTTAATAGTAAGAGTATTTTCTGACTACAAACCTATACATAGTAAGAGATATCACCAGATAATTACCTAGATATGCATTAATAACAAAAAGTGAAGTTCAGGAGTGCATCAGCGAAGTTTTATCCACACTTTACACAGCAAACAATATCATGTCCAGTTGTTGCGCTTACACACGTGTTTCCTCTGAATAATATGTGGTATTAACCATTTATTATCTTTATATATTTTTGTTTGTGCAGCGTCGAAAGGCGCTTCAACCGCCTCTTTTCGGTATTGGACGGTCTGTTCTCAATGCGAGTTTATTCACGTGCTCTAACTGAGGGAAATCTGGGATTCCTGAGGCGGTGTAAAAATGATGCTGTGCTTATGTAATCTTTCTACCTATCTTTTCAGCTCCAGTACTACTGTGATTTGAATATTGGTTCTCCATGGCAAAACTTCAAAGCGGTCATTGATACGGCAGCTAGGACCTGGGTTCTTTCTGAAAACTGCAAGGAGGATATTGAACTATGTCGTAAGTATTCTAGCAGGCTTATCGGCTCTCAGAAAAAAAAAATGACAAAACGGAAAAGCAGGTGCGGTAGCTTCCGAGATGGCGTAAATGCACGAGATCATGTTGGCCATTAGGCTTTCAAACGCGAAGACCCGTGATAGCATTAACACATCTTATGAAACTGCACAAATACATTCTTCGCAGCCTCTCAGCCGCACAGGACACACATGTTGAATAGGGTGGCTGGATCGGGCATTATATTCCAGCCAGTTCACCTGTGTAGAAAACACGTTTAAGCATCTAGAATGGGGAGCCACCGAACCTACACTAGACATTTTTGATGTTATGTGTTGGTATGTGCTCCCCATCACTTTGTTTAAGTATAGTGCTGGCTGTGTAGGGAAACTCAGAGCAATCAGGTCAAATACATCAGAAATCGGAGCTTTTATATTTGAGCCAGCGCTGGTTCCATTCCAAATGGAATGAAGCTTTCTGCGTACATTTCCTCTTGTCTGTTTTTATTAATTGCAAACTTTAAGATTTATTGATTGTAGTTGAATCATGTATTAATTATTTGCTTTATTGACATGTGCATTTGTACCTGATGCTCTACTCTTCTATAGGGGGTGAGAGCCTAGTTAAGCTATACAATAGCCTGCAGCTTTTACTCCTATCTCCTCATGCATGCATAATACGTAACGTTATATGATATTATATTATATTATAAAATATTATAATATATTAAATTATACTATATTTGAAGCTTGAGTATTCCATGCGCATTTATTGGTGGTTGAAGTCACGCAAAAACAGCGCTGTTTCGTGAAACTCCAGCCGAGGTCTTACACCAACTAAGAGTTTCCCAAACCACGTAACCGCCAGCTAATATAGAAAGGTATGGACTTCGTTGATGGAGCCTATATATTAGTCAATTTAGAAGTGTGTGTAAAAAACTGCGTGCTAAAAACAAGGAGCTAAATTTGGAATATTCGGCTACCTATAACAATTTGTGGTCTAATGGTTTCACCCTTGTGCTATACACGCTCAGGTGGACACCCGAAGTTCTATTCTCGGCGCTCTTCGACCTGCGTAGATACCAGTGACAACGCCTCCACGCCGTTTGCCAATGGCAGCGTGCAAGGCGCGTTGTCCTGGGACAGGCAGCAGGTTGCCGGCGTGACGCTCCCGAGGTTGCCTCTTCTGCGCATCGGGGACTTTCAGGGCAGCAGGCAGGGACACAGGGGTTTGTCTTTCAACGCGGTGCTTGGCCTGGAGCAGCGACCAGGCTCTTTTTTTGGCACCCTTGTCCAAAAGCGTTCGTTGACCAAGCCCTGGATCGGCTTCTACTTCAGCCCGGGTGATAAAACAAAGGCAGAGGCTGTTTTCGGTGGTGCGAACCAGCAACGTTATGACGAGCCTCTTACGTTTGTCCCAGCCACTGGCTCTTACTGGAGCTTCGATATAGACGGGTGAGCCGAAAGTGTTGCGCATTTTAAGGTTTCGATTAACAGAGACAGCAAGAAAACGTGAACTCACTGTTAATTTACCGACCGAGAGACCTCTTGAGCTTGGCGAGTATTCCTTGAAAGGAAAGCTCTGTTCGTAATTAAATATTGAAGCATCGCTGCGAAACACTTCGTCAGAAAATTATGGCAGCTGTATCGAGATCAGCCTGCCCACTCAAACACTTGTTTCTAACTACACTCAGTTTTTCAGTCTTTTCGCATGGTGGGTGTTTGGGAAGTCTTTATCAACCGATTTTGGTTGGTTATAATATTATTAATTTGTTGCTCACGCATTCCTACATGTTCGTCTTTATAACGATGTAAGGACACATTGAGGGTTATTTGTGGAGAGTTCGTATTGCTTACGGAATTTTTCTAGTAAAATAGTAACACGGCAAGCAAAGACCCAGCGGCGCCCAGGTTGAATTGGTTTAGCTAATAACAAAATCGGCCAATTCATGAATGAACTTAATACTATGCAAAGCGATATTACAATAATTCAGATCGGTAATAACAAGCTGAATGCGTACTTATTCTTCGTTGTGCGCAGATTTATTGGGAGTGCTCTCTTTATGGTTCCTTAAAACACATAACTTAATGGCTTAAATAGCTGATAACTCAGATCATCACGGATATTAATGCACTAGAATAAATGGTTCCGTGCAGTTATTTTATTTCATGTCGCGAATTTGTGTCACAAGACATCAGGCAAATAGCTGGAGACTGCTACAAACTCATACCCAACTCGCTACATATACAGTAAGATTTGGCCTACGCAATACACCCCAGAACGCGTGTGGTGCGGAGAGATAGCCACTCTCTATCACTCCACATGGGGCTGTCGGGCGTGCCCGATAGAGCCCAAAATTACAAACCCATCAGTAGAGCAGTGGGAGGGGCTTCTGTCCAGCTCCGATCCGCAAAATCAGCTACCGCTGGTTGAGCGGGCCGAAGAGGCAGCAAGAGCCAATGGGATCCTGAACCTAGGAACACCACTTGCAGCTCGAGACCTCAATCCCTAACGCTCTTCCCATTTTGCGGAATGAAGTTTTATACTACTACTACCCAGGTAGCTTTATATCACTGACAAAGCGGAAGTCCCCTATTGCTTCTGTAAACGCAGAAGCGTACAAATTTTAACAAGAATGAGCCTCCTTTGTGCTCACGGTACATCAGCTGCACACTGAGCGCCTGGACAGGTATGTATCGGTTGACCAGGCTTCCTTCGCAAACTCGGCTGTTTTGTCATGAAAGGAGCAAATGAAATAGTCCTCATATGAATGGCGAAACCTTTTTGCGAATGGCCAGCTTACGATTGCAGGCGAGGAATCTAATTGGGGGAAGCTACATGGAACAAACAGAACGAAGACAGGCGATGAAAGGAATTAAACAATTCTAGAGGGCACTTTGGGCCACTAAACTGCGATTAGGCGAAACCCCTTATAGCGCGGTGGATCGAAGCCCTCCACTACGACTCCCCTATCTTCCTCTTTTCCTTCACTCCCACCTTGTTCCCTTCTTTTACGGGCCCCGCCAGGGTGGTGCAGTGGTAAGACGCCCGACCACTGTGCCGGAGTACCCGGGTTCGAACCCGACCTCGGCGGCTGCGTTTAGCTGGAGGCGAAACGAAGAGGCGTCGTGTGTTGTGCGATGTCAGCGCACGTTAAAGATCCCCAGGTGGTCGAAATTACTCCGTAGCCCTCCACTACGGCTCCTCTCTCTCTTTCCACTTTCACTCCCATCTTCCTCCCTTCCCTTACGGCGCGGTTGCGGTGTCCACAGAAATCAAGTGAGACTGTTACCGCGCCTTTCCCTTCCTATAAATAAATCTGCTTTTTTTTTCTTTTACGGCT
This sequence comes from Amblyomma maculatum, assembly GCA_023969395.1. NCBI lineage: Eukaryota > Metazoa > Arthropoda > Arachnida > Ixodida > Ixodidae > Amblyomma > Amblyomma maculatum. The sequence goes on along the minus strand of JAJIZL010017261.1, from coordinate 103,416 downwards.
TGGTACATGTGTCCGCGGAGAACTGTGACAGATACTGCACCTTTTCTATCGTGTAAATTAATTTAAAAAGCCGCTGATGTCTGCTGTACTAACGTCGCCTAGACATCTGGGTTTGCTTTTCTTGGCTGTGTGGTGCGGCGTTCGAGGAAGCGGCAAATAAAAGGCGCCGAACGGATGCCTGGATCGGACGCTCGGCGGGGGTCAGCTTATGACGTCATGACCTGTCGTGACGGTACATCGCCCGCCCCTTGTCGAACACAACCAGCATTTCATTGAACTCATCAAAGTTCACCGGCTTTCTATAATTCGTTTACAGGAAAGGAACGGCGCAGTATCCGTCACTCGCGGAATCCCTCTATTATCCTCACGGTAGACAAGGGGAATTATGAAGAGCGTTTTACGATCCTGGGCGTGGCGCAGTTGGTAAACGCTAGGCTGGGGATCCAAGGGGTGGAGGCTCGATTTACAGTGGAGTGAAGGTTTATTATTTTAAAGCGTGATACCTCTGCTGACAACCATCTGTCGACTACAATGAGGGATCAAAGATTTTCGCCTTAATACGACATCATAGTTTGAGGTCTGTAGCAGCGGTTTGACAAGAGTGCTATATCTGGCTATTTTAAATAGGCAGGAATTAAATCAACATATAACTCGTACAAGTTACATGCATATTAAATCTCAACTTCGAGAAGAAAGTTTACAAATACAGAAAGACTATAAAAATAGAGACACTTTAGCATACCAAAACGCGGAATATCAGGTCGTAGCACTAATGTTTCGCATGAACTTTTGAGTTCATTGTGCTGTCTTTGCGGGCATGTGGGCCGTTACACATGCTGTGATTCCTGCCGCACGTAGCAAAACTTTTAGTCAGTCTGCAGCAGAAGGAGCCAGTCAGTTAAGTGATAGACGGCTTGCTATAGGATTCGGTCCGGCTGGAATTCAATTGCCGCGTGGCTGTGACCACTCACTATACGACCGACCAATGAGAAATAGTCACGCTGTGGCGTCAGTGCCGCGCCGGGCGCCGTGATCTGCACCTCTCCTATTGCCGCTGTTCCCTGGGGATATGTATTCTGGACACCCAGCACTGTATAGCAAGAGAGAGAGAGAGGAGGGGGGTGGGATAAAACTGATGTCGGCGAATCGACAATTCTTGAGGCCTCTGACCGAATTCGCATGGGACTTCGCTGCTTGTGAAAAAACTGTGATAAAATCGCGCTGCAGTAACACTGACTCCATCGAACATTTTCGCTGCAGTCGCAGCATGTGAAACGGCCCTTGTCAGTCTCACATTTTGTATCAAGTTGTCTTCCAGGTTTGTCTACGTCAATATGTATGATCCTTGCTATAGCATGTAGGTTACAAGGCATGGGCACAACCTGTTCGCACACCTAGGCGCTGCACTATGACGCTAACTTATCCGAGCCATCCAATAATATACGGCAGGAAACCATACCCCGAGGTCGGCGCTGGCCACCGAGACAACTCACTCCAATCCTGTGTTTAAATGAAGCTCCACTTAGGGCTTTTTTTTTTTTTTTTTTTGCGGTAGCTACTTAGTACGTGAGAAAGGTCTGGTTTTTAAGAATTGGAGTTCTGCATTCAAGTGATGAATAGCTGGGATTTATAAGTGAATATTCATGCCTATTGTCGAAGCAATCAGATTGAAGCTCCTTCCCTGGAACTTGCGACAATTTATTGAGTGGTTTGTATAATGTTAGTACTTTTCATACTCTAGCAGTAATGCATCGTATGTTTGTGGACGTTCAGTGAGCGTAAGACCAAATGGTTGGGCTTTATCGTTGAATTTCGCATATGGTTACTATTGCGTTGCACTACAATTTCGTCTTTCTTTTCTTGCCGATATCAGCGTCGTGCTTTCACACTTTCTTGCGTGCTTCATGAGATAAGTACCACCATAATGTTTAACATGTGTGTGCTTACACTGGCGACCAATTATTCGCAATTGTATTGTTTCTACGCGGCAATGTTTTATTCAGAATCGAGATGGCGGAACATGGGCACTACTGCTTCAGCGGCTGCGTCGCAAGACCGGCCACTGCTGACTCTTTTATTGGCGGTCCACCAGTCGAAATCCAGCGCATCAACACCGATATAGGAGCAATAAAAGTTGACAGCGGAGAGGTGAGATAGAATCACTAGACATTACACAAAGAGCACCCTTCCGCTTGAACGTAGGGCTTATAGATGTAGCTTTCATTCAGTATTGTGATGTATTGATGTCGTAGCTACCGAATAAAATTAAGCAACGCTTATATCCTTACCTGTCACAAAGTCGACTTTAGGATTCCAGGGCTACCAGCGATTTGTATACAAAATTGTAATTTTTCTTTAAGCATGAAATCGTTATAGAACTTGTTGCATGCAGTCTTATAGTGAATATGCCTAAGCCGGCAATCGATCAATTTTAGACTAGCACAAAAAAGCTACTACCGTCATCATCTACACAAACTGATAGAGGACACAAGGGAGCACTGGTGCGCTAGTCATTGACCTTCACACCATAATAGCAGCTTGGGCTTGTTGGTTATGCATCTTGAGGAAACAGCGCAAAACGTGGACAGGAGCACAAGCTTAGAAGACGACACAACGAGCGCTGACTTTCGACCTACGTCAGCGCTCGTTGTGTCGTCTTCTAATCTTGTGGTCCCGTCCATTTTTGCTGCGCTGTTACCTCACGCTTCACAACATGTACGTTTATTTTGCGTTTTTCGGCTACAGGGCAAATTATGCCTTCCCGACTGATGACGCCTAATATGCGGGCAACAAGTGATGCCCTTCAAGCTCTGGCACCCTAAGCATAATTTGGTGAAAGATGATAGAAATGTCTGAGTGATTGCGACCTGCTGCTTTTTTTGTGAGCGAGAATTTAGTCCTTGAAGTACAAAGGTGCTATACCGCAACACAATGAAAGAAGGAACCCAATGCTTCCTCCGCAGTCATTGTTTGGCCAATGCTCAATGTTCAGCGCGGTCTCAATTCTCACAAAGCCTTGACCTCTCGTTAGTTTATTCTGTCACTTCTTAGACGTCCCATGCTTCACATGCGCAGCGTTGACTCGAGCGCATTGCGCTGTACTATTGCAGAATCGTAGCAGCAGCTTGATCTTTATGCCCCTAAATGGCCGCGCTAGATCATATACGCACCGCAAATCCCTCATGGTGAGCTGAAAGCACATCGCACTCATCTATATGCTATGGGAAGAAAATGTATTCTGTGCAGCGATCAAGGCGTTGGATCTTTTCGTGTTTTTGTGCTGAGTGCTCCTGTTGCGCAGTGTGAAGGAGGCTTCTTTATTACTGGCCGCTGACTGCGCCACACAAAGAAGCGCTCTGCATTTTGAGAAAGGAAACATTTTTGCTATTTACTAGTCAGCGATCCCGCAACATCACATAAAATTGCGTTCGCGATTTCCCATTTTTGCGGCTGCTACGAAGAGCTTCATCGTGATCCCATCCGCCTAACTTAATCTCTTTTACCTCGTGGAGTGGTAATCGATCGTTCTAAATCGCTCCTAAAATTTATGGAAGGTAGAAATATGAACTAGTGGTTCTTTATCTCGTACTTCTAATTCGCCGAACTTGGTCGATTTGAAGACTTAGTATCCATTACAGTTAGAAAACTGTTAGTGCGCCAGGGTAGCTGTGCTTTTTTCGTATTCGGCAGCCGGAGTAGCCGGCGTGGCGCGTGCTCGTGGTTGGAGATAGAAATGAGTAAATCCGGTGCTTTTCACTGAATAATTATGGTTTCACTGTTTTTCGATTCTTAGGCTTATACCATAGCCTCCTTTATACACTGTGCCTGTCAACTCCGCGCTCCGCGGCCGTCGCCGCCGCTCCTCCTCCGTTGACAAGTTACGCCGCTGGCTGCCGAGAGATGGCGACAGCGACTTAGGGTCACCTTCGCCAGGCGAGTGCCGGGTGCGCCGTGAGTGTGCCGGGTGCGCCGTGTTGCAAAGCGGTCCGGATAGCCACGCACTGCCGCTGTCTCGCTTTTTCGTGGACTGTTCTGCTGTGTGCAAGGTCATGCTTCTACTTTTCTCTGCCTTCGGGTGCTGCAGGAATACAGTATTGCACCAACTGGTAAGTGCCAGCTTTGCTTTGTCCTTCCGGCGATCGCTGCGTAGTATTCAGCTGCTTTGAGGCTTGTAAAAAATAGTGACAGCACCAATGTTTTTATTAAGCGTCAATACTGCAATAGTAATGTTAGATGCGCACCTGTGCTTTCTGGAATGCAATGCTAATTGCTTCCCTGCCTAGCTCGTCTGCGTAGTGTGTGCTCCTGCGAAGCTTTTTTTTTTTTTGCAGTATACGCTAATTACGAAAATTTGTGATAAAATAGAAACACAAGATTTACCTATTGTGAAGATGACTACTTTAAAGTGAGTTAAACCAAATCTTGCAAAACCTATATTAGTTTCCCTTCTCGCACTCAACCGCATTAAGGCCTGTGAGAAATAATGACAGCACCAGAAGTGTGTTTATTACGCGTCAGTAAGGTAATAATAATATTAAATGTGCACGTGTATTTTCTGGACTGCGACGCGAACTTCCTCCCTGGTTAGCTCATCTGTGTGGTATGTTACATGTGCTCCAGCGCAGTATTTTTTGTTTCGCTAACTGCGCAATTCTGTGAAAAAATAAAAACACGAGCTTTGCCTATTGTGACGATTATTTTGGAGTGATCAAAACAGAAAGATGCAACGCGTATATTTGTCTTTCCTTGTTTTTCTAGTTAAAAAAAAAAAAAAAACGTTTGTACGACGCGCTGAATCATTGAAAGTAACAGCTGATACCAAAATTGTTCTCCTTACAGATCTCAATGACATACTGCGATGCAGTTGTTCCAATCATCTGTAAATCAAGCTGGCTTCTGAAGTGCTATCAGCGACAGCAGTCACCGCGAACTTTTTTCCCTACTTGTGGCATCACACCACTTCTACATGGTACTCTTGAAGCACAATTGCTGTTGTGATATGCTTAAATAAATGCTGGTGCCTTTCTTCTTAAATTTTGTTTTATTGCAGTGTAGACTAGCATTGTAATTTTTCTATTACCATTGGTGCTAGCCGAGCAGTCATGCAGTTTCCGAGCCATGCGCAATTTCTTGAAACTGCCTGACATAAAATGTCATATAGCGTTGGTGTTATTGCCTAACAAGTATCATGATCACTTGTTATGCTTAGTTGATGTCGGCCTTACAAGTAAATATGCTGAATATGCATGACTCATGCTTAGGAACAGTTATCCCGCTAGCGAATAACAGCGCTCCCGCCCCGCGCCGACATTCGTGCCCGTGCGCCTCGACCCCTACGTCAGCGGCGCCCTCAGCGAGGGGACCGCGCAACTTTGCTCGACGACGCCGCTCTACTGTTCGCGCGGCGCGTTGACAGGCACAGAGTATAAAGGAGGCTATGCTTATACATACTTTGCAATGCGCATGCGTGTCGAAGACGGATTAAGACGAACAGTGATAAAGTGTACAATGATACGTGTTTATTACAATGGAGTGATGTTTATTCTATATTATTTCTGTGCAGTGGATGGTGAACTGCGCAAACGTACGGCGACTACACGATATCAGATTTTCTATCAATGGACGCATATTCATCTTCAAACCAGAAGACTACGTGATAGAGGTACGTAGTAAGGATGCGTGCCTCTACTAAGAAACGTCCGTAACGGAGGACGTCGTTTATGTCGTCAAACAAAGGCATTTAGATAAGTTCTGGCCTTTTACTTAAACGCAGTAAATCGTATGTTGTAGTGACAGGGAAATTTAACGCTATTGAAATAATTTCAACTGCGCAAAAGGCAAACACACAGGAAACGACAGAAAGAAACGGACAGAAACGGGCCTTTAGCGCACTTGAAATTTTGTCGAATGAACCAACAAGGCCTGCACCAAGTACTTTTAAAATATAAAATACATACTAATATTTTGTTCAGAGTTATAACAAACCGGTATGTGTAGACAAGTTTTTAAGAAAGGCATAAGCTGCTGAACAGGCTAAGTCCAAACAGTCAGGGGACAGGCTCCTCGAGAGACAAAGCGCTAACGGAGAAGCGGTTCGCAACAAGTGCACTGAAGAAGTAATTAATGAAATGAAAACAAAATCACGATTATTGTGATTATTGACTCTGCAATCTGCCCTTTAGAAGAACCCATAACATTTCTTGCGCTTGCGATCACAGTTGCTCAACAATTGCTATGCAGTATAAGTTGGCAAGAGCTGGAGCCTATTGATCAGTTTTCAAAGGCCTAAAGAATGTAATCATAACACCAAATAAAAGAACCTCTCGTTACCCGGACTGTCCAGTCCGGTAGCCTTTTTTGAAAGTGAGCAGCACGTCTGCCTTCAATACATGAGCGAATTTGTGAACACTTATAGAAAGCGATTAATAGAGACATATCCCTGTGAAGAGAGGCCGAAGTGAAAAAGCTTGTTTCAACGGGTATGAAAGTTTATACTCGACACCTGGGACATAAATATCGAAATATGTGTTCTCTAGGTCTCACGTGGCAATGCACACTTGAAGTCAAGTTAGAATATCTGTGTTTATTTTAAGCTAGTACAATGTTTAGGAACTGAACAGAGTTCGCAGGCATCCAAATAATGTCGCTAACCTTCCACATGGCCTTTTGCTTTCTACAGCCCTACTGTCAATGAAGGGCTGTCTTGCCAGAAAGCTCCGCTTCTCTGTATAAAGAGCTTTAGCAGCCTCTTGAAACAATGGCCTGCTCGTACCTACATATATAGTGCTTATTTTGTGTTTATGTTTTTGCTTATATGAAATAAGCACTGCATATAAGTAGTGAAGAAAAAGGCACCGTATTTTTATTTGTCGTTGCTCAGTTTAGGCTCATATTCGTTTCCAAACGGTTTGTGTGCCTACCGAACAGAAAAGTTTAACTGAACAGTTCACATTTCTAATATAACTTGAATTTAATAACTAAGAAACCCAACTACGCTAGGTGATAATTTTGCCTCATCGTAACGTTGAAACCTCTATAACGTACTAGTGCCCCCAAAATAGAACGGAGCACACAAATGAACAAAATTTCGTTCAGTGGCACGCCATGCTAGCGGAGGCGCATGTGTATACCTTTGGGTGCGTGGGGGTCACTCGAATGTTCAGCTTGACACCTTTGGTGTTCGCCTCATCAGCAGCCCGGACGAAGGAGATCGCTTTTTCTCCAAACTCGTGCTCCAGTTTATTTTCTGGGCACTAGTACGTGGAAAGTTTAAACGGAATGCATAAAAGAAAAAGCAGCAAGAAAATCGTACATAACTCACACACGGCAAGAACATTGATTCGTCTAGTGAAATTACTAAAACTTCAAATTTGTTTACCCATATCATCCTGTAGTCGGGAGTGCTCACAGGTGTGCGCGTACTGAGCGGCGCTTCAATCCTTCAGCTCAGCGTACATGACGTTTGCACGTGACGTTTCACAGTCGATTAGGCCATTTTAGACTTTGATAGACTGAAATACCTTGGTAGATGTTGATAACTGGAAGTTTCGACCTTTAGCTGCTCGTCTGAGCAGCGCCTTTATTGACTGCTTACTTTGTGATACAAATCTAGTTGTATGAGGACCACAATTGAAAAATTCGCTATATAACTTCAATTCTTGTAATGCCGCTGACTGCGTTAGTCGCAAAAACCTCGAAAGTTGATGATGATGTTTAGTCGTTTAGTTGTGGCCGCAGATAAATTACCATTTGAGCAGCCATGTACGCTCCACATTCAGCTCGTTTCTGAGAGAAATATCAATGATATATGCACCCCCGGAAAATTGCTCACTTGAAAGTGACAATGGCATGGAAAAATGCAATGAAATTGGACAGTAAAAACTAACTGAATTAAGATATGTACGCAAAGAAAAAGCCCTGCCCGAAATATAGTGTAAATTGAGACTGAGCGAATTGGTAGTTTTTTCCGACACTGTTTATTTGAAAAAATAAAATACTTGTCTCCAGTATTGTGAAAATATATGTATAGTTAATCTGATGATATCTGAACCCGCTTAATGAGTACGTTCCCATAGTTTAGTATTCGAGCTTGCCTGTATTTAGTACTTACTTCCTTCTATGTTTTTATGCCTCAGTATTGTAAGTCAGAAGGTATTGGAAAAAACGTACGGCGCTGTAGCCTTGCCGACTTACAGCGTCTTACTTTGAAAATAGTATACGCGAAAGAGCAGATAAATAAATCATCCAAACTGCCCCAACTCAAGTTAGAGAGTTATTCACGCAAGCCTAGATCACATAGACTTTGTGGACTGGGAAGGTTTTTTGAGCGAACAGCCACCATCGGGCATTTGGGATGTGTACTGGCGGGGTGAAGCTGTGCCGCAGAGAAACTAAGAGCTCAAGCGTGATTTTGTTTTCTAAACAACCTGTGTCATATGTCACTTTCAGCGTGAGACGCCTAATGGGAAGCGTTGCTACAGTGGCTTCATCGAGGCCATAGAAAAAGGTGACGTCACATGGCACCTGGGCCACGTGTTCCTAAGGCGTGTGTACACAATTCTGGAGTGGCCCTCCGATGCCTCGCTATTTGGGCAAATCGGATTCGCTTACTCGCGGTGACGTAAGAACACTGTGGCCATTCCTCCCTGCTGCGTTTGAAGATAAATCCCTTCTGTTGCTACGCATATTGCTTACCTACGTGCGAACATAAATATGCAAGCTTCCATAGGGATTCAACATGACCTAGCTTGTGCTTGAGGTCAAAAACGAAATTATCATTTAGCATATCATTTAATTACGAATATCTTCACTGCAAAAATTGAGCAAGTTCAGACGTTAATGGGATGATTGTCTTGCTCTTATTGCCAAAAATAACATTTCAAGGAAAGGTGTACACTTCTCTTGCAAAGGGGCGGCTAAAATTCTTTGTACAAATTTTACTGAACAAACGACAAGCTTGATTTCTGTCTAGTAATATTAGCTATGTAGAGTGTTGTAAAACATTCTTCGGTATAAAAGAGTATTTTTAGTTTCGGAAATGTAACATTGCCCCTAAAGCCTCCCCTTTCGAGAAGAGAATTACGAGACCAATCGCTATCCCATGTTGAAATGAAGCAACTTTTTTAAAGATCTGAAATTTAAAAAGTGAAAGCTGCTTTATTGTCATATTAAAAGAGATATTTCACTGTTCTGTTAGACAAGATGGCTTTCGTGACATGTATATAAATAAATGAAAATGTCACATAGATTGTTTGTACTGTTTCTTTGTATTACTGTGTTTGGGTAATTTTCTCGCAAAATTTCAACTTCACTTCGCAATAGTTTCGAAAAATACATTAGGCCAAGCTATTTGCCAGCTCTTTTTCATTGGCTCATTGAGCTGTCCAGAGCGTTCATCCTGAGATCATGAATCTGATTAGTGCTGTGCCGCAGCCGAACTATGCTAGCATACTACTCTTTCTTCAATATTGGTCGATGTCATGTACGGCGTCTACCAATCTCTTGTAGGAAAACGCAGAGCTTCCTCTCTTCCAGCATGAGAAACTATCTATACAATCTTGTTAGTGTTAGAGTGGTAGCTTCAAAACTTCATTCTGTTCTCACTGCGTATTACATCAAAATTGTTAATGTATTTTACGGTCTCTACTACCATTCGATGCGACTGGGGCAGATTCGATCCCTGACAATTGCTGTTTCAAATCTTAGTTGGCGGCAAACTAGGATTGCTTGTGAATTGGAGTTCAGTTAAGCTCCTGAACATTTTAGTTTAAGGTGCTTCCGGGAGGTTGGTCTGAGTACCTCGGCGTTAAAGCTTTCAGGACCATTGGGTGTGTTTAGTATGCGTTCATGGTGTAAACCTAGTGTCGTTGAAGTTCAAGTTAACAATAGGCAAATGTTTCGTTGAGCTCATTTCGGATGAGGGCTACTTCGGTACCTTATCGCAAAACATTTCGGTTCCAGCCAGTGATGTCGAAGGCACACAGTCACTGTGGGTATACGATGCTTTTCACTCTGACTGCACCAAAATAATTGGTGTTGCATTTTTTTTTCAAATTTAATAACACTGCTCTATTCTTGACTGAAACTGCGTCTTAAGGGATGATTGTACATAAACTACCTTCATTACACGTATATTAAAAAGCGGCCTGTTGTCAACAGTATATCGCCGCTTCAGCACATACACACCTGCTAACACAAAATCGGTTGCAATTACGATGCTCGCTTCGTGCAGTTACGCTCAAAACAGGCTATTATCTTACCTATAAGAGGCAAAACGCCACTAATAACAGGGTGGTAATAAGATCACACCTTCGTTGTATAGTATGCAATAAAAGTGCTTTATAGTTTGCCTTGGTTCGGCAGGAAAGCTTAATTGCCACAATACCCATTAACAAAAGAATTACGAGAGCATGACAATTACATAATCTACTCAGCTGTTACTCTTCCCTTTTCCAAATATGCCATGTTGTAGAAGAAGGTCTGTTCCGCGCACAATATTAAGCACTTGATGACAACCTCCCGGTAGCACTCTTTTAAAGCGCATGACTTCGCTCTCCATTCTCTCCGGAAGCAAATTATCAGTAATAGGCATGGAAAACCTCTTCAACTGGTATGTAACCAATTTAAGCACAAGACAAGACAAGGTAAGGCAAGAAAAAACACAAGAACACAAGCGTATGTGTTGCTGTAGTGGAACCTCTGTGGATGATTTAGCTTTAATATAAGAATAGAAGAAAGAAGCGTAATTCCACATCTGACATGCCCCATGGCAAAGTTAATTTCTAATGGTATTACCTACCGTAATGTTTACCTTACAGAGAACTCTGCGTGGATTTAAAAGGACAACACATCCAATCCGCCCGCGTTTTGTTCCTTGGCAGCTGTTCATTGCAGAGTAATTATTACGGCAGGAACAGCTGGATTAAGTCATCTTAACGAAAAAAAAGTGCAATAATAAAGAACAATAGCGCGCTGAGTTTTTTACATAATTATGGCGGTTTTTATCGCATGTATATGCGATAGAGCAATTGTTCCGCCTTTGTGTCTATACTTCGCACTTACCAATTATGTGGCTTCGTTTACGTGGCGCCATTTGAAGCGCCGGAGTCATCAAATGCCTTACTTATTATATGCATTGCACGTGAAACCTGCGATATGCTTTATCCCAAAGACAGTGTTGACTAAAAATGATTTTCACGGCTTCTAAAGGTAACACCTAGGGTGTGTGTTAACAAAGTCAAGATACCTTTTTGTAAGTAGAAACAGTCGGTATTTTATTCGTAGTTAAATGTCCCGAAGTTGCCTGCAAGCTATAGCTGGCTGTAGTAGAGGTTTAAGGAGTTATTTATACTTCATGCGTTTCTGTCCTCCAATGACATTACACATAACAAGGTTCCGACTTCACCTGGACGGTATTTCATCCAGCTATCTTGAGCACCGGAACCTAATTAATGCCTTAGAGACTAATACGCCTCAGCGGACTTGGAAATTAGCTACAAGCTCAACAAGAGGAGAAGGTGGTAGTGCCCAGATATATGCTTTTTATTAATGCGCTTAGAAGACGTTGGATAAATGAAATATTGGGGCCTAGAACCGTTGTGATAATGGTGTGAGAGCAGGACTGATCGTTTCAAGCTTTACATAAAGACGCTTCATGTATTGAGTTCACTTTTTGAACGACGAGATAGGCAGACACATAGAGAAGATAGACAAAGCAGAAGCTGTATTTTCTATCCTGCGTCCTGCTTCTTGCGCATTTTTATTGTATCCCGCGCACAAATGAACTCGCACAGTTCTGCTGGGTGTGGTTCCAGTCCTGCAAACATTTAACCTGCCTCTCTCTCTCTCTGCTCTGAGAGAGAGCCACTTTATTAGAGGTGTAAAAATCTATGTAAACATGCAAACGGGAAAACATTTAAAAGGATTATGGAAAGTCTCATACACATTTCATGCTATCGTTAATTGTGGCAGGTGAAAAACTTGCAATAACAATCCGTAGCATTCTAAATAAAAAGAAAACTAATGTCAAATATACTTTTAGCACAATTTAAAAACTTGAGAAAAGCGATTACCTGGTGGTTAGTAAAGCGCCAGGAGAATTGCTACCCTACATTGGTCCTTACATTCATCGGCCCTTGAATCTTATGTAAAAGGTGCTTAGGTTGAAATATGCCTACGCCTCAACGCTGTTTGTTATTTCGTATTTAAAACACAGTTACCGATCGGTTACAATGTGCTACCACGGAATCGGAACACGTACTTGGGTAAAGGTACGCACATCACATCATCACATCACTTTAATACCTTAAAGACCCTCATTAGAGGGTAGTACATAAGGGGTGGGGCGCACAGAAATGAAAAACAGAATTGGTAACATATATGAGTAAGTAAGTTATACAAATACAAGATTTTCACTGCGCAAGTACACGTGTGATTTATTCAAGAAATAAAGATGGACATGTGACAGCAGCAAGTTCTCGGGGAAGGCCGTTCCAGTCGTTGGCAGTCCGGGGGAAGAATGATGAAGAAAATGTAGTGGTGCGGGCGCGATGTCGGGACACTTGCTGCTGATGACCGGTGCGGAGGGAGATACGTGGTGGGGGTGCGCAGATGTAAGGTTCCTGTCGTAGCTCGGAGTAAAAAAACTTGTGAAACAAACATAAACTAGCAATGTAGCGACGATGAGCAAGAGTAGATAGGTTGGACTGTGATTTTAAGGATGATATGCTGATATCAAAAGAATACGATGAATGAATGAATCTAGTTGCTCGGTTTTGAACTGCTTCAATTGAGTTACGCAGATATGCTTGTTTCGGAGACCAGATGGGAGATGCATATTCAAATTTTGATCTAACTAGTGATTTGTATGCGAGGAGCTTGACATGCTGAGGTGCAGAGCGTAGGTGACGCTTTAAAAATCCTAGTGTTCTGTTAGCGGATGATATGATGTTTGAGATATGCGTATTCCACGTAAGATCCTGACAAAGATGAACACCAAGGTATTTGTATGATTGGACAAGGTCGAGAGACACAGTAATAACACCGTCTTAGGATGATACTACACAAGAAAAAAGAATGAGGCGATCGAAGTGTGAAGGTAGCATTTATCGCAATAATACATCTATTTTCCAAAAGACGCATAAAGTGACAGTTGAAGCACAAGAGTTGCATACATACCTATTGCAACCTATAACACCTGCGGTCCAGTTTTTTTGCGAGAATTTCAGTTTCAGGGAAGTACGGTATCTCTTCCGTATTAAATTATTAAGTTTTGTTTCACACAGACAACTCGAATACAAGGCATCGATTACCATACTTCCGATTACATAAAGTTGAAAGGGTAACTAATTTGTAAAAAAGCACCATTCTGCCAGATGATTAAAGATTTTAAAGAGCGACCTGCGCCATGAGACTACATGAATATGAAGAGAACAGAAACAATATAAATACTGTAATAATAAATGTTAATATTATTTTCTCAGCGTAAAATAAACAAAACTGCCAAATGTCCAATAGCGTACAAGTATTTCCGTCATTTTCTTGTTGTCCCCATAGTTGCTCATACCACCGAGAGAAGAGAATGACGGTGACCATTGCGAGCAGTGTGGATAAGTTTTAAACAATACACAATTCCCAATGCAATAATGAAGAAATATATTATAGGAAAGTGTTTATTATTTAATTGTTGAGCATAAGTTTTTGCTGCAAAAAGGCACACTTGCAAAAATACTCGTCGGACCACTGTTATGGCTCCGGAATTAGCGCGGTCATCTTACTATGTGAGAATTTTGACCATGTTGCATAAGCACTGCGTGCAGCAAACAGTGTAGCATCGGCGCCATTATTATGCTCATGATCGTACCCTTCCCGGCTAATAGTGTATCACCCATGCGTATAGACTCCACAAAGCTCTTCATTCGCTGGCACTTCAACTATAGTGCTTATCTTCTGGGAATTTCACCTAATATGCAGGAGGCTACCAGCTTCACACAATGCTTACAACGACATGTCTTATCGCCAAAGTATTGCTTGTAAATGAAGCAGTGGTATGAAAGAAAGTAGAGGGTCTGATGCATCATCTACAGTGCTCTCTTGTGACGATCAGCGCATTGTACCGGCCTCGGTGTTGTCTTGCGATGCAAATGTGCCCGGAAAATCTCAGAACTATGCTCCCTGTTAACTGCTCTTCGATCTTTTTCATATTTATAACTGTGCAATGCAAGCTCAAAATAGACACTAAAAGTTCCACACACTGAGAAAATTTTGTCTCACTCCATACAATTCTTCTGGTGCGTTAGTATTAGTGGGACATTGGAAGGTAAGGCTATCATCTTCCGAACGCAAAGATTTTAAAACAATTTATTCCGTGTCATTTGTTTCAGGGGCTCCAAGTCACTGCCGGGGGCAGCTGGGAAAAGCCATGCCAACGGCTTGTATTTGTCTGTTCATTTTGTTCTGGTTGATGATCGTTGCGAGAGCAAACTTCACGAATAACTCTGGTGAGAAGTAAGCAATGAAGGCTAACCAAACAGAGTAGTTATTTGGGAGACATATTTATTTCGTTATAGTGCTTTATCCTTCCTAGTGCCTCTGCGATGTCAAGTTTCAGTTTGGGTGCGCATCGAAATCAAGCCAAGTTTGCGCTATAAAGAAGGACTCGGAAGTTATTGACCTCGAACGATGTGGGGCTTTTTCTTTTATTGGCTCTAAATATTTTCGCGAAAAGGTTATTACGAGCAGTATCATTAAGGCTAATTCTTCTATCACCTAATAATTAATTGTTCTCTGCATAAGGTTTGGTTTGGTTTGTGTGGTTTAATGTCCCAAAGCGACTCAGGCTATGAGAGACGCCGTAGTGGAGGACTCTGAAAATTTCGTCCACCTGGGTTTCTTTAACGTGCACTGACATCGTACAGCACGCGGGTGCCTTGCTTTTTGCCTCAACCGAAAAGTGGCCGCCGATGTTGGGACTTTATTCCGCGTCTTTGGGAACAGAAGTCGTATACTTGAATAGGTGTCGGTTGTTAGTTGTGTGGGATTTGGTCTTCGGTATTTCATTTTTTATATGCGTTTAATTTGCACACAGGTGTTTAGCCACTTTTAATGACTAACAGCAGCGAATGCTTAGTTTACTATATGAAAGATGACTCTCTTAGTGCAATGTCTTGCGAGGTTGTGTGCTACCTGCTCTCTTGGTTCCTAGTATAAGCAAGTATTGTTCACCTGATTCGGTTTTTATTTTCTTTTAATATGCGTGTAAGAGAACAACATCAAAATAGAATTAAGGACAAATTCCAAAACATTAACGGTCGAGTACATGCCGAAGCTAGTTGTTGGCATATAAATATACCGTTTTTCAACGGATACACGCATATGCTAGGAAAAACAATAAAAATATTGAGAGGCTGGTGGGTATATTTCACAGGTTGTGGAACTGGGTTGCTGAGCATGGGAACGCGGAATGAGATTCTGATTGCAGGGTCTTCGTTTGCTGTAGAAGGCACCCATATATCGCCCAATATCGGGGTCGGTAATAATTCATAGGCGCTCGTTTTTATTCTCTTGCTCTATACTACGACGCCTCTTAAAGCATATGCGTATCAATGAGACGGAAGCTCCAGATACCGCATACCACGCTTGGTATTAGAAGAGCCCAGTCTCAAACAGCAGATCTTCCACGAAAGCAGCGATCTCAGTCGCGTTTAGAATAAAAATTACTTGATGCCAGCATTTTCAACGGAATCTTAATATTATTATAAATCTGAACCCAAACTTTTTCCTTACAACAATCTTGAAAATTTCGGTCACGCATAAACGCCCCATTATTAGCGTTTCAGTCGTTTCTGTAGTATATGGATTAATTACTCGTTGCCTGCATAAAATAGTACGTGACATAAATAACGTAACCAACCCAGCTAGTGCAATGCAGGCGAGAACAACACTCAATCGTTGGTTATGTTCATGAAAGATATTGCCGTAAATGATGATGCTGTCAAGGTAACACATGCTTACCTCCCATTTTGGGCCGCGTCGGATAGTGTCCATGAACCGTTCAAATGTAGCTGGGGCATTGGATAAGCCAAAAGGCATCACGTTAAGTACGCACAGCCCGTATGTTGTAACAAATGCGGTCTTCTCCTGGTCCGACGGATGCATTGGTATTTGCCAATACCTTGACCGTAACTTTACTGACGAGGAGTACGACGAAGACTGAAGAAAGTCCACGGCGTCGTCTATACGTGGAAGAAAGTATATGTCTTTGTTCAATGCGGCATTTAATCGACGGTAATAGACGGAAACACGCCACGAATTATCCTTATTGAGTACCAATATAACAGGAGAAGCACACGGAATACAAGAGTCCCGAATGACACCTTTCTGCAGCATGTCGCATATTTGTTCGTTGATTACTTTACGCTCTGCTGGGGACACGCGATAAGGTTTTTGTCGGATTGGCGGTTTAGTGCCGTCTGATGTTTCAGACCGGAAACTAGCAGCGAAGAGGTAGTGGCTGGCTGAGCGAAGACATGCTGCACGAGAACATGCTGTAATGCAAGACGCTCGGTGTACGGAAGTGATTGCTTGATCATACCATCAATATTCGCTGAGAAGTCGGCGGCTGTCTGGGCAGACGTCCCCGTTGACAGAAAACAGTAGTTCAGAGTGTCAATGCATCAAAGCGAGCAAGTTTCATGCTAGACGGGATTAAAACAGGTTCATTTGATGTCTTCACCGTCTACACGTGGGCTGTTCCTTCAGCTGCTTCAACAAGAGCTCTTGGCACCAGTAAATTCTTCTTCGCGGCGTTTTGGAAGTCTGGTTCGACCAGCAAATAGTAAGTGCCCACGCGATTGCCACCAGAGCGAACCGGAACAAACATTGCGGCTCTGGTTGGTAATAGCACATCCTGTGTGACACTGAATCCGCAGTCGCGGTGATCGGTTAAATCGTCCACAAAGACAGCAAAAATATTGCCCTACAGAGAAATTTCACTAGCACCGCAGTCAAGTGTAGCACCACATTAACTTAAAAAGTCAGTACTTAATATGACGTCGTGGGTTGCAGGAAGTAATACGACGAAGTTCGTCCGAATCGTTTTTCCGGCAATAACGACTGACACGAAGTACGTACCAACAAGATGCAGTATCCCCTCCAACACCTCGAAAACTAGTAGGCCGATCCCAAGCAAACAAATTGCCGTCCCAGGCGGTTTTTAAAGGCGATACTCGTCACAAATATAGAGGCACCAGTGTCTATCAACGCGAAAGTATTTATGCCATCAACACATCTTCTTTTGACATAATGGCAGGAAAAGGAATTGGTGAAGACGACCGTTCCGCGACATCAGCCGTTAGTGTTCAGGAATTGACGATACAAAACGGCGGCATGGCGGCGATGAACAGTGTCGCTGAATAGGCGGTGTGGAATTACGATCGGAAGCGGGTGAGTCGTTAAGGGGTATTCCTTGTCGCAGCAGCCGAGAACGAGGTGTATTCCAGGGCTGGTAATGATGAAATGCCATCGAAGGGTTACCAGAGGGACTTGCGTACGAACGTGGATGTTGGTTATGTTGCTCCCGACGCTGGCAGTACCGGGAAATGTGCCCGCGGTGACCACAACGGTAACACACCGGAGCCGCGCGATGAGTTGTTGGTACGGGGAAGTCCTATTTAAGATGGCAGTAGCGGCGAGATGCAGGAACGTCGAAGTCGCTTTAAGCGTTGTAGTAGCTTCGCGGCCCTGGTATTTGGTCTTCCACAGAGAGGCTTGAAAACGGGCGTGGTGAGCTGCGGAATCACTGCCGATACTACGCCACGGACGATTGTAGCTTGGTCCGGCCCAGGAGGGCGGTGATTCAGAACGCGGCGGCTGGAGCATGGTAGACGGCATGGGCGGTAGGATGTTGAAATGCCTCGGCCAGTTCGTCTTGGACAATCCGCAGGGTGAAAGTCGCCATGTCATCACGGGTGGAACTCTCGACACTGGCAAACGGTTGAGACGCTGGAACGACTACCGAACTTGGGGGCAACACGCCCAGTCTTTAACGCTTTGAAACTCGTGCAATGATTGATGACGTCACAAGAAGTGGCGAGGTTTTCTTTCGTAATGAGGAAATAGACGTCCTCAGTAATTCCTTTTAGAAGGTGGCAAACTTCATCTTCTTCCGTCATTACACGGTTAACCGGGCTGCAACTTTAGCAATTCTAGTACATGGTGTACGTCTCGCCTGGCCATCGGGCTCTTTGGCCTGGGTTCGTTCAACCTTCTTCTTGCTTGAAAAAGAGTCTTCGAAGTTCCTCCATGCACTTTCCCAATTGGTAAGAGAATATTTGAGGTTCTCGAACCACGAGAGTGCAGTACTCGCAAGAAAGAAAACCCCGTTCACCAGCTGCATGGTCGTGTTCAAGCGGTTACAATTACTCAACGGCTGGTAATGTATGAGCTACTCTTCAACATCTTCATCAGATGTTCAAGAAAACGTCCTCGGCTCGCGTTGATGCGGCCAGTACCTTATCCGTTCAGGACAGTCCCGAGGATGTTTGTTACTAGACCCAGACTTTACCGCAGGTTTGTCGTTTCCTCCCGAGGTATTCATAGGGGCCAGCGATGGCGGTAGCTAGGAGAGACGTCGGCTCTTTTGGATGGCTGATGGGTTCGGCGTCGACACCCAGTATCTCCATCAAATGTTACGTACGAAATAGTGACTGGCAAATCTAATTTACTTACAGTGTTTGGGTACGTCGCGGAACGGTCAACGAACGGTCAGATCCAAGGCCACGTGCCTCCACTCTTCCTGCTCTTCATCTTCATCCCACTGCGTCTGGGCGCAACGTATCAATATTTGTATGTATGTAAATAATACGTAATATACTTAGGCTGGCCGCCGAAGAAATTACGCTTTTGAATTGTGGTGCTGGTGGAGACGCTTGAGAGTTCCTTGGACTGCCAGAAGATCAAATCAGTCGATATTGTCGACCATAAACCCTTACTGCTCATTGGAGGGTCAAATTCTAAAGTTAAAGCTGAGCTTCTTTGGTCATCTGATGAGAAGAGAGGCGTCCATGGAGAAAACTGTGATGCCGGGAAAGATTGAGGGTCACAGGAGAAGGAACAGGCAACGAACGCGATGGTTAGATGGCATCCTCGAGGCACTGCAGATGAAGTTATGTGATTTTAGGAAGACAGAGGGAGACCGAAAACCTTGGCGTGATATGGTCCATAGGGTCACGAGGAGTCGGACACGATTGAATCACTGAACTGAACTGAATATGAGTTTAACTGTCCTGATCGCTCTCTATGAACGCTTTATGGGCAGTGTTGAACTGAATATGATTTCTATATCTCCTTCCTGATAAATAACCACGCCATCCGTGGCACCACTGGTGTCTAGAAACGGACGATAAGAGAATTCTGACCGCAGCACCACTATTCAGCGATCCTTTCTTTTCTGTATCTATCCGCGCCTCGCTTAAGCTTGGACGAATAAAAACAAAATAATCCCATTAGAAACACTGCGAACGATCAGGAGGTGGTATCGCTGTGGAAGTCCTCATTTCTAGCAATTTCTTCTGCAATCCTATTTCGACATTCATAACGCAGGCCTGCGCCATCCGCTTACGTGTCCAGGGTGCCAGTTCCACTGGCACGCACTATGTCAATGACCGCTGCACGTAATAAGGTTTCAGAACGCTCCCGGCGTTTTATCAGCCGCTGCTCCATCGAACGTTAACTCTGGTTCACCCACAACAAGGACTAAAATAATTTGATGGATAAAATTTCAGCTTTGCGTTATAAATTTGGTCTACCTTCAGCCTTTTAATAGCCCAGTATTGGCAATGACACAGGAAAACAATTATCCCAGATTTTCCTTTCTGCTGTGCAACACTGTGTTCAATTTAAATCTGCTGTTACACTGGTTCCTCTTTTCTGGTAATTACTAACATCTGCAGAACTATAAACATTTAGTAACCTCAGTTACCATGGTGAAAAAAAAAAAAATTGCCGCAACATAAAGCACCTCGGATTGGTGTGCGGAGGCCCGGTTCACATGAGCGCAGATACAACTGGTGACGAGGGCGCTAGCTACCGCGCAACTCTGTGCGCTCTGCTGAAAGAGGACTTTGTTTAAAATTTTTTTAATGTCTTTTTGTTTATAAAAGACAAATAAAACTTTCAATCTAGCAAGATTATTGCCTGAAATGTTAGGAGTAAATGTGGTGCACGTCGAGCACCGTTGTTAGGTTTGCTGCTCTCTAGAGCTGTTTTCTTCCGCATCAGTGGAGCCGTTTATAGATACGTGTTGAGTGAGATGCGTCTCAATAAAAACCAACGTTTTCTCGCCTTTGCCGGCAAAAGTAGTTCTCCTCGAGCCCCTTTGTTAGGCTTGCTGCTCTCTAGAGCTCTGTTCTTACCTAGCAGTGGAGCCGTGGATGGACACGTGTAGAGTGAGATTCGTCTCAATGAAAACCGAATGTTTCTTGCTTATGGCAAGCCGAATTGACATGGCAATAAGCGTAACCGTGCTACTATTGCTTAACTGAGTGTATGCTTTAGGTTTGTTTCAAAAGCAATATATCTATATATAAAAATTAAGTCCCAAATTTTCAATAATTTATCAGAATGATGCAAAAAGTGACGTTATATTCTCAGTTTATTGCAGGAAATAACAGTTGTAGAGCTAACAACAGGCACCTAACCTCTTGTGCCAAAGCATCTCTGATCGTTAGCGATGACCAATGACCAATACGTTTGTAATTCTTCTTTGCGTTAGTGATGAGATGGCCATTGACCAGATTAAACTGAGTGACCAATACTTCTGTTATTTATTTTTAGATGTTGCAATCAGCATTGTGGCTGAAGAAAGCGGCATATTTTTTATGCGAGCAGAGGACAACGGAAGGCTTGAGAATCCTGGTGGTTCAAGGCACCGAACCCGAATTCGCGGCGTCAACTCAAGGGAGCAAACAATGAAGTTTCCATGGTCCCACGTCAAGATGAAACCAGGGCAGTCCCTGGCCTTCCATCCCATGCAAGCAGCATCGAACCCTGAAGACATATCTGTATTGAATACAAATATCCAGGGCGCCAAAGACAGAGAAGGCGGTGTTAAAAATGCAGTGTTCTGCTTCAGCTCTGGAGACACTGAGATGTGCATGCACGTTGATCTAAACACGGCTAGAATGACAGTCGTCGCCAGACAGTTGGACAAAGAATCGAGAAAAGGCCGGGCGGTTGTAAAGGGACCTACGGACCGACAACGCTCTGCTCCCCAGCGAATGGTGGCGGCGAAGTCATGGCAGGTGCGTAATCTCCGCCGTCAAAAAAGTTGGTTGCCTTTCTTACATTATCACGAGTCTCTGCTAAAACCGTTTAAGTTACTCAGTCACAACGTGAGGCTTACGCATGCGTTTCTCAAACTATCCTGCACAAGACCCTAGGGCGCATAATATAAGTCAACGATGCCGCTATTCCTGCTTTATGCAGAATATCTTCCCAAGCAGATGTGTCAGTGGAGTGGTGTAAGGTTTAAATGCCGGAATATACAATGCTTTAATGACACGTGGACGCAAGCGCGTACGCTAAAGCGAGAATTTTGAGACGTTTTGCGCTAATTGTCGCATCCCTAGATTTAGATCAGCGTTTGCAAACTCAGACGGCGTTTCGATGGAGGCGAAACGAAGTGGCGTCTGTGTGCTGCGCGATGTAAGCGCGCGTTAAAGATCCCCAGGTGGTCGAAATTACTCCGTAGCCCTGCGCTACGGCTCCCCTTTCTCTCTTTCCACTTTCACTCCCACCTTCATCCCTTCCCTTACGGCGCGGTTCAGGTGTCCACAGACCAAATGTGACAGATACTGCGACTTTCCCTTCCTGTGAACAATTACATATAAAGACGCGCGTCACAAACAGCCGTTGTCCACCACCGAAACGGTAGCGTGTGCAATGGCGGCCTACAGAAGATAAAAATATGGTGGCAGGGTAGCGTCCACCGCAAGCGGCAGTGACCTACCTATCCCAGCCCCATAGGGCCAGGAGTAGCCACTGTTTTGTCAGCAACGCAGCCTATTCATGATTTATTTATAGGAAGAGAAAGGCGAGGTAACTGTCTCACTTGTTTTTCTGTGGACACCGCAACCGCGCCGTAAGGGAAGGGAGGAAAATGGGAATGAAGGTGGAAAGAGAGAAAGAGGAGCCGTAGTGGAGGGCTACAGAGTAATTTCGACCACCTGGAGATCTTTAACGTGCACTGACATCGCACAGCACACGACGCCTCTTCGTTTCGCCTCCATCGAAACGCAGCCGCCGAGGTCGGGTTCGAACCCGGGTATTCCGGCACAGTAGTCGGGCGTCTTACCACTGCACCACCCCGGCGGGGCTAACCTATTCATGAATATTTACCTGGTTCACAGGAAGGGAAAGGCGCACTATCTGTCACACTTGTTTCTGTGGACACCTGACCCACACTGTAAGGGAAGGGAGGAAAGTGGGAGTGAAAATGGTTGGTTTGGTTTGTGGGGTTTAACGTCCCAAAGCAACTCAGGCTATGAGAGACGCCGTAGTGGAGGACTCCGGAAATTTCGACCACCTGGGGTTCTTTAACGTGCACTGACATCGCACAGCACACGGGCGCCTTGCTTTTCGCCTCCATCGAAAAGCTGCCGCCGAGGCCGGGATTCGATCCCGCGTCTTTGGGAACAGTAGTCGAGCGCCGTAACCACTGCGCCACATTTCGCATTAAAATATTTTGCATATCTCTCTGCTGAGGGATCATTGGGCTATCATATTCAACTTTGCATTGAACTTACACGGCTTTGTACAATATGTATGATAAGAAACCACCAAAGATG
>JAJIZL010017261.1:55713-75572 GCA_023969395.1 Amblyomma maculatum | reverse complement strand
AAAAAAAAAGCAAGCAGAAGGTCGTTACTCTACGTTGTCCACCACTGGCGATTCCCTGGCTGTCTCTAAGATTCCTACAGCCGCTAATATTACCGTATGAGTAATACAACACTACCACACACAAAAATGTCATTTCGATAAAGAAACTGAAACATCAACTTTCACTGCCAGGGTGCTGTCGGTGGCTACTCAACCTACCTGGCTCCTTGCTCTTCGCAAAATGGCCGTTTTGACCGATGTGATGTGCTTCGACCACGTTTCGCTGATTATTAAATGTGCTACATATATTGTGAACCCTCGTGAAATGTGTTTCATTTCGCATGCATATCTTATGCAGAATTGTGTATACTTGCGAAGTGTCGTGGACAGCTGGTTTTTAGCGCAAACAGGCATTTATCGTGTCGGCAAGTTTTCGTCGTCCGTGATACTTTGTGCATTGCTCAGATGCAAGGTTTGGTGCACACTGTAACGTTTGAGAAAGTCGCAGGAGGAAGGCTGACCGTTTTATTTTTCTTCTTGACCTTAGAATGCTTCCCCCCACTAGACCACTGAATCCTTGCAGCTCAAATTTCTCACAGAAACGGCATTTTCTCGTCAGCATTTTGTTACATGAACTTTGTCTGAGCACTTGCCTCTGTTGATCAAAATTCAGATGTTTGCAGATTTGTGGCGGCTGCTAAGCAAAACAAGATCCACACTGCTGCTCGTTATTAGTTTTGTACGCACTTATAGTAGTATATTCCCATAACTGCCTTCTTATTGGTGGTGCAAATGTTGTTTTGCTCGACGAAATAAAATGTGCAGTTCTCAGTGTGGTATTTTAAGAGTGCCGCTGAGGCTGCAGCGCAATTGTGGGGGGAGCACTTACCAGAATTATCAACTCAGACCCTCAAGTGCACATCTAACGAAGCACGTTGCTTTTGATGTACATCTCGTGATATAAAACTTTCATTCCCCTTACGGCTAAGCCTTATTTTATTAAACTACGTTTCACAAACAAATGCAAGTACAAACAACGCGGATTGGTTGGGTATGAATGCCGGTGTGAAATGTCCTAGAATTGTCCGTATAGCTGTGATTGGACGTTCGAAGAAATAACTGTGCATGTTCTGTGGTCTTGCATCGGATGGTCCGTCGGACGTCCGAGGGGCGACTTCAGGAGAAAAAGTGACATCCGAAGTGGGCTGACTGACGGTCGTCCGTCGGATGTGAAATGCCGTGTGGGCAGTAATGGCCAAAATGGCAAAACTCGGTGCAGGTTACCTGAGGCATGAAAAAAAGTAAAATATAATCACTGCTTCTTGGTTAGGTTTACTGCAGCTCTTAACTCAAACTGGATTTGGCACTGTAGTGAATTAAAACCACAAGTAGCGACTGTGTTGCAACCTTTTTCACCCCTTGCATAATGTACACAAATGTTTTTTGTGTCTGACCGTCTGTTGTGTACAGCTAAGCAAATTATTGTCATTTACTTAGCATGCAGCATTTTGAGACAAGCTTATATCTAGTGTATCATTTCCAGTGGCTGATGCCTAATGTTTAATAAATGTGGGTTAAAACCACCCCTAATTAAAACCTACACAGTAGCACGATTTCAGTCGCGCACACTGCAGGTTATGTATCATGGCGTTTGAAACCGAAACGGATACAGCCGAGAAAGGAAATTGCGCCATGCTTTGTTTACCTGCCTTATGTGAAGGTTAGCATAGTTCAAGCCATACTATTGTCTCTTATATTTACAATGAAGAAAGCACACGGCCAAAAAGGTGATGTTTAGACATTAACATAGGAAGCTTCCCTGCCATTTCAATCGTATACCTGTATGTAAAAAAATTGCTATGTATAGGTTTATTTTAAACAGCTTTCAGAAGGTTTCTTTAGGCTAGAGTAGTTGTACTGTA
The DNA here is from genome assembly GCA_023969395.1 of Amblyomma maculatum. Lineage (NCBI taxonomy): Eukaryota > Metazoa > Arthropoda > Arachnida > Ixodida > Ixodidae > Amblyomma > Amblyomma maculatum. The sequence continues at coordinate 73,671 of JAJIZL010017261.1, read as the reverse complement.
GAATATGTTATTATTAAGTGAGTTAAAGTTAGTGCTTCGGAAAAAAAATAACAGTTTGTGTACAGTTATTTGATTTCCCAGTGTGAGCACGAAAATCCACTTCGGATGAACCATTCGTACCAGCGGTTTAGATGAACGTTTATTGCAGACGACCCAGTTAGTTCGCCTCCCTGGAGTATCTGCTGTGTATTTCCGAAGAAAGACAGCAAGGAAGGGACAAAAATGAAAGATTTTCAATACAAGCAAACCGCAGAGATACAGCATTGCTGTTGGAAGTGCAGTTGTACGAAGGCAGAAATGTCACTGCACTCCTCATATCAGCTGTCCCATTTGTCTCCCGTATTAGGCTCATTACTGATTTCTGGAAGTTAGTGATTTCTCTGTAACTCTGCCACAGCTGGCTACAGCATAATGACTTCTGCTCATATGCCTATCTCCCCCGAAAACGAATGAACATTAAAGAGGATGCTCCCAGAAAAGTTTGCTACCATAACAATAAAGCCAGGAGAATGAAAACTAACATTTATAGGGCTTGCTTTCCACTTTCCAGGTTTGTTTTTATTTATTGATACCTTGGTGATTTTCTGTCCCAAATGCTGTGCTTAAGAGAAAGCCTGTGCATGCTTGAGAAGTGCTCAACGTTAGAACATGGCATTTTGCTGTAGCCTGACATCAGTACAAAATGTTTTTGTGTCTGACCGTCTGTTGTGTACAGCTAAGCAAATTATTGTCATTTATTTAGCATGCAGCATTTTGAGACAAGCTTATATCTAGTGTATCATTTCCAGTGGCTGATGCCTAATATTTATTAAATGTGGGTTAAAACCATCCCTAATTAAAACCTACACAGTGGCACGATTTCAGTCACGCACACTGCAGGTTATGCATGCTAAATAGGTTATTGACGTGGCTATAATAATCGCATTAAATGTGCACAAGAGCCTTGTTTCCTCTTAATAAAAATATGAGAAAAACACTGCTGAAAGCAGCTACAAAAACGTTCAGTAAAATAGGTCAGTTGTGGCAGAGAAAATACTATTTTTATTGCAACGTCTAATTATTGCAACATACATTATTGCAACGTCTTTTTATTGCAACATACATTCTTCTACAACAGCCTAGCTAAACTGCATGCAATTCATCCGGGTATCTTCCCAGCTGGATGCAAGTTTTGTGGATAGAAAGAAGACTTTTACCATATGGTATGGGCTTGCCAAAAAAACTAACCTTGCCCGTTGGGTTTTCCTTAGAAAACCCAACGGGGAGGATTGAGAGGTGGCCCTGTCCATCTCCAACTTTGCGGCATAAAGGACTTTGCTTTCGAGAGCTTGGGCAGCGGAATCAGCTAGCAGAGTCTCGGACTGAGTACCCGACCAACCCCGCCCTCATATCATAACCCATTTTTCCAAATTAAGGTTATATACTACTACTCCTCTACTAAGCTATCTTGCCTGTGCGTTGTCTTGCTATTCAAGCCTCTAATTGCACAGCGTACTGCATATTCACATTTGTGATATGTCTTTCATTTTTTAAGCCACAAGGTGTCATTTCTTGATTAAAGACTACGATTTCCAATTTCCTGCTTACATTAGCAGCGCTTGCTAGATTCTAAGTTCCCTGTTTAAAAATTAGTTCTTTCGAAACCCTACTATGCGCACTGGACAGCAATATTTTTGGTAAAGTAAGGTCATATTGACGAATTATCCGCATATCTTGACCTCAAGCTTCCTATGTCGGCACGCAGCCTTTGACTGTTTTGAGCGATTGGCATAAAGTCTAGCAATGCATTGCGAGCACATTCTTAGCCACGTGCATCACATGCTGTTCAGACCTATTTTATTTGGAGGAGGAGGAATCAACATTTATTAGGCCCGAATTAATTCGGTGGTGCATGCAGGCACCAGACGGAGTGGCTCCCTAATTGCGGGAACCTATATGTTCCCAGCAGCTCCTGGCCCCTGTCTGTCAGTGCGAGCTGAATCGGTAGAGCAGGGCTGGATAACAAGGTCTCCCATCGCTCAAGGGGTTGGGGATTCTGGGGTATTAGCGGGAAGGGGAGGAGGGGGAGGGGCCTTGAGTTTTGTGCAATCTGTCAAAACATGCTCCAGCGTACCCTTTTCTTTTTTTTTGCAAAAAGGACAGATCATATCGTGTTCCGCAGGGTACATGCGGTTCATCAGTACGGGATGCGCAAGCGATCCCGCCTGCGCTCGACGCAGTATCGTCTGTTGTTGCCTGGTGAGTTTGGGATACGGTTCTGGCAGTCTGCACATTTCCTCTTGGTACATCCGGGTAATCTCCCGAAAGCTGGCAACCGGATGCGGTAGCTCTTCCGTCTCGTGCGATAGTGTTGCCTGCTACCTGCGAGTGAGCCGGAACCCATACTTCTATGGCTCTGCCCGGAAGCTTGCACTTAAATACAATGGCTCGGGCCGAGGAGGAGATTACCCCCCCCCCCCCCCCCCCCCCCCCCCAGAAGCTTCTGTAGGCTGTCTTTAAATCGGTGAACATGGTGTCCACGCTCCGCATTGCCTAGACGGCTGATTGCGTTCGTCTTTGATTACGCCTTATCCGTGGGTGCCGATGCCTGGGAACGAACCGGTGGCCTTTATATGCCGATTGAATGTTCTTAGCCAGTGCCACGGATCGCAGCTGCTCTCGAACATTTAACAACAGCAGTTTTCATGGATTATCCAAGCGAGACATCTCGTGCGCTGCCTGCATCTGAGAGGTTCTGAAGACTACAGGTGAAATTCGGTCATCCAGTGGACGTAGCTTGCCGAGAGGCTGCGAGGCTGCATGGCTGCCGCACAGAGACGAATACAGGCGGGTCGAGCGAGACGTGCGCCCACTTTTGCATTAGTTACTAGTGTTCAGCAGGGTCAAAAAGTTGCTTAATTTGTTCACGAAGTGCATAAACCCGTAGAAAACAGACACCACTGAGAACCATTCGTTCTTATATGTATTTTGGTTTTCTCAATAAATATATTTAGGATGCTCGATAGTAGCTATAACATTATCGTGTGTAGCAATGGCTTCAGATCTGGGAATCCTGTGAAAGTTCTCTTATCCTATTTGGCAAGGCACTAATGAAACCTACCTTGTTTTTTATTAAATATGAAACCAATAATCAACATAATGCATTTAACGTGCCGCCGTCTAGACTGGCTTTTTGTTTTTAAATAATGAATATTTTAAACTACTTGTAGCAGGAAAAACGAGACTTGATTCACTCCAAAGATAAAAACAACTTCGGCGCACATATAAGCTTCGCCTTTAAGGGTAGTTCACGATAGCTTGCCTCGTTCACGTACACGCACTTTAGGCTCACTAATCCCTGATCGTTCGATTTGTATATCTTTTACGCGATATAGTATTGGGCCCCTGTAGTCGAAAACTGGGTGTCGCCCATGTCGGCGTCGATATCATATGTATCTATAGTAGCAAAACAAATCCGAGATTTTTAAGTTGGTTGCTGCTCGGAGTATGACGTTAGGCCCCACGTGATCAGTGGAAGCTAGGTACGATATCTGTACAGGATTCGGGAACAGCCTGTGCGGATGTGCTAAACCCCTCCATAGAGATGGAGCCAGAAGCACCTAGCCAGTAACAGTCACACGGAGGCGGTGTGTACATTTCATGCAATGTTTTGCGCAATCATCGCTCAGAACTACATTCTGTGCTTGTTTTTACATGCAAGGAGAACCGCTTACAATAACAGTTGACTATGAGTGGTCGTATCCTTAACTGTGGTGCGGAAGTCTCCACTGATATTTTTCTTTTCTCACGGATACTCCTCGGCTTGGAGTCTTGAGTTATCCCAATATATGAAAGTCGACCAAGCAGAGCTGTTAACGGCTGCTTTAACCTATCCGTACGGAAGAGGTTGGGCTGCTTAGGGAAAGCTCCTCTGACTCAGGATCACAATTGTCCCATAGGGTTCGTCTCCCATCTCTCTGTCCCATCTCGAAAAAGTACCACTGTTAGGCAATGCCTGCCAAGTGGTTCATGCCACGTGGTCAGGATGGATGGATGGAATATAGGAGCGTCCCCTTTGAAATGGGGTGGTAGCAGTTGCTATCATGCTCATTTTTTCTCCCTATATCTGAATTAGTATTTTAGATTGGTTAACTATACTATCATTCTACTTATTGAATTCTTTCTACATTACTAACATTATGTCACTTCTCTCATTTTAAGCCACCAGTCTTCCCATCGTTTTTTTGCTGCGGTTAGTGTCACACAAGCTCACTCTGCCGGTCACGTCACGGATGCCACAAGGTCAACCTTTGCCCCCCACTCATACCACTTACCGACTGCAATAAGCAAAGCCAACTCGATGGCCAAGGAATGCTCCATCATCAAGTGGTGCCTCCAGAACGGTGTACACGCTTCGCAAGAAAGTGTGGCCCAGGTTCCAGGTCGTATTAAATTGTCCTTGTGCTTCGACAAACCCACTGTTGCACTGTGTGCCATTAGGTGCCTGAACCTTCAATCAGAAGTAAACACAGAAACCAAATTAATTTACAGTTGCGAGTTGAAATGAAGTGGCATTATAAATAAAATTCGCTCTAGCACAGACATCTTCCAGTTACGGGGTTCAATAATGTGTATCTTTCTCTCTAAGAAGGGCGTGGGACCCACAAGATGCAAGCCCATTCCTCTGCGCATCATTTGGCTGCTATCAGGTCACCATTTGCTTTATCAGCGCTGTTTGTTTCGTTGTTTCTATCTTCTTTCTACGTTCGATGGATCACTTCCTCGCTCATCTACATTACTGAAATATAGATTTGGGGATATCGCCCAAAAGCTGCAAGCATCCTACGAAGCCTGTTTGATGTTTAGGGTTGCCTGAAGATGACAGTGTACTTTATGAGGTATCGTTCACGATATGCATGGCTATAGTGTTACTGCTTTCGGGATCCCTATACTTCACATACATGTCGACGCGCTGATTCTAAAGAAGTGTTATTGTCACGCACAGTTTGCAAACAGTTAGTCTTCCAAATATTACTATTCCTTTGTGACGTCAACTGAAACCAAATAAGGTTAGGGGTCACCTTCGGGACAAGGCGCTTTGAAGCAGGCAGCTACCAAAAAACATGCAACTCCATTCAAACCTCATAAGGTGTTGGCAAAGACAAAATGATAAGCTTAGTGGGTCGCCGTTCAAATTTCCGTGTAGTGTATTTTTTAGCTGTCCCAGGAATATACGCTAGGTGACCAGACATCGAAACATATTAAACACTCCATCTCCTTAGCAAGGACGCCTCGCATAGACGTGTCTATTTTTCTTCATCTGTTACAAATGAATAAATCTTTTCGCAGTGATAGTTTATAGTTCCGTGTTATATAGTGAAAACTTTCGAGACCAAAAGTAGAGTTTTCCAGTTCCTTTCACAGCCCCGGATTTAAACGAAGTGCTCGGTGCGAATTCGAAGTCTTCATGACATGCATTTACCGGGGTAAGGGCTCTTGCTTCAGACAGAAGATGACTAGAACACTCCAGGGCTAGACACATCACTTCACTGCCACGTATTAGAATACACTCAAGTTGTAGATTTTTCGGCGAAGCATATCCCGTATTATAGAGAATTATTAGCCGTCTGCATAATTAAATGCTCTTCGCTTACCTCCACTATGTACTCGACCTGTTTGAGCACAAACTCTTGTCCGGAAATGGTGAAGCCGATGTTCGGAAGCCGCATTTTGTTGCGGCAGTCCACCACATACTAGAAACATGGGAACGAAAAAAAAAACATGTTTTGTCTTCCATGTAGTCTACTGATGCTGGAATACAGCATGAAGGCATCTTGCTGAAGACCTAAGTAAAAAAATTGATAAATGTGCACGTCTCCCCATTTAAGCGCAAGCCACAAATCGCACGATGAAGAAACGTTCAGTGCTCTTTTTTATCTTTAGCGTATTTCCTCCTTTAATTTCTATTTTAGGCACATTCCAGAGGCGCCGCTTTGTATAAAAAGCAGTCTCGACACGCTCGCAATGCAACGCTCCTGTTTATAAGCAGTTATCGGTGGAAAGGGCGACCAATAGGAACGAGCGAGTGTGGGCGTATTCATATTGGTTTTATATTTAGAGCAGTACGTGATCCTTTAACAGAAGACAACTGTACAATTCACTGCCATTTGGCAGTACGAAAAACTAGTATAGCCATTAATACCCCTGAGAACTGCTACACTGCGGTAGGTTTTCAAGACCTCGGGTGGCCGCAGCTACGCCATGAAGAGGAGTAGCTACGGCCCCCTCATAAAAACGTCAGCCTGCCATGACATTTGAATTCACGTTACCCTTATGCCACGAGCAGGAGCTGCCAACTCGGGTCGCTACTTTCATATGAGGGGGTGATATCAGAATCAGCCTGCCAGAACCATTTGCATTCTCGTTAACCCTACGACACGCAGGCACGTCCATACGACTTGTTTGAAGCGTGAATTTATATGTGGGCTGGTAGCTTACGCTCTTGCGTCATACCCTTAAAGGATGAGCTTAACGGTACCCCATAATGTGACACCTTACACTGATAGAGCGTGACAGGGGAATATTGTAGCAGGCAAAATAAGCTTGCGCCTTTGCTTTCGCAATTCAGCTAGGGTTAATCAGAGCTAAACCACAAATATTTTTTTTTCCTTCGTTCTGCATCGCGAAGACGTGTGCTATGTAAATGAAGAAGGTATTTAATTATTTTTTTTTTTGTTTTGGGCGAAACGGGAAAGTTGAAAAAGGCAGGGAGGAAACAGCGCTGTTTTTGGAGGCACTAGACAAATCTAGACAACCTAGGTTCCTTCAAATAGACATATTTTGCTCAGATCATTAGGGTCCTGCATTTGAGTGCTGTGAATGTTTTCTAAGTTACTGAGGTGTTGGAACTAGCAATGTTTAATTATTTAAAATAACCTTACAGACGCAGACGAAGATAGTTCAGGGTTTTATCCAGTACTTAAAAATAAAACGGCAGAATAAATTGCATGCTGAACGCTTATCCATCTGGGAAGATTCCCATCCTCCTCGAACTCTTGTTAATAACACCATCAACTTTAAGAAGAAAACACGTCTCCGGGACGCTCTAAGCTGCCGAGAATTTCCAGTTTCTATTGTTGTCGCCTTTACATCTGAATGTGCCCTACGTATTGTGTGCTCGAAGCATCTTTTCTTCGGCTCTTGCACTGCACTGGCTGAACGGGTCGCTACGAAGTAAGAACTGCAAAGAGAGTCGAACTCAATGCCCTGTAAAAAAAAAAAAAAACACTGAAGGCGTAAGCTGCGCTGAAATTTAGAGCATCTAAACTTGCGAAAGCAAGCTATTGCTTTACTGCAGTGCACTTTATATTTGTAATATTGTCGACCTCAAGATTAAGTGTCCATTTTTTGCAGTCGTATGTAAAGTGCCGCGCGACCTAGACATAATCCTACACGAACATGCGATCCCAATGTAGCGCGTCATGTTCAGAATGCAATGGTCCTAAAAGGCTGCATTCAGGTATACCTAGTCCCCCCACTTTAAAAGAAACGCTTGAGTTGGCAGCCACAGCCAAGTAAGCCATGCCATGTGGTCGTTTTGCGTCGGCTAACCCTGCGATCGATCGCTGCGCTGCCATACAAGCCATCAACTACCACCTGCCATGCTCATGCCTCTCACTGGTTGCTCACAACGCCTACGAAGGATTTTGTTCATAATGAGGTTCTTAAGCGCGTCTATCGCGTTAATATCCTGGCTTTTGACTGTTACCTTAGGTAGCAATTTTCTACAAAAAAGCCTTCAAGGTATAACCTGTTATGCGAACCTGCTGTCATGTTTTACGTCAAACACGCGGGAAAACACAGCCGACGTAGCCTAAGTTAGCTTCGCGGGATTCGCCACAGGTAGTGTCGCCATTGGCATGCGGACGGCGTATCGGGCTAAGATTAAATGCTTTCTACTGACGTTGCACCGGTTAGTATTGTAGTATAATCTTGATAAATTAATAACAGCAATAATGTTTCAAACGGTCGCTTTCTCATGTCCCCTCTTCACATGGGCGCCTTTCTCCAGGTTGAAAACGAATCACCAGCCCCAGCTGCGCATGCCCAGTTCTTGGCATCTCCGATCGGCGCCACCGGAGCTCGTCTCGGGATACTTGTGCAGTTCACATTATTGACAGGCGTATGCGACAGATGGCGACAGCTGTCTAGTGTGCACATTGCCATTTTGCAGGAAGCTGCGCCTCTCGAGGATGTTCTCAAGCTGCAGCAGACGACTTTTCAACCCCACCACAGAGGGTGCCACATCTTGTGAAAAAGGCGGATTGCATGGTATTCTTAAGTACGATCCATGAATTTTTTTTACGGACTATATTCTGCTGCGCAGTGAGCTGGTGCGTATCGGTTTTGTAGCCTTGAAAGCATAGACAGAGAAAGTTAGTCTTCGATTGTTGTCTCCGCGGCTGTCTCCGCGACTGGGAGCATATCAGAATTGAAGCAAAACTCAGCGACTTCATTAACATAAGAGCCGAACTGATCGACTGACCAGTGACATCAGAAGGTTTGATTACATATTTGCATGCAGCGTGGACAGCTGATATGGCACGGTAGCGCTTCTCTGATGCAATTTGCTAATACTCATATACCGTGCTGCACGTGCAGGGCCAAATTAAGTAAATGACGTTTACTATGCGATGTTTCTTTCCGCTGCCATGCCGCGGCTAGACATTGCGATGTTGGAAGGCAAATATGCGCTCGTTATACTTGGCCTTGAAATTGTTATGAATCAGATAAACAACAGAATACCCTGACCTTGTGCTGGGAACTTAAATCTAAAGTAAAGAATGCAGAGGGGTCTTATACTTATCTGCATCACATGCAGAGGGGACGATCACTGCCGAATCGTTATATCTGAGCACTAAGTCATTTTATTCGTTACACCTTTGGACGCATCATTGCATGATAATATGTTTCGTCTTGTTGATTGCATATGCACACCTATGGGGAGTAGACATAAGATAACTCATTAAAGTCGAATAGTAGAGCAGATCTGAGTCCTTGACGTTTGGTTTCCAACAAAGGAGTTGTTGACGGATTTATGAGCATTCATATTAGATCTGAAATATACAGCATACGAGTCGTTCTTAACCTTAAGTGCTTGTGTTGCTTACTCTGTATATACGTCTCGAACATAAGTGCCGTTATACGGCTGACCTCTGTCGACAGAAGTAAGACAAAATTAACATATGAATTCATTGGCATCACATAATTCGCTTTGTGCTGTCCTTCTTCGTTATCAAAACGTCTGTAATTATTTAACCAGTCCTGAAGTTTAGCTTTATACACAAGGGAACTTGGCGACACGATGCTTATTTAATTCTATAGAGAGGTCGCTTTCATATTCCCACTTCTATGATTACAAAGCTTGTGTCAAAGTTTGAAGCAACTATCGCGAATGTAAAGCTTACAATAGGCAACGCCGCTTGCGATAGAACATTGTTACCTAAATCTTGTCGCTCATTTTACACTAAGCTCCACCGGGCTGGTGCAGTGGTTTAGTACGCTCGACTTGCGTACCCAAGGATGCGGGACAGAATCATGGCCGCGCGGCCGCCCTGTGTGCTGTAGGATATCAGTGCACGGTAAAAGCCCCAACTGCTTAAGATTTCGGAAGCCCTCTATTACAACGTCGCATTGCCTGAGTCGCTTTGGGAGGTTAAACCCAATCTCCACAAACCAAACCAAATCCTTTTAAACTAAAGGCTAATTGAAGACAAAGATTGCGTACATCAGGCAGCTACTTCATAGGTAAACGATAGACACAAAATAAAAAGAGACATCAAAGTTCTTTGCAAAGCTGAACGGCCGGTGATGTGCTTGGTGACACAGGCCATAATGAAAAATCGAAAAGCACGTGCACAGAAAGCTGGTTCGGAAAGAACAGACGTAAAAGAAATCACCATGCTCGGCTGATAACTGTAAGAAGTGAAGTGATAAAATTGAGTCCATAATGACTACATGGGGCAGAAAAAATTTGATAGGGCTGATAAAGAACCGAGGCCTCGCACAGAGGTAAGAACAAGCTCTAGAGTGAAAAACACGTCGAACGTTCTTACTGAAAAACTTAACATTATTTGCGTACGTCGAGAACCAGGTTGGTTTCCTAGCGATACTTTCAAGCCGAGTTTCTTGCTGACGTATTTATCACTAAAAGATAAATTTTTATGCTCCCTGAAATACCACTTCCTGAACAGACGAAAAACGCGCTTAAAGGTTTCGTGTTAAAAAAATTTTGCCGTTCCATCCGCAGTCTTGGTTGCGCCAAGGATACCATTGATGCGCACGATGTCGGGACCTGGCCCACGAATGTACGGGTCGGCAGGGGCAGTCCTTGCTGGGCACCCATTTATGCAAATGGTCTCGGTGTCTCCGATTCGGATTCTTTGAATAAAGCCCGAGTGAAAACAAGTTAGAAACAATGATTTGTGTACTAGCACTCATCTGTTATTGGAGTGCCCGTGTTTGAAAAAAAAAAAAAAAAGACTGAAGTCGCCGCCTTTAAGTGCAAGTGAAATATTCACATGCACAATAATTGTGATTGCGCAATTAAAGCACAATGTTGTCAAATACAGAGCTGTACATTTTATTATAAAATTTACTTTTTTCTTTCTTGATTGTATAATCGACTTTCATAACCTGGCGACAATCAAAATCAATATAATGGGAGCAAAAATGTTCCCTCTGAAATGTGGTTGCCAGTTATACAGTTATTAGTCTCTACCACTAAATATAAGATTGCATGCGGCAGGTTCTCTGGGTGTAAGCCAGCGCTATTCAACCTCTAACAAGAACTTGGGACCACATATCGGAGTCTAGGTGCATTATTGCAGGTTTTATAGTAAACATTCAGGGTTTTGTTTTATTAGGCCGAAGTTGACTATTATTGTACTTCGGAATTTGATGCGTCACACTCTGCATGTTTATTGCTAACTTGTGCTACAGGTAAGGGATTCGAAGCAATCAATCGCTCTCGTGCACGATGTCTGGATACTTGTTGAGAATGGTAATGGTGTAGTTAAAAACATAAACTATCTAAAAAGGAGGCATGGACCAGTGCCCCACTCTCTTTCTGTAAGATGTGAATCATAGAAGGCTTGAAGTTGTCATTGTTAAGCTGGAGATCTACATTTGGGACAAATTCCGTTCTCATTCCATGTAAATGATAAACTTTAAGATCCGATCTGCGCCACAAGGTTGCGGATACGTTTATTGAAATCAGAGCTGGCTGACTGGAGGAAGGAAGCACGACTTCCGCATCAGTATCTCAAAATTGCAGAGTCACTTTTCGAGCTGAATGTACATCAAGAATGCATGCTTGAGGACTTTCCACATGTGTGGTGTAAAGTCCAGATCGAACCGCGTTAAGATAAATAACGTTTATTAAGTGCGCGTTTGAAGCGCCCTGTTCGCGGGCCGAACAAACAAACAGTTGGAAAGACTGCGACATGAGTGTTTACGCATATTCCTTTGCGTTTGCGTTTGTGTGTGTGTGTGTGAGCGTGCAAACAGAGCGGCCGTGACTGACGCCTCCCTCTGAATTGTCCGAACTTAGGAGAACGCCTGCGGGCTGGCGCGGCACGGACGGCCAGCGATGTCGGCTGTAGAAAAGCGTCGCTCCCGAGAGGAAACCGCAACGATGTGCTCACTAAGTGACCAAAGGGCCAATACTGAACGCCAGCTTTCTTTTGTAGCTAAATACTCCAATGCTCTTCTAAACAGAAACAATATTCTCCGAAAATACCGCTCCATGCTAACGTGTGAGGAACGCCTGAATAAAATATTCGCGGAGGCACTAAGGGTAACGCAACGTACAAGAGATTTTCTAGAACATTCTAAACTCGACAGCAAGCATCCAGCGCAAAATCCTTGCTCTTCATCAAGATGTAAGGCGTGCAATAATATAGAAAAAAGGGCACCACGGTTAAAAGTACTGCAAGCGATTTCACTTTTCACATAAAAGTAGGCTTTACTTACATAACTTCAATCGTTCGATACCTTCTAGAGTGCTCCTGTCATAAACAGTATATCGTAGAGACAGGGCAACAAATAAAATAAGGCCTAATGGCCATCGGGCAGATACAGGCAAAAACCGAAAGCAGGTTCCCAGCATTTCAATCAGAAAGACCATAGGTTCGAAGAAATGAAATTATATATTTTCGAGTCAGGCTTTTAAATCTTCAAGGGACAAAATATACAGCGGCATATCTAATCCATAAATTTAGAACATTACCAGCAGCGGGAAAAAATATTTCTAAAGGTCCGTTAGAATCCATGAAATATATTCCCTCTCCACCATAACCATTCGGGAAAACAATTCCATATAGCATTAGTTGTACTGTTTTTTCACCGCACGTGGACACTCTATACCCCCTGCGCAATAGCTGCACGTGTGCGCAATAGCTGCACGTGTTTCTCCAAACACATTTTCTTCTTATCACTTGACACTTTAGCTGGCTCTTGAAAGGTTTCTTTTGGCATGGCAGGTGTGGTTCACTGTCCTGTTATTATTCTGTCTCTTTGTTCTTCTCCCCCTTTGCGGAAAGCTTTTGAGAGTTGTTCCCCTGTAGATATATTCCTTATCAGGACCCTTTGGAATAGCTGTCCCTTTTCAAGAAAGGTGTGTCTGCACCGAACCTGCATTAGGTGCTGACTATTTATCCACCCCGCATTGTAGTTCTTCCTGCTACTGCCGCCTGTATTTCTTTTTCAGGCCACAGGATCACTGGTTCCAGGCTGAGAAATACATACTAATTTTTTCATTCACTCTTCGACCTACTTTCTCCTCACCCACCCTCTATACACCACTCCTTGATCTACTTTTTTCACACCCACCCTCCCTCTCCCCAGCTTTTCTTTTTTGGAAGCGAAAGCTTATTTAAACCCTTCCCAGTGATGATCGCCCTGTGCAGACGATGGCAAGTCCACTTGTAGAAATTGAGGCTTCCCCCCTGTACCCTTGTTTAGTGACCTCTCATATCCTATACGCGTATGTATTTCCTCTGCATTCAGAATGCGCGCTTTGAAAAGTACAGGCAAATCCTTTGACAAAATGTCAACTCAAAGTGGGGATAAAGGAGGGAGAAATCTGACTGGGGTAAACTTACGTTTGGAGGTTGAATATCCAGTTTGTACCCTGCACGCCAGTAAAGGTAAGGGACCCTTTGTAACGGTTGTCGTCGACGTCACCGAACAGTGCTTCGCCTCCTTCGTGGCTGAAGAAGAACGCCAGAAGGGGCTTCGTGATCAGGCCGCGTTTAATGAGGTTGGCGAACAACGAAGACTGGCCGTGATCCAGGCCTATGACACCGTCATATGGCACACCATGATAAGGATCATTTGTGCCATGGGTGAAGCTTTCGGCCTAAAAAACAAAACAAAAAAGTTGCAAGCAGCACAACGGTTTCAGAGCAAATGTTTCCGCGAAAAAGCAAAATTGAATATTGATAAAAAGTTGGACAATAACTGCAGCATGTTGGTCAACTTTCAGTATTCCAGCGACGGCAATTTTACTATGCATAATATAAGGTTCAATCCTGGTCTTTAGAGCGAATCAGTAATTTGTTTCACTGTTTCTACTTGAACTGTGATGTAGCTCGATTTGCGAAGTGTTTCTCTAAAAATATATTCCTAAATTATATTAAGCTCTTCTCTACTAAATCTTTGGGGACGAAGAGACCGCTATCGACTCGGGAAAAAGCAGGGGCGTGCTTTTTTACTTCCGGGTTCCCCAGCTGTGGCCAGAGCACCACCTAGGATTGTGAGCACGCGCCCCTTGTATGCTTGCTCCAGTTCAGGCCTGAGAAGTGTCTTTATTTATTTATTTATTCAGTATACCTACATCGCCAGGGAGGCATTATTGTAGGGGGGTATAGATACATGTGGTGACGCGAGGAAATATATCAGTAAATCCAACATGCAAGCAACAACAACAACAAAAGCAATAAAGCAAAATCAAACTGACACAGCACACAGTATTTTTGACAATTAGCAAAACTAACTTTCCATAATAACAGAACTAAAGGGCGCAAAACAGCATATGATTGGACCAGTCAAGCGTTTGAGAAAACGTTACTCCGAGGTATCCGATATGTTCGGTGGTATTGTGTGCACTAATATTTATGCTATATGCACTGGGGAACCTTTTCTTTTTCTTTGTGAATTTCACATGGTGACATTTTCTGGTGTTCAAAGTCATCTGCCACCGCTTGCACCAGATAGACACTTTTTCGATGTCGCCCTGCAGAACAGACATATCAAAACAGCATTTAACGGGACGATACAGGACGCAATCATCAGCATACTGTCTTATGGTCACTTGGAGGCCTACGACTAAATCATTTATATAAACCAGAAATTAAAAAATTAAAGAGCACTGCAGAGTCTGCATTGAAGCAATGCGAAAGCACGGATGCTGCTGTTGGTTGCTTTTGGTTGCTTCTAGTTGCTTAATTCACTTTTCGTTTTCCTATTTTAGTCTTTAGTACTTTCAAATTGCGCGCCAATCACTTCCTATGCACTTTTTTGGCTCTACTTCCGGTTAAGTGACGTCACATCCTAGACCTCATATCCACTACAGCACCCATTTCTCTCTCCGCTTTCACTTCCACCTTCCTCTCTTCCTTTACGCGCGGGTCAGGTGTCCACAAAACAAGTGTGGTAGATACTGCGCTTTTTCTTTCCTGTGAACTAGTTATTCTAATTAATTACCTAATGAACTTATTGACCTAATTATTTTCTCGGCAACAACATTACGCCACCCTCTATCGATTGATACCACCCAGTAACCTCTGCCCCTTCTCAGTTACTCACAACTACTGCGGACACGATCTGCAGACATGGTCTGCGGACACGGCCTGCGGACACGGCCTTCGGACAGAAATCTGTGAATATAGCGAAGTAATGCTTTTGCAATAATAATGGGCCAAGCAAATATCCATGAGGCACTCCCTATAAAACATGCATTGGAGCTGATGTCACCCCGTTTAGAATAACCTGTTGTTTGCGCATGTGTAGATAATCTTTTATCCAGCCAAGAATATTTTCAAGGATACCCAGGATTATTTTTGTTCTGAAATACCCGACGACGTCGCAACAGTGCCATCTTAGCAATATTTCTAAATACAACTTCGCTCAATCCCAGCCGTGTAATGGGGCAAGTTATTAAAATAAAAGCCAATGTATTACCTCCGCGATGAACGACTCTTCCGCTGTCGGACCATCTCCCAGTTGAAAATTATCTTTTCCTGTGATGACGTTAACATTCCAGGTATTAAACTCAACGATATTAGTTGCAGATGGCCCTTTGTAGCTTGAAGAGCGGTAGCGATCAAACTTCGAGCGATTTTCTGTAAATAAAGATGGGCGCCCTACAGATTACTGTCGCATTCACTAACAGAAAAGCGATATTTTCCTCAGCGCACATATGTCGCCTGAGCTTACACAACGCTATAAAAGTGACGAAAATGTTCCTCTATGTTAGTACGAGCTTCTAAGTAATTCAGGAGCGCGTGACTACTTGTCTTAATTTAGCTATAGTAGCGAATAAGAAATTGCTTCCTTCGTTTCTGTGGAAAATATTTATGGTAATTTTCGCATATTGTGATTCCTTTCTTTTTTTAGTCTTTCTTAGTGGAGTACTGCAATTTTCGGCGCCCATTCGACAACTATCCAGGTTTAAATTTTTCAAGTTTGCAGTCTGCTGAGAATCTATACATACGAGATGGACAGCACTGTTTTGTTTTAATCACCGATAAATTCAGCACAGTTTGGCGAGCGCAGTTCAACATTAATTTCTTTATGTTCTACAGGTGTGTTTGACGCTGAAACAAATGACGCTGGAACAATTGTAGCTCCTCGTATTTTATGCTGCAATTAAAGCGATGGCATTTATTTTTCCTATCTTAATTTTAAGCTGTCTCGTCAGTGCTTGTTTGCCCTACACTCTTCAGTTTTATAGAGCACAAAAAAGAAAATGAAGCTGAGACGCGATAATTGCACTGAACTGCACAGGTTTTATATTTATTTTTATTGGGAACTTTATTGCGATAACAAGAAATATGCGAAAATACTGTTTGGACCGATAGAAGCTAGTGACCGGTCCAATACAAAAATTACTTGTAGTTCAGTCGCAGAGCGCAGAAGGCTGAAAAGTAATTCATTATATACAGAGTAGGACAAGTTTACAAGATACGCACCATCAAACCAAAAAAGACATAGGAGACTCTAAGAAGAATAAAAAGAATACATAGTACTGTAAAAGACTGAAAGTTGAGCTACCGCTACGTGAAAGATGGAACATGCGTCCGCATTATCTAATCGCATTGTCGCGCCTCCAAGGACAAGCGCCGGCTGTTACTTCGCAAATGATAAAGACGGAAGCAGGTTTCTTTCGAAGAGTTCGCGTTTTCTTCTGCACTAATAATTCAGCAAAATCTTGCATCAGGCAACTAGTTTCATAATCAGCACTTCAGTTGATCCCGAAGCTGCATACCGTCATAAACATAAGAGCACGGAATGAGTCCATTGGCTTAACAAATTATGCTATACACGTGCTGATTGGTTCCGCAGCACCGCGCTCCAAAGGTCTAAACCACTCTGCTAGTCAGTCTACTTACATAAAAAGGACATGAGTTTATAGCAAAGTGACAACTGGTGATTTGTACTGTACCAAAATGTTATACAAACGTGTATGTTTGCTAATACCATGGCTTCCATGTTCCCATAAAAAAGAAAAATAGAAGCCAGAATAAATTACAAAAGTTTATTTTTGTGCATTTCTACAAATGCGTTAGCTCAGCTGGTTACCGAGAGTATTTCTCACAACGTTTTTGCCCATTTCACTATAGAAATCACAAATTCAGCTCGGGCGAACATATATGCGTAAACGTTCTTAACTTACGTTGCATCCATCGTAAATCTTATCAAAATATTACTTGTACTTACGGCAGAAGGGAGAGACACGGCAGTTAATAGAAGGGACCCAGGTCAATCCTGCCGTATCAAAGGCAACTTTGAATGTCTGCCACGGAGTTCCGACCCTCAACTCGGCGTAATACTGCAACTATATGAAGAAAATTTCTCCATTTTAATCGTCGGTTATGTTACGTCTGAAAAGTATAGCTTTGGCAAGAATATTTAGGGCTTCAGACTGGTGACGCGATTTCGGGTTATAATTAGGCATGCAGCTATTGTTACAACACTAGCCAACAATCTACCTGTGACTTTCAGATCACACTACTGTTCTTTAAATAGTCAGCAATCGAGTCTACCTATATTGAAGAAACCAAGTTTTCGCTAATGCTTCAGAATCTAGCTTAACGTGTCAATTTCTACATCGCTGCCTCTTCCCAGTATTTAATGAAATGCCATTTTGCAGTTCTTCCAACAGCCAATATCTTCGTACCAAGACCACACACACAAAGGGTCCAAGATGGCACTCGGAGGCCCATAAAAGCGCCATGCAGTTCCAACAATGCTTTGATTCAAGCTCATTGTCTTCCATAAATGTCTTCCGCAGGTCTGGCACAATGAGCTAGCACACTGACTCCGACTTAGACAAAGAGGATGTTTCATTGTGCAACTCTGTCCACGGAGCTGTAGACATGTGATCGATTTCTCAGCAGCAATTCCTGGCCTCCGCATATCTGCTGTTTTACGTTGCTAAAATCTCAGGGGAATCCTCGTATGGGTATATGAGGATATATATTGTAGAACCGTTACAACAAACACGACCTCTCGTTTTGTTGGTGTTCCTTTTGCCAGGGCAGCTTTACAACTTTGTAAAGCTACCCCCGAACTGCCGGTGAAGTAAAGTTTGCAAGCAAGCAGTCGCATTTGCCGTTACGTTCTACTGTAATCAGTAAACTGGCCCATTGAAACCTACAAACGATGTATATATATATACCTATATCTATATATATA
>JAJIZL010017261.1:9011-50713 GCA_023969395.1 Amblyomma maculatum | reverse complement strand
TATATATATATATAAGTTGCCTCCAGCTGTGTTACCTCTCAGCTGTGCATTACAAGTAATTATAAAACAATAAGTCAAGAATTCATCTGCGCGCCCTTAACGACCAGAGATAATCTGAGGTCGCGTAAAAACGAACACAAAAAAGAAATAAAGATATCTTACCTTGCGGTACTTAAAACGCTTAGAACGAGCAAAGTGATGGCAGAATCTAGTAATGAGGACAAAGCCATTGCCGGAACATCCACAACCAAGCGAGAGCTGTTAAATTCAAAGCCAGAACAGTGGTGGCTCACTAAAGAGAAGCGTAGCCAGCGAAGGCTTATAAACTTGTGCCACGTACTTGCTTGTGCCTCGCCAGCTTCAACTGCGTGAATATCGGCTAGGCGAGCAGTTTTATGTTGCTTGGAATGACGGTTCGGGTCGTTGGATACCGTCGCGCTGGTAATCTAAGTTCTGATATAAGGGGCAGTGAAATGAAAGCGAGGCATCTGCTGGAAGATAAATAAAAAGAGTGAAATGTCCAGGGTTATCAATAAGATGACACACATGTTCTCTGTATTATGCCCGACTCAGCGTATATCTGTGTATGTACCATTGCGAAAAATAAAATACCAGTGTCGCTGGCCAGCGGAGCATACTCGGGGCCGAGCTGCGGTGCAACGGTCGGCCGTGGCCGTCTCTGGCCTCTGCTCTCCGGCGGCGAGTGTAAGCTCACAGACTTATTCATGCTCCCTCGTTCTTCTTGAGATGATAAGTAAGCGAGCATCATATGCGGCGTCTGATTTGGAGCCTTCAGAACATTGTGCTACTGAGGAAGGGCATAGATAGAAGGGCTCTGCATAGGCTTGATTGCTCAATGGTTCATTTTGGCTTAATATGAGCACAGTGATCACTTAGTTGCAACGAATGGCTAAGTACATGCTATTCTGCTCGTTTGAATTGTCGGGAAAGTAATGAAGAGAAAGGATTTCGAAAACTCGAAGCGCTTTTTCCGGCGGTTCCTGGTCATCGATTGCAGCAATGACCGTATTTGCCGCGACGGCCCTTTAAGTTTTAGAAGAGAAAAATAAAAGTTTTCCAGCTATTTCAAATACCCCTCTTGCTACATATCATATTTCGTGCTATTTAGTACCGTACAAAGTGGGCGTGTTTTTTGCGTTGGTAATTACATTCATGCGTTAACCTTCGGCTAATCTCTGTTTCATGAGCAAATTGCACAAGTGTTATTCTGACATCCCAAAAATGTACCACCCATTTTTGAATAACAATTCCAAACGGCAGGCAGGCAGGCAGGCGGGCAGGCGGGCAGGCGGGCAGGCGGGCAGCTACCTGATAGCGGGTAGTATCCCCATCGGGTGTAGTCATGTAAACAGAGCGAATGTTGAGGTAGTTCACAGTCCACAAGTACAGCCAGCAACCAACTCCCACGTCCTGAAGTCCATCAAGAATAACATTATAGATGACGCTGTCGTAATCCCCCTTTATATCTAAAAAGATAGCAGCTACTAGCTGACGGTGACGCTTTTCGTGTTCTTCTGTCGCCGCAAGGTCGATGATGCTGTCGATGGAATAGCGTCCCCGGTGAAATCCAGTCATCATATTCAGATAAAGACCATTAGAAACCACTCAAGTCTTGCCAGCACCGTTCGCTCCATAGCTTTTCTAACCCAGCTTGCTAGGGCAACTGGCCAGTGTGAGATAAGTTCGAGAGGGGGCTTTCCAGGTTTCAAAAGAGCAACCAGGCAGCTAATATTCCAGTGTTCAGGAACAGTACTAGAAGCCCATATATCACTGAAGTAATTAAGTAGCGCAGTTCGAACATCCTTTCCTTGTTTTGTTAAGGTTGAATAAGTAATTCCGCAAGGACCAGCGGCATCTAATTCAGGTATTCTAAAGGGCAAGCAGTATTCATCATTCGGCGATGGCGGCGCAAAACCCCCTGAAATTGGTAACTGTGCCTGGTCTGTGCCCAATACCATTTTACGAAAATCTTCAGCTACTTCAACTTTATTGCGGCATTGATAAAGAGCTAGAGCACGAAAAGGGTGCCTTTCTTGCGGAGGTGCGCGCAAGCTTCTCGCAACATGGCAGATACGCGACAGTGGTTTACGGGGATAAAGTGATGAGCAGAACTGTTTACAACGTTGTCGTCCTAACCTCTCCAGGTGGCTCAAAACTTGTCGTTTAGCTTGGCGAGAAAGTGCGAGATTGTACGCGAATTTCGTTCTTCTGTACTTCCTTTCAGCCCGCCGACGGATCGCGCGAAGCCGCTTGAATTTCACGTCGATGCTGGACACTGACGCCTGCAAAAAAACATAGCGAGTTTTTTCACGGAGAGAGAAAGTAGTGAGGCCCTCTATTTGAGATGGCGACGGCAGGTCCGCGCTGGAGCTCTCAACAGATGCCCTAAACGCGGGCCAGTCTGTGTATTGCACCCGAGGCGAAGTGGCAGGTGCGAACCACTTGATGCATACCTATGTTGTTATGTGATCACTCTCATGTATTTCCACATCACTTCACCAACAAAAATGGAGGCTTCTGGAAACAAACGGCACATCCAAGCAGCTGCTGTAGATTGTTCTGCGTAGAAATATCAGTGAGCCGCCGTTTATATTGACGAGATCTCGCGTATGCAAAAAGTGTCTCTTCCTCGATTACTCATTCCCGAGAACGATCCTACTGCGCAATCGATGGCACCTACAGCTAACAAAGAAGGTTTTTCGAAGAAGCTCTTGGGACGTTCGTTCCTATGTCAGCCAGGAAGGTGATCAAAGTTCTACTTCAGCACCATGCAGCCACAATGCCGCAGAGCTTCCGACAACACCTGAAAACAGGCATATCACAGACAACGTTCCAGTCAGCGTCCCCCAGCATAATCAACTTGCACCTGCTCCAAGAAAGTTATCGCGACCACAAAGGCCGCAACAGAGGTTGACTTATGATTGGAACATTGAACAAGTGCTATAGGCTGTGCTCCGAACAGTTTGGGTTCCTTCTACAGGGTGATATGTATGATTTCTTTAGTAAACAAGGGAGGATGCATCGTATCGAACGTGGCACGAGCCACGAGTCGCTAAAGCGCGTGACATTAACAAGGCGCGTTCCACGCATAGGAAGCTCATCCTCTCCCAGTTGCGGTTTATAAGCGATTGATGAATAAGCCTGCGTCGGGTAGTTCCCCTTTCTCACTGCCTGCCATGTCCTGTCTGCGTTCCTCAACGATACAATTAGCATTACCTTCTGTTTGTTCTATACTCTCATTGGCTCCGTCGCTGTTAATTTTGTGCAATCTGTCTTCCTTCAAGCCACCGTTTCACACGGCTGGTGAGTACCACCAAAATGCAGCCGTAATTTGCTTTTTTTTTTTCATTTCAATGGTAAACTGTCATTTGCGATTTAAAAGGACATGTGAAATACTAAAACCCTTGACAACAATCGTATTGTTCTTGTTGCTTGAGTTTCTTGGCCTGAATCTGCGGTAAGTACTACCCTAAGTAACTGTTCTCTTTCCACTCCCAGCACAACGCTGCTTATTTTAATCATCTGTTGCATTCGGTATATGCTGATAGTCATTGACCACGATTTGCATTCCGTCTTCAGAGAAAAATATCAATGGCCACCTTGAGGAGTGAATTGCAGATTTGATGAATAAATTTCTTATTTCTTACCTCCGACTGCGCTCTGGCCATGTTTCAGAAAGTATATATAATTTTAGAGGTCTTACATTTCGATGTGGTGCCCTCGTATATGGAGATTTTACTAATTTCTTGATGGAAGACTATGGCGGCTGTGAGGCTGGTGAACAAATGCTCCAGTATTGCTGCAAATGGTTTTGCCACTGAGGATCAATGGTTAAAATGCCCAACTGCAGAATCTGAGAATTGGGTTCGATCATTGTAACGGCGGTCATGCTCATACGGAAGTGAAATGCAAGGCAACCGTATATATTATGCGATATCTCTGCATATAAAAAGTGTCTTGTAGAATAAAGCTGCACACCACAGAAGCTGCCCTCATAGCTGATGTAGCATTGTGGAGTTGAACACCACCTACCGCATCTTTCGCTTTTTATTACCTAAGTCACAGTGCGAAAGTAGTCTATTGAGGAGTAGGTAAAACTAAAGCCGTCCTGATCGGTTGACTGATGTATAAGGTTATGGTGATACTTTTAGTGATGACATTAGGAAACATCATATAGACAGTGAAAACTAGATTGCCGATACGTATTCTCTGACGTGTTCGACGTCCTCTTTCTTGTGGACTCTGAAAATTTTGCTCAATTTCATTATATTGGTATCCTCAGCATTGTAATTAATTGCACACGCAAGAAGAATACTCTGATAAGCATAACTCTACGTCGCTGATGCTATAGATTCCAGGTTTGTTGCCTGAAATAGTTTTATTTATTAGCGGTTCCACACCCTAACTATATTTGCCACTGAACCTGTAGTATCGGTGCCCTATACTCTTCCTTAGTCGGCCTAGGGTCTCCAATTTATATGGCATCTTAGTTCGTGCCCTATGGTTTTCGAAATAGCTCAGTTGGCCTAGCCTCTTCAGGTTCCGGCATTCACCTCCGCATGGATTTTAGATGGCAGATCGTTCACATCCAGATTCTTAGCGCCATCCGCTGTGTCACACGCGTCACCATCCTCTTGATCAATTGTTCCGCAGTTCTTCTTAACGTGCCATATGGACCTTAATTTCTTGCTAAGTCTTCTATGAAAATTTCTCAGACACTGAAAGTAGGAAAATAAATTTAGTGATTGAGCATTAACATGCAACACAGCTCAAGCTACTCAGATGCGGCATGTACTGAAAAGAATTGTTACCAAATGAGACAGCCTCTACCAGCCACATTTCAAGTGAAATATTTGTACAGTTAGTGTTAAGCACAAATAAACAAGAATTATGGCAAAACTGTGCTGCTGCTGAGGAAGAATACATAAAGTTTTCGAAACATTGCATGATATGCAATGACTATTTTAAGTACAAATATGAAAATATTTGATGTTTTGTGCGGAATGAGTGTTTTATTTTGTTGTAGATTTATTTCAGTGTCTTCATACTTAAAACAATCCAGCTAAGAGTAAGCACCCATGACATTTGCAAGGCTTCCTTCAGACATAACGTACCAATTACGCGTTTCCCCGCTTGCAAATGTAATGCGTTCACTTGGTGAACGAGAACCTCAACAACCAAGCCTTATGTCAATCAGTCGCTGTGGCAGAGAAGCTTCTGCAATGATTGAAAGTAGGTACACCCCCGAAGGTGGAGTTCGACCAAACGTCCGACCGGTGGTTGTACCCTATATTATTAAGGTGTCCCCCAACCTCAAGAGTGCGGCCAATTGATCCGATCAAGTTGGCTTCTTTGTGCTCCGAATTGTTTCCGGGGAAAAATGCGTCCGAGAATGCACGAAACGTCACGCCACTCGGTATGGCAGGTGTTCAGTTGGGATCGTATATGAAATCCCTCTTACACGCGGAAAAGTATACATAAGCTAAACGTACCGTTGTATAAGTGATTGGAGGAAAATAACAGCAAATGACGGGAATAATTGTGAATAACGGGAAACTGCCCTTACATTGTGGCGCCTTCTCTCCGGCTGCGCCTGTAAGCCATGCAGGCCTTTGCTCGCTAGGACGAACACCTTGAGTCGCAGTCGAGACCAAAAGGCTCGTGAGTTGGCAGAGGCTTTTTAAAGAGAAAGCCTTTAATGGCTCATACTGTCATTCGCAGACAGTGTCGCACTTTGCGGCCACCCTAGGACACGTGATGCCACCCAAGATGACGGCCACCATAGGTCAAGACGGGCCATCCTGGGCTCACGCCCCCAAATGGGGGCGTAGCCTTAATACGCTTTTGTTACGTGCGAGGTGGTAGCTGGCAGCTGACATGGTCGATCATTAACTGGACGTAGGGCTTCCGGACATTACGTTTGGCAGGCGCTGCCAACTCCGACCTCTGCTTTCACACCGAAGGGTGATATCACAATCAGCCTGCCAAAACCCTTGCATTCACGTTATCCCTAGGCCACGCAGAACCGTTCATACAGCTCGGTTAAAGCGGGGCTTTATATGCTGGCTGGTATCTTACGCTATCGCGTCACATCGATCCACGCGTCTGTGCGCAGTCTTTCATTTGGCACTTCCTCGAGCGCCGCACCACATAGCCTACAGAAATAGACTCAGTAAAACCAGGAATCAGCGAAATTTCAAACAAAGGCTCCCGCCTTATCGCACTTTAATGGTCCAAAGTGCAGCACAAAATTTTCACTCAGAATTCTGCAAAGTGCGTAAGCGATATGTTTCTGTCAAAATGTATAAAAATTAAAGGAAGTTGCTAACACGTACAGTGTAGACACTGACATGAAACTATAAATATGTGCTATGTTCTTAAATAATCTTAGTCGCGATGATGCGGCCGTTCTTGTGCTCCTTTCGTCCGTGTCCTAATTTGGGAATTCCCATTGCTTAAGCATGTACGACCGACTCGCTCAACAACGTGCACTCTTTTCAGGCTATCCAACATGAGCTCACTAAAAACATGAATACCTGTATTGCTTTCATACCCGACATAATGTACACAATCTTATAAAGCTTTGCGCACTGGTAATGTGGCCTACAAAGAACCTGTACTGAGGAACGATGAAACCAAGTTGTGCGGCTCTGGCTTGACAAGAAGGTTTCAGAAAAACGTTAGGTTGAGAGTAATTGTCATGGAACAGACATGGTGCTCGACTCTTGCACTAATTGCACATAACGCTGTAGTGCGGTAAAACAATTTTCAGCAGTCACCTTGTCAGGATATCCTGCTTTCATGAACGAATAAGACTTATCTCTGGTACGGTCTGCTTTCGTAGATGTTCGGTTGAGAGGTCAACGCTATTATGCTATCCGGACTCTTCATTTCGCACAACCATTCACTAGCTCCAACCTCATTCAGATCAAAGCAATACACAGAGCTATGAGCACAATGCCTGTCTTAGAATACGAAGCTAGTTATTTGGAAAGCCGCCGCACCAAAATTACGCAATTTTCTTTTTTGAGCCCTATTATTTCTCATCTGTTGAAAGAATCTCTCCAAAATATCGGTGCCAAGAGAGACCTGGTCGCGATTTTTTCTGTCCCGTTTCAGTTGGGCATTTAAATGTGAGCGTATGAAAAAAAAAAAAAAACAAAGAAAAAATGTGTCGGTTTTCATTCAGGCATGTGCTACATGGGCTGTCGTTAAGCATCTGCTGCTACTTCAGCGTCTTGAATATCAACCTCAATGCACGAGAAAAAATTCTTTATGTTGTAACGTTTACTCTTGTCACTTGAGGTCTCATGAGCACAAGGATAGGTTGCGATTAGCTCATGATAGCCCGCTCTGTTTCTGTAGCCCTACGAAGCTGTTAGTGGCTCAAGGAATGTCGTAAGCGTAACTCATTTATGACAATTTTAAAGGCACCTGGCATAATAAGCTATTACAAAGTTGTAACCTCAACTGCGAGGCAATTTGTTTTTAGAATATGTCATATCTCCTGACGTCTTAGAGGCGTCTGTGGCACGTTGCTTGCAAGTATCGGTAATTTCACTCTGTTGCCGACCGCAACAGGAAAACAGATGCACTGGCCATAAGCAGCAATGAGAGAATGCAACTACAGAAACATTTTTCATGCGGGGTCATTTACTTGTCTATCATTGCCAGTTTTAGACTGTTTGACATTGAAAACAAGCTAGCTCAAATCATAGCCGTTTGAACGAGAGTGCTTCCGGCAGCAGCATTAGATGAGTACAGTGAACGCATTATACAAAATGCAAGAAAACCACCCGAATAGCATACGTGCAAGAGAAATGAACAGGATGGCGAAAGTCACTCTATCTATAAGCTAAGAAGACAAGGAAGCAGGCACTAAAACAGGAGGAGATATTTTCAAGGCGGGTTGTTTATGAGATTTTTGAGCTCTCGTGTCCAGCTGCTTGTACACCGTGATAGTGACATAGACCTAAAATAGCCCTGCCACCAGGAAATGAGTCGTCTAGCGCAGCTGAAGCTGCAAGTGCTGCTCGCTCACTTGCTTAGTTCGTCAGAAGCCCGAAAGCTTATCTTCGCTTCACGAACGAGCAAAATTACCAGATCATAGCAATATTTGTATCAAATCTATTTCCTAAATTTCCCTGCAGAACCTATGTTCGCTAGTATTTCTCCGTAATTAATAAAGGAGGGCTTTTAGTTGCAACTCACGGGATTAGGGACATCTCTAAAAATTTAAATCAAGTAACTCATTCACGTTAGCAATCATGTTTCACTCAAGAGGTTGAATATAGGGAGCAACACACAAAGGAGCTCAATATATAAAGTGCCGCCACTTGTAGCTTAAGGTTCAAATGGAGCCAAAGGGAGCAGAGGATAGGAATTATGGACGAGAGGATGAATTTACAGGGTAAAAGAAGTGTGAGACGTGGACCTAATTAAAACCAGGTAGAATGCATTCCTCTTTGATTGAAGAAGTCAGTCGCAACGTCATTACCTACGCCAGAATAATACACATTTAAAGACAAGTAGAGCTACCTTTGCCAGAAGAATTATGACGTTAGCACTCCAAAATACAGGGTCTTGAATATTTGGGGGCTGGGATTTAAAAAATTCTTATGTAAAATCTAATAACCCATTCGAGCTGAAATAACGTTCACAAAGTAGCAAAATATAGTCTACGTTATCTGATAAGTGATTCAACATCGGTACTTGCCTAGATTTGTCGAAATCGAGAAAAAAACTGCTCTCGGTGACGTGCACAATTTTCGCAGAAGAGAGTCGAAAAGCTATTTTAACATGGTGCGTCATCTGTCGGGCAGCGAGGCAAGCGCGCCAACGGCCCGGATGGAGCTTGTCTCACAACGTATACACTGCGCAAAGGGGGAGCTAGGATGGTTTGCATACAAGTAGATGGGCGGGGTGGAGGGAAGGGGGTGCTGTGCTGAAGGGCAGTTTGGAGCCGTTTACACTATGCAGGTTTTAGAAACAGCTGTTGGCTATTGATGTTCATACAATGATTTGATTTCATGATTACAGCAGTCAACTGCTCTTGTCTAAAAGAATGTGGTTAAACGTTGTTACTCTCGGGTAAAAATGACAATGCTGGATATACGAGGATGCGGGATTAAGTCCGCATAGTACCTTCTGCCATCTTGCAATAAATAGCAGCAATGTGGTATTTATTTCACAGTCAGTTAAACCTAATCTCTTCAAATGCCACAGCGAACTTCCCTTTTATATCACTCAGCAGCGAAAAGTCTACTGCAACAAGAATTGTCGTGCGTATAGAGGCGTGGTGCTCTTCTATAGTACGAGCAAATTAGCTCTGGCCTGAAGAGAAATGCAAGGAAAAAAGAAGGCTCGAAAAGATGATAGTGTGACGGGATTACAGATACAGTTTGCTTTGAATTAATGATTGCATTAGTTATCAGTTGTATTCGGAGAGGGACAAAAGTACGCTCTTGATCATTATATAAATAAATTTTGCTGCCACGCTCGTAATTTATAGAAGCTTTTCACACTAGAGTACCGTTTTTGAAGACTGCCGAGGAAGAAAAAAAAAGGTTGTACGAGATCCTGATATTGCTTTCCATTAGGACACTACACGACTTGAGTTTAAGTAGTGAATGAGATTAATGGTCGTCAATTAAAAAAAACTGCAATTTCCGTTTTGAAAACGAAGGAAAACCTTTAGGAAAACTTTGCGTTGGAAGAGAATCTCTTTATTTTTTGTTTGTTTTGCAGATACCGACATGAGTTTTGTGAAGCCCGCAGTAAGGTGGGTGCAAACGCAGCTTCAGCGGTTGATGTATGGTTGTGACTTGCCCGAAATTTGAACCGTCTTTTTATTGTACAATGGCCAGCTAGTGTCAGTAAAATTTGCAATCCGCACAATTGCTAACAAAACATTTTCCCTTGTACCCAGCTTCGATGAAACAAAATAAGGAAGAGAACATGGTAAGACATGCTATGGAACTGGTATTAGCATGCCTATGTATTTCAACAAGTCATCAGCGGACGCTAGTTTTACATAAATGCTCCTTCAGGTTTTTCGTTGTACAAGCCTCCGCATTTCCTTATGCTGCTTAACTTAGGAGATTAACTCACAGCTCATTTCAGAAATTTAAACGGAATGCTATCTTGTTCGCTCTTCCTGCTCATTATAAAATGTAAATTTTGGCATATCTGTATTGGGCTTATTCGTTATGAGAAGTTTCAACTGGCAATTCCCAAATTGGCGGCGCATTGATCAGCATAATCTGTTTTAACCTCGAACTCTTTTATGTGTCGTAAATATTAAAAGCGTTCGCAGGAACACCAGGGCAGCATGACGACTCGATTTTGTTCCTTCTAGATGGAGCTCTAAGTAGACAGAAGTAGAATGGAGATCTGATATCGATGCTAAAAACCATTGTCCCTTAGATAATTATTTGTTAGGTTATGCTCTAATGTGGTCAGAGACGAGACGAGGAATTGGGGCTTAGCCGTTATCAGCTATGCCGTGAAACAAATATGGCGCCGGCAAACACACAGCCAGAAGGCATAAAAGAGGTCGCGTTTCAAAACCTCGGAATAGCACTTCCAGAAACAAAATGATACATTGCCAGGAAGGCTGTGTACTGCAAAATGTAAAAATATCTTTGCCTTATATCTGTTTATTTAGGAGCTTGTTTGACATCCTACTTCCAGGCAAGTGTATGTATAGGAGAGGCGGAATAATATACAGCTCTTATGTGGCAATCTCCAGTGATAAGACTAGGCTTTTAACTAGTTCTATTGAGCGACCGTCTTACTTTCAGTTCACTGTACGTGTCATAAGTGAACGTGCAGCACGTGTGCGACGGGGTCAAGTGACCCGTGTCACCACACTAAGCAGCATAAAACTGCATGCCTGGCTGATGATGCCGCAGTTAAATCTGTTTAGCTCATCAGTCGGTCGAGCTGATTACGGGGCACCAGCCTACAAGCCTTCGCCGACAGCGGTTTCCTTGACACCTCCGCGAATAATCTGGCTTAGAATTCAACAGTCTCCGTGAAGGTGTGTAAGGTTCTGGCAATGGCTTCATCTTCAATCTTGATTGCTGTCGCAGCTGTCTTCGTGAAAAGTAGTTTGTGTCTTGCAAGGTAAGAAATTTTTTTTCCTCCCTTCAATTTTGCCTCACTGGAGACTATTTGCTGTCCTACGAGTACGAGCAAAAGAATTCGAGACTACAGGTGTCACAACACTTTTCAGTACTATCTATATACGGACGCGTTCAGGCACCAGCAGAGAAAAGCAAAACAATATATTTAAATTTTTAAAGGGGGGGCTTTCGTTCGGGAATTTCGACAGATTATTTGCAACCTCACCTGCATGCAGAAATCAATACCATTACCGCACTGCTTTATTACGCTAATTTATAAAATGTTGGATATTAAAACGGCCTATGTGGTTCAAAGAAGCTGCCAACAAAGGCTGGCTGTTTAATTATACAAGCTGGTAATTTCGACTCTAGTTTTAACGCCTGCCTTTGTCTAGATAGTTTAATCGAGCACATCAAACTGGCACTTTACTTTCTCTGCACTGAACTTATGTACGTATGTGTTCTGTGCGTATCTGCATGTGTGTTTTGTCTGTATTGTTTTTCAGGCTACAGCATACTTTTATAGCCCTCGCGGAAGCCTTACATCTTTTACCCTCCAGAGATCAGGCTTGATTTTCATCTGACCTTTATTGCTCTGAAAGACAAACTTTTTTGGCGCAACAAATATATTTGTTCCAGCTATATTTTTTTATTTTTATGGTAGAATTCTAAACCTTTTTGGGCTCTTTCTTTCCTACGCAAACGGAAACTCGTTCGTCTTTGAAGTTAATTCATATTGATATTCTGTTTGTTTATCTCCTTGAATCACAGCTTCACTTTACATTTACTATCATAAAATAATTGCGTAGTATGATTCATTCAAGTGACGATTCTCACCGCGGCACTAAACTAGCCACACGTTTATGTGAGTCATTGGCATGAACCTTTGCTCGCGGTAAGTGAAAATCTGCCTCTGAGCATCTCTCAATTTCAGTTCTGGAGGCCTCCAGAATAAGGATGCAAATGCATCTTTCCAGCAAGGGAAATTCGTTGTGCCGTTGGTCAACTATCACAACGTAAGTGGAAATGGCTGAGCTTTCCGATGCTGTCTGTTTTTGGCCTTAGGCTCAAATTTACAACTGCATACGGCATCGGACCATTCGAATGCGAAAGAAAGTTTAATTATTTCGTTGCCAGTGTAAACAGCAATTTTGGGATTCATTCACAGACCGAAGTTTGGTTTGGTTTGCGAGGTTTAACGTCTCAAAGCGACTGAGGCTATGCAAGACGCCGTAGTGGGGGACTCCGGAAATTTCGACCACCTGGAGGTCTTTCACGTGCACTCACATCGCACAGCACACGGGCGCCTTGCTTTTCGCTTCCACCGAAAAGCGACCTCCCAGGCCGGAAAGGCTCTACCCTGCTGCAGCTCAAATTTTATGTGATGCGGAGAGACCCGCGCCATGAATCTATCGTATATATAGTTTGAAGAGCAAGCCTATACCTTTTTTCTCTGCTGAACTAGAGGCTGATAACAACGCGTTAGAGACAATGCTGGAGCTTTTCCGGCTGAACCACTGAGTGGGCAAACACAATTCTCTACACATCTTTCTATAATGATTATGGTCGATGTTTTGTTGTGCGTTGGTTCTTTATGAAACAAGATCACTTAATTTATAACGAGGAGGTCCTGCTTAAAAGCTAAACATTTCGCCCACATCCCTAACTCAGCAAACCTAAGAAAAATTATGTGTGCAATCTACGTGCAGTACATCGAAAACTCATTTTGTAATCTTCGCTCCTGCTCAGGCTGGTTGTTGAGGATGAACCAGAACAGTTTAGCATGGTTTAAAACGAAGAGGTTTACTATATCATCTACGAGAACTCTTTCTTTTAGCAGTGGTCAAAAGTGATCTATGAAATCATTTACACGTATACTAAGCTAGATTTAAAGCTAAAGTGAACTCTAAGGTACGAACTGACATAGCGCAGTAAATCAAACCTAGAATTGTTTTCTTTTTTTGCGGCCTGAACCACTCTGTACTGTCTTTTTTTTCTTTCCCAAAGTAGAATATATAATGCACAATATTTAGCTGAGCTTTTATTTATTGGCTTGAGGGACAAACTGTAATTGAAGATCTGGACCTGTAGAGCGTCTCGAAAACATTACCTTCGATATTCGTCAAGGAAAACATTGCATACGTTCATTTATTAGCGTTCAAAGACGCGTTATGTGTGACAAGCTGCTGGCTCACTTCTACTCCTGTATGCGCTAGCAAAGCTTCGTTTTGTAGAGCACTCAAGGAAAAAAATGGGAATTTTGTTGCCTCTGACGCATCCCAAAACTAAGTGGCTCTGCTGTCTCACGGAAGCCTATTTTACCGCGAGAATACATGTTTAAGGGCGGTCAAAACCTCCTTTACGAAAATGGTAGCCTGGTGCAAACATATCAGCCAGCACTTTTCTCATGACAATCTTCAAACATGAAGTATGACGTTTTTTGTTTTTGAAACTTAATTGAAGGATCACCATTAAATTGGTCTTTACTGAGCAGTCACGTTTGGCAGGAAATACTACACATTCAAATCAGGCGACGTGAAAAAGTTCTTAAATTTCGCCGGGCCTGTAAACTACCTGTTTTGAAATCACTGGTTGTATTTAGCTGGAGCACGTGTTTACAAAGTTATTTCCATCTGCAGAAAAATTAACCTTTCTAGACTCTTATGCAAGGCTCGAGAGCAGATTTGTTGCGCTACGTGCAAATATAAACCAATAAACTGCATTATTAACATCATCTGGACTCTCCGATATTGTGCTCGATAAAATTAGGGCGAATTTTTCAAAGAGAATGTACCTTTCGTAGAGTTAGAGGGATTTAAAAAGGAATCCGGTGCCTGTTGAAGCAAATCTTCCATAAGCTTGTTTTAAAATCTCATTATTGTCTAGCATCGATGAAATTCTTGGCATACAATTGCGCTATAATATTACTTATACGGCTTCGGGTTGATAAAGAAGTTTTAAACACGCACCAAAAATTCATTCTAATGAGTATAAAATGGTTTCAAGCACCGAAGATGACACCATAAAACGACATTCTTAGCTTTCCATGCCAGCAACTCGATCTCGCGCTGTGCGCTCGCGGTGCGGCTGCTGCCCTACCTCATCTTCTTAGCATCTCAATTATTAAACGTCTAAAGCTGAAATCGTCCAAGGGAGCCCGATGTTCAAGACAGTGTAGAACTGGCCTAAATTCAGATTCACGGAACTTTCAGGCTAATTCCAAATAAAAAGTTAGCAACCTCTGGTTAGTGAACAATAGAGGACACAGTTGATTGAAGCCAATATCCTCACATATTACCAAGCTAAAAATAGAATGCAGCAGGGGCCTGATGTTAACCCATAGGGAAACTGGTGAAGGATCTGCATAATTCATGATGCACTCGACCGGATATGTTGGGTCTACAGTGATTGTGAAGAGTTTTTGGGTTCAACCTGGAGGCAACTAGCGCTTTTTCCTGTGTCCCTCTCCTGTGCCTATCTTTTTAGCGATTCAGGTGTCACCAAAATGATAAAACTACACCACCTATCCCAAGAAAAAACCTTGCTAATTGCAGAAGATGGTAGTTTACATGGACGTCAGTATACAAAATTCTGTTGACACTTTATCGTGTTACAAACCCCTATTTTTCAAAGAGGGTAGGAATTGCTGCCAGAAAATTAATTCCAAGTTAGAGCTCTGTTGGAGGTGTTGGGCTTGACCACTTCACCTTGGTCCAAGTCGCTATAACTGAACTGACCTTGCACTGCGTGCGATGCTATGCGTAAGACAATAAAAGAAGAATGAGCTTCACTGACGACTTCTTTGGATGCGGCATCCACAACATATGTATTACAGCTTTCGAGCGCGTGATCTTGGTGACACAGTAGTGGCGATTGAAAGGACTCACAATGGCAGTGAATGAAGAGGTCTTAATTAACTGCTCTTTTTGTCAGATATCTCAATTCCCTGCCAGGTCTTAAGCCTGGGAAGAAATTCCGCATAGGTGAATTGCGATGATTAGCCCTGATTCAGCAGTGCTTGCGAACGTCTTGTTGCTTCAATCGGGAGAACGTTTCTGCTTTTATGTATTTAAAGAATTATCGTGTTATCTAAGATGACGGTGTGACAGTCAGGAGAGTAACGATATCGGCCTAATTATTAAAAAGTATCGCCGAAAGCATGATGATTAGCGAGCTTATCACCAGCCTGAAGCCAACAAAAATTGCATGCAATGCAAATACTCAGATAAAGTTGAACCGGCCTAAAATGGAGGTATCTTTGTCATATAGGTGCAGTACTACACAGAGCTCAATATTGGAACACCGTGGCAGACATTCAAAGTTGTCATTGATACTGCTGGTTTGGCCTGGGTCCCTTCTAGAAAGTGTCGGGTGTCGCCACTCTGCCGTAAGTACCTGTACTTTTTTGATGGGGAATGCAGTATAGCCACTATTTCAACGAAGATAATTAGCTAATTTGTCGCTAGAGCTGTATTTGCGAAGCATGGGGGACAAAGAGTCACATGAGCTGTGAAAAACATTTTGGCTTAAATTAGCTATGCCACACCGATACAGTGCAAAAGCAGGAGCTTTTTTATTTCACCTCAAAAGTTTCGACTCAGTGTAACTGCTGTTTTTTCAACGATATTTACTTATTCGAAACTTTCTGTGGCTATGTGCTTGATTCTCTGCAGTTTCAGTTGTACATGTGTCGCTTGACAAAACACATTGCGGGGCTAGTTGGTGAATAATGGTTTCTTATAGAGCTTTCAAGCTCAACATAAATAGCGAGGACACAGAAAGAAATACACAGTGGCCATACTGTTCGACCTCCGTTAAACATTTGCCTTTTGACGGGGCGGTGGTATAATCGTGAGTGAAGGTTTAATCGTACTTGTGGATACATTGGGCAGCCGACGCGGAATATGGAGTAGCCTTAGCCCTTCTTAACACAGGTAATAACGAGCGAAAGCGTCCGCCGCGGTGTCTGAGCGGTTAAGACTCTCGGCTACTAAACCTAAGTACTCAGATTTGAAACCGTGTGATGCGAATTCGCTGCGATTGTCTTGTTTCTTTTAGTGTGGACGAACTTCGCCAGTTCATGGTAAGTCATTAATAATGACTTACCAAGTCCTAGGCTCGATCACTTTTCGTTGGCTAGCGAACTTGAAAGACTCGTCTCGGAGACTCATATGTGAGACACTCGCCTTAATTACCTGCGCTAGTCCACGGGGTTATGACTTCACAAAACAGCTTAGCCTATCAAAGCGACGGCAGAAACAACATCGCACGAGATCTTCAGCCGGTAGCAGTGAATGTATGACGGATTTCGCAATAAAAAGTGTATCTCTGAAATCCAGCCGATTAGCATATGTAGAAAAATAAGGGGTCAAAATTCACAACAAAATTGCTTTTCTGCATGTTTCTGGTTGGAGTCTATGGGAAGGTGCGGGGCAAAGGAGAGTTTGTGCACAAATGACTTGACCAGTTGTAAGCATTGTTATAATGTGTTTTTTCTCTTAGTGCGCCTTCAAGCTTCAAAACAGGATTCTTTTGAAGTTTAACAAGCATTTTGTTTTATTAATTGAGGGATTGTCGTAATGTTTAACGGGGAATTTTCTTGCTCTTAGTCCTGGTTACAAGTGCACTTTATATGTCAGGGAATATTGGCTGCAAAAGAAGAAGTAGCATGTCGATGGAGTTTGGATGCAGTGAGCAAAATTCTAGGAATGTAAGGTAGCTAACCTGACTTTTTGCTACCGTGGTGACCTGCCTCATGCTGGGATAAGGAACAATATAAGAGCCCATCATGACGCATCAGGAATCAAAGTGTGTTTGTGAGCGTTGCGTACGCAATGACTGTAAAACTGCTCTGGAAATCACACATCCTTATTAAACTCGCAGAGTGCAGTAAAAAGAAAGTAGAGAAACTTTTGTATTGTCAGCAAATAATATTGTGCGGCTTTTATCCATAAACCTGTTACGACTATCGGAATTTCATTAGTAATATCAGAACATGGTGTGATTGCAGCAGAAAATTCTACTGAGCTACAGGCTACAGAATGCACTACAGAATTACAGAAAAGTGTGACGTTAGGATAGAACTGCAGAATATTTTTTCAAGTCGTTGAAACAGCTATGTTGGCTGTTTGACTGACAGCATTGCAGTATGTGGTCATCGTTGTTAAAGAAAGGGAGCACTCGATATACTTTGCATTCTGAGATGTACAAAATCATGAGAACTTACAGTGAGAAACTTTAGCAATAAAACCGCAGCTCGCATTATACCAAAAATGAGTGAAACCAACGGAACGGCCACGATTCTAAGGATATTCCTTACTCATAGCACGCGCGTGCACATATTAGCAGGATGCAAATTTTCCGAGCCAGGCTGAATGTCACTTGCACACGGAACGTGCAAATTAGGCTACCTTTGCGCTCCATACATTCGTCGCACACTGTCCAAACGTGGCACACATCCTAAAACGTGCTCGGGGTCGTTCACCTCAACTTGAAATGGGATTACTTTACAGGGTTTCTCAGCCAACTTGGAAGCTTGTGCTTAGGCTTAAAGTCTCACCATCAAGACAGTAGATAGTAGCAGTAGTTAGGCGTGTGAAAATTAACCAAGCGATACTGGTGATACTGGTGCACGAAATGGGACATATATTTAAATAGAGATAAGCGCTTAGTTCTTCGTATATGCAGGAGCACAAAACCGTTTTTCAACACTCTCACTGAGTTAACGGCATTACATTTAACGAATCACCGGGTTTAAAAGGTCTGGGCCCTACTGTTACAGAAGATCTATGTAGGGATACCCATTTTATTAACATCTAGCTGCACCAAAGCCGTTCAGTCTCTGGTGTATCCGGCGTATGCATACGTAAACCCCTTAGCAGCATATCAAGCGTTAGAGAGATCATGTTTGGGGCGCACTTCGTGTCTGTGGGACCGTTGCACTGACAAAAAAAACATAGCAAGGTTATGAAAAGTGCAAAGAACTGCGGCTACATTCAATTGCAGCAAATATAGAAGAACTGAAATCCCGACATTCTCTCTCGATCAGGCATCTCGGCCTCCACGCACTTGAAGCCAGACGTAGTGAATTCCGGTTAAGCTACCCATACCTCATATCCAAAAACCAAATCCAAATGAACAATCATAATTTAATTTCCGCTAACACCTCGCGCGCAAGCACCCGTTTTGATAACGGTAAACTGACCCAAGTGTATGCCGCTCTAAACAACACTTTTAAATTGTCATTTTTAACCTTGAACTGTAAGCGACTGCAATACTTTACCCAAAGATAAAGTCTTTAGCCCCAGTGTTTATTACTTTATTGCGCAGATTGTAGAACATGGGTGCGTGGTGTTATTGTACAGAGTAGACTGCACTTGTCTAGAGCTCTCGAGTGATGTGATGCCGAGGAAAGGAAGTGAAATCGTAATGCAGCTATTCTGTCAGTGGTAATGCGCTTGCGTCAGTGCGATTCTCACTAGTTTGCGGCTGCGAGTATCACCAGCAGACTTCAGTATCTGCCTTAGAATGCTTCTTCACATTGTTCATTGCAAGACGTTTGAACGCTCTATACAAGCGTGATCAACTCTGTACTTCTGTGTCCGATTTCAGTTGCTCCATTTCATGCTCCGATGCGGTGCAGTTGATGCTTGTTATGTGGTATAACTTTTTTGTGCTCACGCCTTAAATAAAAAACAAATAAGCAAATAGGCGGAGCCGGTTCCCATCTAAATCGCGACTGTAAAAATATGCCAGTTATATGTCAAGTCTGGGCCAATTACAAGTTTCCTCTGCTTGGCAATCAAATACCGTTGATAAATTGAAGGTGGGCATTTGCTTTAGCAAAACACTGTTTTTTATCCCGTCTGTACGCTGAGGTGTGACCTATAGGACGCGCTCTTGGAGGCGTAACGGTGCGTTTAGCTAACGCGGACGTATTTCTTCCTTTCACGTGCCGATAATTAAATTTCCGCACTCGAACCCGGTACAGTACAATATCGTGATCTGGTCTGCGTTGTAAACCTCGCTCTTTTTAATGAGTTACTCGACCTGCCACGTTGCTTTATAATTTGTCTCGCCCGCTGGTCGCATCTCGCCGCTCCGTTCTCTTTAGCGTAATCTCCTCTTTACTGATCATGAGGTACAAGTGTGCAATGTGTGCTGTGTAAACAAACCTGAACACGACGGCGTAGAACGCGGAGAGGCTTTAACAAAATCGCGACCCCTTATATGCAAACTTAAGTTGCGACGAGCTGCCAGTCTTGCAGCCTTGCTTTTGTAGGACAGTGACAGTTTTGTGAAACAAGAAAGGAGGCGCTTTCATGCAGTGAATGTCTAACCGTCTATGCGGTGGTGGCTTTGCGGTCCAGTCTTTGCGGTTTTAACCACCTTCTCATCGTGCGGCTGGCAATTTCAAAGCAACCTTTTGCTTTGAAATGCTTTTATGTACCGGATGTAAGAAGGCACACAGGACTGTTAGAAATATTTTTCTTTGCCTTGACGCTATTGGGAAAATATTCGAAAGTACTCGCGTCGCCCATGAGCAGCAAGTGGCGTTGACCTGCGAGGAGGATGTACCGTTAACGGAATTGTGATGCGGACGCAGTGCAATCAGGAGACCATTCTGAAAGAAATATCACCGTTGCTTTCAGAGAAACATCATTGCAAAGTCTGATTCGTGGTTCAAAATGCATGATTGAAAATTTTAAAACTACATATTCCGTCGATTTAGTAACGAAGATTACTGCACTTTATTACGACAGATTATCAGTGAAGGTGCCACAAAGGGTTGAACTTTCCTGGTCGCTTTGTTACCCACAACGAGAAAACATTTATATGCATGCTACTCAGGTCAAATTGTCAGGCTGTGCTCATTTATATAGAGCATCCCATTAAGATGCGGCGCATTTTATTCCCTCCTAAAAGGTATCCAGTACTGACCGCAAATATATTGCTAACATGTCTGCGCTGCGAATTTCTTTCCTTTTAATGAATACCAGACATAACCTGTATCACCCCCACCTCTGCCTGCAGAAAATCGCACCAAGTTCGACCACGACCAGTCTTCTACCTACAACGGGCCACTTTTCAGTATCCTCGCGGACTTCAAATACAGCCATGTTATCGGGTACATGGGAAAAGACAATCTCCAACTTGGCGACGGTCCTATAGCGGAGGACTCGTACATCATGGAGGTAAAAATACACTTTCTCTTTATTAATTTCACAGCATTGCACATGGTGGCTCCTGAAGATATCGAAGTAGCTTTGACGAGGACTCCAGACCATGAAATTAAAAAAAAAGCAAAAAAAAAATACATATGCTCATCAAAGGAGGCCTGTCTCTAAATGGCGTCGACAAATTTTCTTCACATTATAGTTTGGCCGATTAAGACGTGGTGAACCTCCTTTCATCAGCCACTCCTTGAATTGCTTCGCAAGCAAATCGAAGGAGATTTTTCACTAAAATCAACCAGTCGCATTCACTTTAGTGAGGTCCTTAGAGGTCAAAAGCGCTTTATGCCTTCAGCTCCATAGCTCCTTGGTTGCATATTTCCTGAGTTGGCGATCCATCTGCTATTGCAGAACATTTGCAATTTATTGAGGAACAATCAAATTAAATGGACCGCCCTTCAACGAGCTGATGCGTCGATGCAAAGAGTCAACTTGCCTTGGTTTAGCCTGGAAGAATGTACTTACTGTTTAGATCTAGACTCTAACATAACTCTATCCAAGAACAGTTGAAGTTTTTTACTGCCAAGTGTTGATGCTAGAATAATATTTTATGGCACCTTTCACGAGTCCTTAATAGCCGGCAACGCTGAGTCAGGGCGGTAACTAAAAATACATTTGTTCGAATTCCTCCCCAATCTTGTACACTTTTAGTGAAAGAGTAGAGAGCCGGCTGTAATGGGTAGAAAACACTGCCCTTAAAACAACGACCACAGCAGGCAAAAACAATAAAACAATAACTTAATAACTTCTAGCAGACGGGTGAAACCCTACTTCACGAAGAATAATATTATCGTCTCCAGGTTATTAAGAGACGATAAACATGCTATAATTAGTTGCGAACTTTTTTAGTCGGTATATTGCTTTGCTCTTTTTGAGAATGACTGTTTTCTTAAAACTGAGGAGTTGTCTGCTTCTTGTTATGCTTCAGGCGGATAGCATCAGCCCCCTTGGGAGCACAACCGACCCCTACCACGGTGTGCCGTTTGACGGTGTCCTCGGCTTGGATCACGAGTCGTTTTCGTTCTTCGCCAACCTCATCAAGCGTGGCCTGATCGCGCAGCCTCTTCTGGCATTCTACTTCAGCCGTGCAGGAGGCGAAGCACGCTTCGGTGCTGTCGACGAGGACCTTTACAGAGGGTCCCTAACCTATACGGAGGTGCAGGGAAGGTACTGGCAGATTAATCTCCAAGGGTAAGCTTATCCTTCTCGGATTTTTTACCACTATCTCAGCAGTTAAAGCTCGCAGGGCTTGTCAAAGATTTCACTATCCTTGCCAATTAGGACATTCCGAAAACAGTGAAAAAAAAAAAATTGGCAGTGGTTTAGCTCTGATATGCCAGAATATACGCAGCGTTAGATAGATTTATCTTGGCCTATCCCGGCTTAGCTTATCTTGGCTTTTCATGGTTTATCCGGGGGTTTTAAGACTTATCACTACCCCATCGGCTTCCCAAGACAGACAGCACTCTATACGATGCACACAACGTTTATTTAGTGAAAACCTGTAGTTCACGAACGCCGGTCTAAAAAGTTTGGCTAATGTATGTTTGTTTCTGCAATGTTCGCCTCTTGCCACACGGTATTTTGTCTACGAACTAGGAACGCCAAACTACTCTGTCGTGGGCACGGTTGCGCTCCCTTCTTCTCTCTCACTTAACCCACCTCAGTAGAACCAACACCCTCTTCTTCTAGGTGGTGTTGTTAGAACTCTTAAGCTATGCCTTCAAGAGTGGAACGCGACAGCGTTCCTCCCCTTCTTTCATCCATGCTACAAATGCCGGTGTGCTAGCGCCGGTCTGCGAGCAGCGGTTGTTGTTGTGGCTGTAGGAAGAAGGAAAAGAAAAAGCACGGGCATGCTACTGGCTCTGTAGCTGAGCCACCTCCGCTGCCTCGTGCGGACAGAACGGGGAAAGTAGAGCGGCCGAACTTCACTGTCATAGGCACAGTTGCTCTCCATTACCCTTTCTCTCGTTCGACACACCCCCTTTCTCCTATTCTTCATCCTCCTTCTTAACTATACTGTCATATGAGCATGGTTGCTCTCTTTCGCTTTCTGTCGCTTGGCGCACCTTTTCTCCTTTTCCTCCTCTGGGGTTGCGGCAGCGGCAGCTGTGTCCCTGTTAGGTGGCGTGGCTCTGCGCATGCGCAGCTTGGTCGGCGCAGAGGACACGCTGAACTTCTTCCAACCCGCGTAGTATAGCTCACGCTGCAAAAGTAACGTATTGGGGACTTACACAGAAAATGTAAAATTAATAATGCATAAGAACTTAGTGCTTATGTTTGAGCGATTTGCCACCAGACAATTGTCGTCAGGATTAGGTTAAAGTGAAAGGCGATAGAAAAATCAAATGGTTGTAATCACTAGAGGATGAAACAATGGCGTCAGGGAAAAGAATTGCCCCACGTAGAGTCACAAGCTATTATTTAAAGCCAGTTAAGTCAATCGGAAGTCGAAATAGCGAACCGGAATAATGGCGACGTCCAAAAGAACCATCTGATAAACCTATTCTGGTCGCGTGTTGCCTCACTTCCGCTCGCGGGACCTACGAGGATGTCACAATACTGACGTAGTTATGTCGACGTCGGGATGTGACATCATTGTATTCCGAAGGCACCGCACTATCTGCAATAGAGAAATATGAAAGCCTGAGCGTTGCTGCTTAACACAGTACATCGCGCGCCCCTTTTCGACCGCAAGCAGCGTACCGTTGAACGCATCAAAGTTCACTGGCGTTCTAAATTTCTTTTGCAGGAAAGGAAAGCTGCAGTATCTGTCACTTGCGCAATTTCGCTGACATATCGCGCGGACGAATCTCGCCAACGTAATTTTTTCACCGTGGGCCTAGAAAGGGTTTCTCTTTAAGAAAATAAAATAACATACTCGGGTTGCTACACAATGTCGTCAACGACACAGCTGCTGTTATAATTTTCGCAGTGTGAAATCTCTACTAGAGGCGCGCGATATAACGCGTGTAGCAGCAGCACTGAGCCTTTTGTATTTCTCCACTGCAGATTCTGCAGGAATTCAGTTATCACTTTTTAATTCCTAGCATTACTCTTAAACTTACGTCCTGAATAAAGTGTTCCCAACGGGCTTAGAATACATTGCCTACGATGTTTTATTGATTTGCTAGTCCCATTCTTTACGTTTGCCTTTGGGAAGTATCTTTCTACTATGATTATCTTCACCCCACTGTTACTTTACACATCCCCTCTTATTATGGTTTTGATGCTCAAACCCGCATACTGTTTTTTCTTTATACGAATCTTGCGATAGTTCCCCCCCCTTCCTTCGATGTCCGTGCATATAAACCTCATTCTGAAAGACGGCGTCGGAAAAGGGCTGCAAAGGTTTAGCGTATTAAGCATTATCACTGAGTGATCCAAAGCTCGTGGGAAAGGCCTTTGGGTTCAATGGCAATGCAAAGTTTGTGTTTGAAACATTATTTAACTAAACGCAAGTCCTATGTGTATGTTTCATAAGTCATATCTAAAATCATCACGCATATATTTTATATCCTTATAAGGGTAGATGGATAGATGGGTAGATGGGTAGATGGGATAAGGGTAGATGGAGAATACCTCAGTAATCTGAGATTTGCTGATGACATTGCCTTGCTAAGCAACTCGGGGGATGAACTGCAAATAATGATTGATGACCTAGACAGGAAAAGTAGAAAGGTAGGCTTGAAAATCAATATGCAGAAGACTAAGGTAATGTTCAACAGCCTCGGGAAGGAACAGCAGTTTACATTAGGTAGCGAAGTACTGGAAGTAGTAGGCGAATATGTCTATTTAGGACAGGTAGTAACCGCATATCCGGACCATGAAAAGGAAATAAGAATAAGATGCAGCACCAACTAGCCCCTCAAGCCGTTATTTTGAGATTGGGATGGAGCGCATTTGGCAAGCACTCGCAGATTATGACTAGCAGCTTACCGGTATCGCTAAAGAGGAAAGTATATAACAGTTGCATCTTACCTGTACTCACCTATGACGCTGAAACGTGGAGGCTAACAAAGAGAGTTCTACTTAAGTTGAGGACGACCCAGAGGGCTATGGAACGAAAAATGGTAGGGGTAACATTAAGAGATAGGAAGCGTGCAGAGTGGGTCAGAGAAATAACTTAAGTTACCGACATTCTAGTGGAAATTAGGAAGAAGAAATGGACATGGGCAGGACATGTAGTGCGAAGAGAGGATAGCCGATGGTCGCTTAGGGTAACAAACTGCATTCCAAGGGAAGGAAAGCGTAGCAGGGGGCGGCGGAAAATTAGTTAGGCGGATGAGATTAAAAAGTTCGCCGGGTTCAAGTGGATGCAGCTAGCACAGAACCGGGTTAAGTGTAGAAATATGGGAGAGTCCTTCGCCCTGCAGTGGGTGTAGTCAGGCTGATGATGATGATGATGATGATAATATTATATGCCAAGTCAAAGTGCGCACCCCTAATTATGGGATACTAATGCCGAACTCGTACCCGCCTCCCACACTCGGCGTGATCTAGTTTCGATGAATGTATCCTGAACCAATACGCCGATCGGAATTCAACCTTTACTGCTTGGATCGAATAGGAACAGAATTTGGCCTAAATGTACAGCTTCAGAACAACAAGTTAAGGATATCTTACGTACACTCTGTGGCGACCTTGCCCGTGTTTTTATATCACTAAGATTTAATGAGTTTACTAACACAGATTTCGACTAAAACATGATTCGAGACCTCGTGCACGAACGACATCTTGCTCTCCACCGTCTACATGCGATAGAAGTTGGCATGTAAACAAAATGTAATGCTTGGTGAATTATGTGCCCCATTAAACGTCTTCCAAATAAAGTAAATGTCAGGATTGTTACCTTCCAGCCTACATTTTTGTGACTTCATTTCATTGCGGTGTCCCAACTACTCTTAATGCCAGAGATTGCCATAGCGCACCATTACATTCAAAGCACTTTCCTCGCGCAATACCCTTTTATAAGGAGAAAAAAGAAGGTGTATACTACATATAAGGCAACATCAAAAAGCAAAGAATTACTCACTCGCCTTAAATATCGTCTGTGT
The DNA here is from genome assembly GCA_023969395.1 of Amblyomma maculatum. NCBI lineage: Eukaryota > Metazoa > Arthropoda > Arachnida > Ixodida > Ixodidae > Amblyomma > Amblyomma maculatum. The sequence goes on along the minus strand of JAJIZL010017261.1, from coordinate 25,276 downwards.
GGTCGTCAGTGCATAAAAGGCAAACGTGGAAAATTTTTTCAATACGGTGCACTGCTCATAATTTTTTAGCGATTTTCGTGATTCGTGCCAATATTCTGCCTGATTCAGAGGCGAGGATTATTTTACTTCTCTGAAGTTTTTATCGTCGTCCTTATTAACCATTTGAATACTCGTGCAAGAGTCCTTTGTCTTCACTACATGTTGCTCGGTCCGTAATCGACAGTATTCAAATCGGAGACACGGACCACATCTGCTTCGGCGGTTGCCCAGCGAGAACTGCTCCTGCGAACCCGTACATCGGTGGACCTGGTCCAGAGATCGAGCGCATCAATGGAATCCTCGGGGCAACTAAGACTGCTGACGGAACGGTAAAATTTATTTCCCAAACCTGAGAGCTTGCGTCATGTTTTAAATCAATATATGACTTCGTGATTCATATGACATGTTGTAAAAACCTTCAGCACCTTTACTGATGAATCCGTCAGCAAAAAACGCAGCTTGAAGGATTCATTAGGAGTACTATAGTTCTCGATATAATCAAAATTTGGGACTGTTGCCATTTGGTCCGCGTGTCTTCATCTTTGCTCCCTCTATACGGCTTGTTCTCACCTTTGCAAGGGGTCTCGTTTATTAATTAGCCGTCGTGTATTTACAAAACCGTTATTAGATCGCATTTTCTGTGCCGTAACCTTGTCATCTTGATCTACTTTGTCTTTGCACCCCTTGTCCGACCGTGCACTGGGCCACTTCTCGTATTACGAAAGTCCTTCTTTTCCAATGCAGTCTTCTTCGGTTCTCGTCACATGCATTAGCCATTGTAGGTTTAATGTTGCCTTCGGCATCTCTGATCTTACCATGGCCATTTATGTTGATTTTTGACTTTTTCATACCAGCCTTATATGCGGGTATTTCAATCAATGAAGTATTTTAATTTTCAACAATTGGGGGGGGGGGGGGGGCTGGAAAGGAGCAGTTAAAAAGAACTCGGTTGTAGATTTGGTTAGGGGTGAAAATCTGTAGTGTAAGGAGAACCTGATTTATTTCTGTTGAATCAGTGACGTTTTGTTCTGGAGATATGCATATGCTGTAGCCTACGTTTTTTAAAGTCCATTCTAGAGTGAAAGCCTAATCAGGAGGCTACTATCCCGAGCAAAAATTTGTCTTGTTTACTTCTGTAGCAGCTGCATAGCTACTGCTGCATGCAAAAGCTGCGGCGCTGTGACCAGTGCAGCGCAGGTGCATAGACTAGCAAATAAAATGTGGCTTGGACGATCCCGCGATGAAGCATGACATGATGCTCGCTCTAAAGCGAGTATTCATTTCTCACCTGTGTGTGTCTTATTTGTGTCAACTACACAAACCCAGCCGACAGAAGACCTACCTGTGAATACCACTTTAGCACGGTAATAGAGTTTTACCTAAAATTATAGACATTTTTTGTCTCCGATTAGTCCTGAATAAATTTTCAAAACTGGATCTAAGAATAGGAACTGTGGTCAGTTCAATGCTGATGGCCATGGTGCCCATCTGTTCTCTCGAACAGCCCAATTATTTCAAATTGACACTCCCTCAGAGGGATTGATGGGGCTCTTGGCTTTTATTTTTTGTACCATGCCATATGCATGTGGGTATTTCTACCATTGGTCTTCTCTTTTCAAGCGACCACTGTGTGGCTCGTTCCTATGAAGCCCCGCAACGGCGGCTTCGTTTCTTGACTGGCGAATCGCAATAAGAGAAAGGTAATCTTGCGGTGGATACAGTGACAAAATGCAAAAATAATTTCGTAAACCTAGTAGCATGATGATGCCTCATGTTTAGTTTTCTTAATCTCCAATGCAGCCTACGCCTTCAGCTGCTTCCCCTAAAAGCGCAGTTTCCTACGCTGTTTTTTTCTTGGTTGTTTATGGTGACCCGTGGAACCGGACCTCCCCAAATGCCGAAGGAAAAGCGCTTGTGCCAGCACGCGTTACACAGGCCACACTAGGATATGAGGAAAACAACAGCAACAACTGGAAAGTTCTTCTTGGCCTAGGAGTGTTTGCAGGCGCCATCTCAGTTTCCTCTGCACATTAATAGCGTTGCTAAAACGGGAGGCAGGGCTACAGAGGCATGTGTGTGCCTTATTCAGCTGCTTCTCTTTTAAGCACCGGGTAGACCCTGGAATATTCCTGTCTCGGTAAAAGTTCTTTATGCTGTCCAAAGCACTACAGCTGATGCCCACCTTTCAGCGGAGTTCGAAAGCGTTCATAGCTAAAAATAAAAACATGCTGTGTTTTTATAGAGATGTCGATCACTAGAATAATCTGAGGTGGTGTAAACTTAACTACATAACCAACAGCGACACCCATTTCTCCTTTCCTTTTTTAATTCCCCTTCTCAACAAAAACAAAAACAATTACTGCCAATTTATTTTGCTCACGCACTTTCACGGCGTAGAACGGACGGTGAAGTATAGTAAAGGAGACAAATTTCTTGAAGCACTTAAGACTCCTTGAAGGCCAACTGAAAATACTTTTTATTTTGGCTGCAATGTAATGAGCGAGTCTTAAAATTAATTCAGACAATTCTTCATGCTAAACAGGAAACTATTTCTGTAGTTACAACCGTTTCGAAGCTGTGTAGCAGACGACGCATACACCTGGCGGCGTGTTGTGGAGTTCGTCAATTTACCGGATATGATTGGAACGGGCGCTTGAGAAGCCTCCTCTATCCGAGCCCATTGTGTGTGAATGGTCTGCGGATGATATGCGCTCAAGAGCTTGATGCTGAAGCTTGTTTTGGTGGAGCTAGGTTTGTTACAATGCTGAATTGTTATAATTTCCACCGCGATTAGTATGCCGAAACGGACTGCAACTTTCAGGGGCCCGAACGTGGGCGACGTGCAAAAAACGCGCGATCCGCATGCGTTTCACTAGTAAGGAAAACATAGGACAAAACAAACTATGGTCCAAGTTGATGGTTGTCTCTCGTTCGCAGTGCTGTTAATTCATACTATCGACGTTCACGTCTTTCGTAACACCCGAATAAACTTCTGTCCAATCGCTGAAGTTTCTGCAAGGAGCAACACGCCGCGGCAACTACAGCTCCCGAGGGTTCGATTGCTCCCGTTTCTATGTCACTTCTGGCTTTAAGTAATGGCCGGCCTTTTTCTAGTTTCAGTTCGAGAAACGACAGCTTACACGAGCGAATCCTGAAAAACTTGGTTTAGTCACGAAAATTATATTTCGCTTTTAGTAATCTCTCCTGACGTGCTACGAGAAATTCATCCTTTTACGGAGTGAAAAATTTCGTCGTGGTTGGTATTTAAGAGCGATAAGGCGTAAACCATTGGGGCTGATTATACTGTAGAGCTTATTTACCAGAATACCGCCGCACACACAGTGCTTCTTCCGTGCAGGATTCGAGGTGAGTTCATCCACTCGGTGGCGATGGCGCGCACTTGTTGCGGCTCTTGGTCTTCATAGCTCACGGCATGTGGCGTGCACCACGCGCCCTCCTACAAATAGGGTTGTACGCTCTGTGCGAGACTCATCTCAGGGATCTAGAAGATACGCCGTTTATAGAAGGCTATGTCTGGGAAGGGTGCAACAGAACGAGAACGAAAAAAAAGGGAGGGGGGGGGAGGGGTAGGTATGTTCATGCACCAAGGAACAAATTGGCGAAGAATAAAATCATCTTGCAAAGAACATATCTGGGTATCAGGAACAATTGACGGCATAAGGACATGGCTAGGGGTAGTTTTTTTAGGAACAAGAAACCAATGCAGGCAAGAAAACAAGGATCTCTTTGAATGTCTCAGTGACGATATAAGTAAGTTTGGAGACGGGGACAATATTATTCTACTGGGGGACATGAACGGCCACATCGACGATCTAGATGGACACACGGATTGTAACGGGAAGCTAATGCTAGATTTCTGTGAGCGACACGACCTAGTTATTTTAAATACAGAAACAAAATGCGAGGGACAAATCACGTGGGAATTCCGCAGCAGGCAGACGACCATTGATCTGTCTAATGTCGCAGCGAATTTATAGCAAAGTCACAAAAATGAAAAAAAAGACGAAGAAGGGGAGTGCAGTCTGGGAAGTGATCATAAACGTATTAGTCTGCAGATCTGCATGTTTTCCGATGCCTTTCCGATACCGTCTATCTGTTGGGTTTGCCCATCCGGGTCCTTCTTGTTCAGGTCTTCTGATTATTCCTACCACCCGTTCTTTATCTCTGAGGCTCCAGTGAGGTCCCTGCCTCGTTTGTCCTTTATGACGCCCAGCTTAACACAGAAGCTTCCTTTAATATCTTTGATTGTCTTATACAGAGCTCTTGTGTTCTTCAATTGACTGTGGTCCTCAACTGCTTGGCACTGTATGTTCAGGAAGGCATTCTTATCTCTTCTTGATATTTTCTGAAAATCCGCATTGAGAACCTTGTATCTTTCTGTTTCCCCGATAACGTTTGCCATCCTCCTTTCCTCAGCTATTTGCAAAGCCTCTTCAAATAGCCAGTTTGCTTTCTTGCATTTCTTTTGTTTTGGAACTACCTTAGTAGCAACTTCTGATGATGGGGTACCATTTGATTTAATTATGCTCATGGGCCTCCACTTCATAGGGCGCTCAAGAATGGCTGGTTACCATTGAGATAAAGATGCACGGCCTTCCAGAATTTCTTTTCGGGAAAGCGTGGGCAGGTTTTTGGCAATCCAGAAAGCTGCTGCAGAACATCCCGAGTGGCTCTCAAGGCTAGAGCCTTTGTTGTGTATGCGTGAATTTTACTGTGTCATATGTAAATAGCGTATGTAAATAGCGTATGTAAATAGCATTTGAGTAATTTTTGCTGATTTGGTCCTTGTTAAATGCAATTTGTCAAGACCAGGCTATGAAGAAAGAGCCCGGCGTGGTGCAGTTGGTTAAGGCATTCGTCTGGGGATCGGAGGGGTAGGAGTTCGATTCTGGTGGAAGATGATTTTTTTTTTCTTAAAAGGTAAACAGAACGTCAATCGTTTGTGGGTGATGACCTAATTTGATTGAGAGTTTGGATGAGACACTTTCTGCAGAGTGACGCACCCACGGACGCACACTCATGAGCCTAAAAGGCTTTCATCGTAATATCTGAAGCGTAGTATGATAGCCTCATAAGTTATGTAGGACGAGAGGCTTTGCCAATGCTTGAGTGGTCTAAGATATCAAAAATACGAGCTCACATGCTTACGGCGATGGGGACTTGGATCCACCTTGGCCTGTAGGTTTTTCCGGCTGTTTGGTATGTAGTCGGAGAGGATGAAAAGTTTTCAGTGAAGTTTACACCCTGCCTGACGCCAGATTTGCAACAGTTTTTGGACAGTTTTGCCCAATCATGCCAAAAGGGAGAGTATAACCCATTTCATGGTTTTAAACACACGTGTCCCATTTCTGAACCTTCCACTTGAGCACGTACTTTAACGCTTTCTTGATTCCTTGCGTGAAAACACAGCGAGAGGAACTGCCGAGAAGAGATGTTGCTCCGACACATTGCATATTTTCACTGCCTATTTTTCAGACCATAATTTCGTAGTAATCAAACATATAGGTGTCCGTAAAATAAAAAAAAATATTTGTACGTAATTAATGTAGTTCTCAGACCATGTTATATGGAATTGTTTAAGATAGCAACACTTTGCCTCACTCATACCTTCTTAGGTTTCAAAAGGGTCTTAAAGTTCTCTGGAGAGGATATTTTCCATTGTCAGGCGCCACCAAGTCTTCAGCACCTGCCTATAGATATAAGGATATTCGAGTATTTACGCGGGGTTATAATATTCTCGCGATTTCAAAGTACCAAGGCCTCGTATAGGGGTAATTTGCGCCCGAATTACATAGCGCCATCAATACAAATACACTTTCAAAATGCTCAAAATACCTCTTCCTAATTGGTTGCCTGTCCGTAAGTGGCTACTGCGCAATAGAAGCGGCGCACGGTGAGGGATTCATGCATGAATTTGTATTTTAAAGTGGTGCCTAATCTGGTCTCTGGAATGATCTCCAAAAGAAAAGAGGAGGCAAACATATAAAAAAGTTGAAATGCTTACATTTTCTCTTGCAGAGATTTGCGGTTTGCGCCTAAAGTGGCTGAGATACGAAGTTATATTTTTGATGCACTCAATTCAGTGTAGAGGTATACGGGCCGAAAGTCTTTGCCCGAGCCCTCCCCGGGCCCTATACTGCAGACCAGAGCCCAGCCCGGCCCGGCCCGGTTTTCAGACTTAGAGACCCGGGCCCGGCCCGGACGGCATGCTATCATTGAAGTTGAAGGGGTGATACTGAAATAAATAATTTAAGAATGATGGTGTGTATATAAGATATTGAAATATGTTCTCATGTTTAAGAGGACGAATTTGCAGAATATATAGAGCCACAGCATAACCTTACAATTATCATTCTTATTTGGTATGCAAGTAGAACAAGTTCTTCATTGTTGAAAGCTTGGTACATTTTAAGCGCTCCTGGATGATGAATGTGGCAGCGCTGAAGTTTTATTGAGTTCACTAACTTGTGGCCGGAATGACTAAAAAATTCTTAACAAGGTTCGGGTAAGCAGCTTCTTTGCTTCTCTCAAAGTGCACTAGCTGTAAATCTAAACAAGGGGTTGATTCTGTGGCCAAATACTCATTGAGCTCTTCCCGCTCACCATGTGCCTCGCTCACTGTGTGCCATTGGCGTGTTTTCCACCGCGCCGGCAAGGCGCCGCCACTGCATTTACTGCGCCGAGAGAAACTCAAGTACAGTGGATGTTTTGAGCTCTGTTCCTCTCCAACCAAGGCCAATCGAGGCAGGTGAAAAAAACAAAAGAGGCAGATAAGAGACGACAGCACGGCGCGAATTGACGAACGGATACCTAACACTGAATAACACTGGCAGCTACCGGATATGTGTTCACGTCCAGGAACTGTGGAGTTAAAGCGGACCACCACCAGGACCATAGATAAAATTCGTGAACTGTCCTGTGGGGAGGGCGTGGGAAAAATCTGAGCATTTTGAAGCTTATCGCACCATGGCCATATTCGCGCCTTCGAAAACGTTGCACATGCTCGTGATCGAAGAGTTCCGCCCAGCCCACCCGAGACAAAAATATCCTGGCCCGAGCCCGACGGTAGAGGGCTTTCGAGCGGCCCGATCCCAGCCCGCGGGCTGGGCCGGTTACAGGTTTACGGGCCGGCCCAATCCTATGTATAGTCTAATTTAAAGCAAGATGCCCACACGTAGCGTTTCTACATTGGCAGACTGGAGCTGAGAAAAAGTGTGATAATTTCTTCGACTTCTTTCTCGGTTATAGTATGTGGTGGACTGCAGCAGCAAAAAGCGACTCCCGAGTATCACCTTCACTATTTCCGGACAAGAGTTTGTGCTCAAATCGAACGAGTACGTGGTTGAGGTAAGTGAACAGCATTTTATTGTGGAGACGGGTAACTGCCTCTATTACTTAACAGTACATACTTCAAGCAACTTAATAGAGCTTTTCGCAAAGCAAACTGGAGAGAGATGCATCCATATTTACGATTTCTCTTTCCATACTCTTCATACGATCTGAAGGCACCGGAGGTTGTTTCCTGCTACATAGCTCTGTTTTTATTCTGAGGCTGCTCCATACTGCGCTTTTCTTTATCTTCAGGACAGAATAGTCGTTTCTGGAGGACGAAAGAATCGCATGCTGTGTGTAGTAATAGTGTTCCACAGCCTGTGGGTCTATTACGTGAGATTAAGGCCTTCCTTTTGCATTACCAGTAACATGGCCTATATCATAATCGACTACTCAGAGGCTTCACGCCCTTACTTATGCAAGCCTAAACATCATACTGGCCTTGAATGCTAATAATTTGTGGCAATCCTTAACTTTTTATTTCTGCTGGAGAAGGCGAATTGTAGCCCATAGAAGATGTGAACCATCGAAAAGTGGAAAGAGCCAGAAAAAACAGGGTCGATGCGCTGAAAAAGCAGATGGTGACCCTCAGAGAAAACTGATTCGCAAATGAGGGTGTTGTCTGGGACTGAGGATATTGCATTATGGCCGTGACACCGCAAGCCACGGTGTCCTGTGCACAGATGGTAGGGCTCGGAGAGAACACTGAAAAGTTTCGGGAAAATACTGTTTCTTTCTCGCTTTTTTTTTTTAAACATGGAAAACAGGAAAAACTATACAGCATGGTGCTCTTGAAGAAACTTGAATATTGTGCTAATCCTTAGAATTCATGGCTGCTTCTAAATGAAAAAGAACGCTGAGAAGACTGCGGTAGAAAATTTTTATTTCCTGTTATTTAGCTTTGCTTAGCCAATTTATACTTAGTTGAAAAACGTCGTGATAAATTCTTAATAAACTGAAACACTTGAGTATATGCCGATGTTCTACATTCTTCCTCTCTTTCGCTTTGTGTCGAAGCGCCAACTTATGAAATGTAATCTCGTTTCATTCTTTGTATTTTGAATAAAGTACACAGAAAAGCTAGTCAGGTCATAGTCTCATCGGCGAGAGGGTTTCTCTTGGGCGGCGCGCAAGTGATGGCGCCTGTCGATCAGCGCATTGACCACCCGCAGCTGCTGGCCAATGTCGCGCGTTGCTGCGCAGTTGATATTGCATCATGATACTATTATGTGACGTCACTAGCATTCCCTGATACTTTTCAGAGCTTTTGTCTTTATACGTCATTCATTATGGTGCTAACAATGGGTGTCGATCGGAAATAAGAGCATTTAGCGACTTTTTGTAGCGGAATTAAAATTTATGTAAATGTTATTTGTACCCAGAACTTCGCCATGGGTGACCTTGCATGCAAGAAAGCCTATAGAATGCTTTCTATGGGCTCGAGACGTGGTCTCTCAACACCTTTAATAAACAACATGACGAAATTGCAGAACTGAAACTCAACCTGGACTACAATTATCTAGGAAGAGGCTCTAGGATGAAAACGTCGCTAATACTCCTTTCCATCTCAGTGATTGAAAGAACACTGCAATGAACTTTAAACTGTCTAAGAAATATTAGAGGAAAACGAACAGAACTGGCAGCAAACATACATTTATTGACTCGAACGAAAATAGACGGTGAAAACAAGGAAAAAAAACGTAAGCAATTTTTGTCTCATGGTTTATTATTCTAGAAAGAAAAAGTGGTAAACTAAGTGGTAAAGATTTTACAAATGAAAAAAGCAGCCATTGGCATCAAATGATCGGAATACAGTGAAAATTCAGAAATATTTCTGGTACTGTTTCACATTGTTGATTTGGAGGCAAATATGGTAAACTTTGAAGTGCACATTAAAGGTGTAAGGACACCAACTTTTTGTGCTGTACTTTTGTGTTGTGAATAAGAAGTAACGATTCTGTAAGCATATAGCACGGTGTTAGAAGCCGGAAATCACACTAGATAATTTATTATCGTTTTATTAGTACGCAGCAGTTTCGGTTTCGGTTCGTAGTTGCCAGGTTTTTACTTGACGTCAGAAAACAGAAGACATCACGTGGGCCAAAACCTCGTGACATCAGCAAGCAGGCGCGGTGTCTGCTCTGTTTAGAGTGTTATTCCGTCATATGCTCTCGTCACACTGTGGAAAGAGTTGGTCAGACTATAGCCCAGCGACGAGTAGGGCAGGCAGAGAGCAGCGCAGTTCGTCGCCTGGCGCGACCGCGGGAGGCGCAGTTGCCGAAGGCTCAAGTTCTCGTGCAGGCATGCTATTGCTGCACGAGTATATCAGTAGTCCTGACAACATTTGTATTTTCCGGTCCAAAGCCAAGGAATGCTATACACTGCCTAACTGCTGCCCCGCCGGCCATGGCGTACGACAACACCGCCGTCCGCTGACCATTGGCGCGCCGTCGTCAGCAGCCTTCTAAAAAATTTTAATAAATGAATAATTCCATCAAGCATAATTTAGGCTACAGTAAGCTGTCGTGCTGTCTGCGCGTTAGAACTGTTAGAACGCTACGCGTGCAAAAAAAACAACCGAAACGAGCTGACCAGCAACATCTTCTCTTACGTCATAACACTGTGCAATGACGTCACACTTGCTTATGGTTTTTTTCAGTGAACCTACGTCACAGTCAATGCGCTAACGATGAGTCCAGAATGCAACAGCGAGCATTTCCGCAACCTAACTTTAAAAAAGACTTGAAATATATAATACGCCTCCCTTAAGTCTAATGCTTTACTTTGATCGTCCTCAAACACAAAGGAAGCGCATGCAACACAAGGCACTAGCAACAGGAAGCACAAAAAACAACAACAAAAAAACACGAGGAACATAAAGAGACGTGGCTTCTACATTCGGTTACATGTTTAGTGCAAGGAAAATGAAACAAACCTCGAGAAGTACAAGACAGCTCATTGAGATATAAACAGCATATTTCAACGTAGCACAAGAATGATTAGAAAGTACTAGGAAGAGGAAAACACAGGGACGGGGGCGGACCTTATTCCCACATAACTGATTGGAAAAAAATGTAGATATAATTTGAACCTTACATAACATTCAACTGAAAACGAAATTAGAATTCAAAAATATTTAAGTGAAGAAAAAAAAACGCGCTAGAGAAAACAAGGCCCTAAAACAAGGCCAAATTTTGTCCACTAGCACTACTTCGAATAGCTGCTGCTGCCGTTTCCAGGGCTGCTTATTAAACAAAAGACTCTAAACTGCATGTTAGATCGAATGAACACAGGCTTGAGATTGTATGTCGCTTGAACCTATTCGTGCATTTGGAGTACACAAAGCCGAACTTTGGCCACTTGTTCTCACATGCAGTTCTAAAGGCTGCAACTCATATGGCAGTGGCAGCATCTTTCTGGGACCATAAAATGTGTTATTCAGGTCTTTCTACAGCCATGTAAATGTGGTCAAACATATGCGCGACCAACAAACAGCTAGCAAAAAAAGAAAAAAAGACTTTGCTGCTTCAATGCCGCTATTCTTGATTAACACATATTATGAGTATTTTTCAAGACTTTCAATATTAAAAAAAAACTGTTTTATTTTATTGGATTTAGCTTTCAAAATTTTACATCCCAACTCTTCTATACAAACCACATGTGTGATAAAAGGCACTGGAAGTAAAGCGCGTCATTTGTGTCTCTTAGAGTGACTATCATCGCCATCTTTATAGAGATTGCTCCTCTTTGAGTGAAAGACGAGCAGAAGCTAATGGTTTTTTAATATATCAATTTTGAATGCTCGAGTGTGAAAAAAATTTGGTTCTTTTGTTTACTTCCGACTGCAGGTTGAGACACCTAATGGCATACAGTGCAACAGCGGGTTTGTCGAGGCGCGTCGGGAGCTGAATGTTACCTGGCACTTGGGCCACGCTTTCTTGAGAAGCGTGTACACTGTACTGGAGGCGCCGCTACAACTTGGAGCCGGGCGTGGCAGGGTTGGCTTCGCCTATTCTCGCTGATATTTTATCTGTCACATCAGTATTAAAGAACGCTGCGCAATCTTTATAGTGATGAGAATTTCAATCTTGAATAAAATTTATATTCATCAAAAGTGTCGTTACAATGTGTGCAGGTAGTTTGGTTCGTGTTGCTACTATATTTCTACTCTACAGCCCTGGTATAGCAATATGTACGCCATTATTTCAGCTCAATATAGCCTTAAGTGTCCCTTTCATTTCTCCACAAATTATTATTTTGAGGTTGACACTGTGAGCAAAGAATCACTGGTGTACGTATGGCTGGTGGTAGTCTGCAGGAGATATGACGGGGTACTAATTGGCAGGCTGATTGTCTGACTTCAAATGGTCATTAACATATCCTGTCAGCAGGAGCTTGCCGCTCGTGCTGCTTTTCTTAGGCGGGAGTGGCTGATGGTGTCCAATCCCTTCGGCACACTTTGTATCCCAGTCAAACGTGCTATCTTTAGAGAACGCAAGCACTTCCATACACTTCCGGTAAAGCGGAGCTTTCCGTTGATGTGATATACGTGATGCCGTAACAACATAGCTACCCATGGCGGCTACCCTTGTTATGTGATGATTTAACAACATGGTTACCCTTGTCGTGTAATATGCATACTCAATTGCGTGATGACGTCATAACGGTATACGTGAGGCGGTCGCGTGGCTACAACGCAGCACTAATAAAATGCTGCACCAATTTGATCACGGGGTGTTAGGAGAGAGGACCGGACACTAATTGTGCGAATAACACTAGCAAGAGCTTACGCTGTTAAAGCTAAACCCCCATCCCGCTGGAAGCTAGTACCCGCGTGTTAACGCAACATCACTCATATGTCCACCGTCCAACACTCTCCGCAACGAACACGCATTGAGTTCACATCTATCCGTCGACGTAAGCAGTCCTTAAAAAGTCATTCTGAAACACCACCAAGGACAACTGATGCATTCTGTATGATTTTCAATGAAAAGAGATTACCTAATTTCTTTTGCTAGCTTGGATTTATGGTTAAAACAAATTAATGGGTTCTCAAAAACCGCGAAATAGCATTACATCCACACGAACGACCATGATTTGCGCTATAAATTCGTTCTACTACATAGGACAAGCAGTAAGCAGCTCTTCTGTCAGAGTATCCACACAGTACAATGTTTGTAATCATGAGAACCGCGATGCTAGTAATAATTGTTCTACAGGTTTTTGAGCGTTTGTTGCGCCTCTACATCCTCTTTGTGTACGTGTTTGTGCTTGTGTTAGAATATATTCCCTCCAACTCGACCAGATATCTGCATTGGACAATGTTAATACTATTTCCCGCTAGTAACTAGAAAATGTAACCAACCCGATCCTTCAATAACAAGCAGTTATCCACAAAAACTAGGTAACACGTGTAGAAAACTAATTACTAGGACCATAGTTCTCATTATTATACACTTTGTACTGTGTGGAGGATCTGATAGATAAGCTGTTTAACGTTTGTCCCATTGTATCGTATTGAAGTTGCAGTCTTCATTATGTTTACAATTTTCAAGCGTTTAATGACAGTTTATAATATTCACCGTATGATTGCTTTCGGTTTGTTATTTCCAAACACAGTCGTGTACCATTTACCGTCCCTATTCTTATATGCTCAAAGTACTGCAGTGTCCACACTTGATATTTATCGCCTTCAGTCTTTTAGTTAACACGCGTCATTGATATTAATGTCACTACTTGTTCATCTTGAGGTGCCCTAATTACTATTTCCTTGCATCTGGTATCTGTAGCAAGAGCTATACTAGCTAGACAGAGCCGATTTTCGCGCGGTCATCCGGCCAGATAGTATCTATAAACGTTGGCCAGAACGGCGTATGCGCTGTTACTATGGCAACCAAAAGCGCGGGTGTTCCGCCGCTTCGCCGGGACCGTCTCCACCACTGCGTTGATGCGTCACGTCACGCCTCAGCGCCGAGCATGCGCCATTACCATGGAAACCAGCTGGGCAGTTCCACAGTTGTTTCACAGCTGCGTCTGGCTACCCTGGCCTGGCAATGGTGGGGTTTGACGTATCAAAAGCTCCGAGGATATGTAGGTTACTAGCGTGGAGCTCCATGGGTGAACACGTTGACGGTGAGCACATTGTCACAATTCTCGTCCGTGTCCGGGTATTAAGGCTCCGAGCCCACAGGATAAGATCAACGAAAGGTGGATTTGTACACTATTTACAGTCATGGTACAAGGCACAACAATACCGGCATGGGGGCCAAAAGTTACTAGCTTTACGCCAACTGCGCACAGCGACGGCCAGGGAGACTCGCCACGTCCACTCCAGGCGAGCATCTCTGCACATGACGAGGCTCACGACGGTCTCTGGCCGAGTGCCTTCTTTTACTGGCCAGAAAGCCGCTGGTATTCGAACTGTCCAATCCGGACGCTGTAGTTGCCCGCGGGCCAAGAGGCCCGATAAAGAACGCGCTGGGCTCCCGCCGCGTTGCGAGGGCGGGAGAGGAAGGCACGCCTGCATGGCACCGGTGGTGATTGAGGAGCCAGAAAGTCTGGCATCTGCGCTGTTAAGTCCAGACAAGCCAGACGCCGAGGAGGTCTAGATCGTCTCGTTCCAGAAAGAATGTCAGTGAATTATAAGAATAAACTTGTGCTTTAGATACACCGATGTGCAACTGTGTGTTTGACTGCATAACCGGTATATCCAAACCAAAGCTAAACCAAACAAACGTATATCTCGCTACTTCTATCCTGGCCGAGCAAAGCTAATCCCGGCAATGTTTTTGTTCATAATCTTGTAACCATTTGTTTTAATTTGTAATTATTGGTTTCGTGTACTTGCTGTAATAATCTCTCATTGGATTGGGCATATTAGAAACCCATACCCGAAACCGCAACAGTATAACAGAATTTACCACGAAATATATAATACCAAACGTGCAAGGTTTGCCAAGACAAGCATACCCGAACAAAAAAATCTATATATATGAGACCTAATTATACCGGATTATTGACATCAGAGTTGTAGGAGTTGTAGGATATAGGGATGGTAGGATGTGGTCGTCAGCCCTCGTTAGGTCCCGACTTCAAAAAACCTGTATAAAATAAGGTAGGCAAATAAAAAGGAAAATAAATAAAAACAAATTAATCGTCCATGCCAGGAGTCGAACCAGGATCTTGCCGCACGTCAGCTCAGTATGCTAGCCACGAAAGTATACGGTGAACTTTTTCTTCTTCTCCGCCTTGCTTTGACACATTGCATTTCACGATAACAAAATCAACAAAAATCCCACAAATCGCTATTTAAATACGTTATTTAAATATGACACGTCATGATCAGGCAGCATGGACCGGGCTTCAATCTAAATTCATGCATACATAACAAACTCTCCAGTCTTCAAAGCCATTGGGGAGGTTCCGCATAAGCTTCCTCAATTGCCAAAAACCCGCCTACACTTTCCCGAAAATAAATTGGGGCAGGCCGTACGTCTTTATCACAATGGTAACCAAGCACTCTTTAGCGCCCATACAGTGAAGGCCCATGAGCATAATTAAGTCAAATGGTACACCATCCTCACCGTTTATGCATATGTACCGCATGCCATACGGGTCTAACAAGAAATATTTCATTAGCGTTCTTTGCAATACATCCCAAAAATAAAACTCCTCCCAAAAGTGTAAAAACCTTCGTCTCCTGTTTCTGCCTTCCACCATATTAAACAGTGCGATCTTCAGGGTATAAATAATCCCTTTCCCTCCAAAAGTGCTTTCACCGGTAGGATTGCCGGTAAAAGATCAAATCCGCGCGTGGGCAGTGGTTGCCCGTTAAGAAGGCCGCGAGACAGGGGGCGGGGCTTTTGCTTCGTCCGGCGGGGACAGCTTCGTTCGACGAGGACGAGCACTGAGCGTTTTTGCCTTGTTGCGTTTTTCAAAGCGGATTCTGGACGTTCGGCGTGACTGTCTGGTTATCGTGCTGTTGCTTTTAACTCTTTTGTTTGGTGGAAATTGTTCGCTTCACCCTTTAGCAGTTTTCTTTCTTTTTCGTTTGTCGCTTCAGCAGCGAGTTTGTTATTCTTTTGGTGACTGCCGAAAGTAAAAGCGGTTAGCACACACTGGTCTGCAGTTGTTCGTCGTGCGGGACTGCGACTAGCGGACCCTTCCTCTTTCCAGGGCGAAGGCGGAAGCCTTCAAACTTTTCACAAGCAATTCTTGAAGGCACAGCAGCGGAGGCCCTGAAACATTGCACAAGCAATTCTTGAAGGTACAGCAGCACATACAACCCTACAATACAGGACCTATTCACAGCTCCGATATATCCTAAAATACATCCAAATTGTGATATGCAGGAGTTACAGGAGCCTGTCAAAGAGAACACAGGACCTATATGCATATTCTGTGTGTCGTCGTACTAGTCCTGCATGTCTCTTTACGGGTCTTTTATGTTCAACATCAGCTCCTGCATACTCCGATATTATTTCATAAAGAACGTATTAAAATTGCAGATAAGTTTTTTCAATAGGGTTAGCCACACTTCAATCCACAATCTGGGAATTTGAAGCTCAACTCATCGATTTTAATCCGGAAACCCTCTCGTCTAGATGGTCCGCCGCTCTGCGCAGCTCAAGCCTCAACGACCAACTCTGGGTAGTCCAGGGTAGTCCAGCAGGTCCTGGAAAAGCGGAGACAAGGTCTGAAAGTTCCCACGTGGAAGACCTAGGCAGTGTCGTGCTAAACTCTGACGGACATAAATAAATAAATAAATAAATAAATAAATAAATAAATAAATAAATAAATAAATAAATAAATAAATAAATAAACAATATAAATAAATAAATAAATAAATAAATAAATAAATAAATAAATAAATA
>JAJIZL010017260.1:1609045-1626430 GCA_023969395.1 Amblyomma maculatum | reverse complement strand
TATATATATATATATAATATCAAATTCATGCTGCGATAGAGTCCTTGAAGCATAGCGAATGATTGCACGAAATTGGGGACTTCTGATATCATATTGTGTCACCTCCACTGTTTGCGGTACTTTTGACCCAGGTCAACTAATCCGACTAAGCACAGTTTGAAAGTTGCAAACCCATAGTGTCAGCAGAACTTGAAGTGATCATATACAAATCTTAGTAGCTCGCATCAACCCGTCGTATCAAGCGCACCGGCAAAAGCAAGAATAAGCTTTTTAATAGTGTTTATTGGTTCGGTGAACATAGTATTCAATAAATACCTCTTGCAGACAAAAAATGATGTTTGACAAATATCGAAGCAGAATGAGCAGACATGTCGCTGACGGACTGATTAGTGTTTAATGTTCTACATCTGGGGCTCACGTGGTATAGGAAAAAAAAATCAGTTGACGCAGTTCGCTTTATTCTTTTTAGATCCCCCGACTGCACGGCAAGTAGTACTTTACTTGAAACCAACCAGCAATTTCCGAGCAAGATCTTCTACCTTCCAACACCTCCGTGATACACATCCGAGTTCAGTTCATCGATCGTGAAGGGGGTGCTTAAGTTCCTGCGTAAGACAAACGGAAGCAGCAAGCTTGGCTTGCGAGGGCGGACAAAGTTAGGAGCCGCAAACGCAGCTGGTATACTTGCTACTGACGAAAATTGGAGGGCGAAGAAATATCGCAGCTAGAAAACAGAATAGATTGTTATTCTTCTAGCATGCTGACAAAAAGAGGATCTGAAGATGTGCGGTCTGTTAAACGAAATGAAGAAATAGAATCAAGAAAGATTCGTTGAAGGTGAAGGAACTGAGACGACCTGACGCGCCTAAACTTGCCGCGGCCTAAAGCGGCGCCCCAGCTGACTGGTCGATAGCCGGAGACAACGCGAGAATCCTATTGAGTCGACAAACACAAGGGCACTTACTGGGGAGAAAGGGCGAAGGGAAAAGAAAACCTTTCACGCATCGCTTCTGTTTCGGGAGATATAATGGCGACGTGAAGAAGTCTGCTTTGAAAAGAGCGCGACTCAGGACGACAGAAAAACTACAGCGAAGGCGCACGATTCGTGCGCGCCTTGTGTTACCGCCCTCAAGACGATTCGAGTGCGCTTATTCGCCTTTGTGTGAAGAGGATAACGAACAAAGATACGAAACATAAAAAATGGCGTGCGATGAAAGGTACACAATTGATAGCGTGCTGTTGTCCTAAAAGAGCAAACTCTTTAACTAACCTTGTGGTTCTGGTTAGTTCATGAGTGTCGCTTGTGAAGCACTAGCTCTGTGTGTAAAGGTACTTGGAGAACGCATAGCAGTGTTTATATGCGGCAGCGAAGAAGGAGAACGCAGCCTTGGTTTCTAAGGAGAGAGATTGCTTTCAACGAACGACATTGACTAGTTCTAGAGAACATTCGAGTTCGTATCAGTTGCGCTGCTGTCTTTTCTTCACGCTAGCCGCCTGCTCCTGGACAAGAATGAGTGTCAGTTGCCTGGACGGACAGGGAACTGACAGGAGGAGCGCTAAGCGAGCTGCCTCAACCCGCAAGCGTGAAAAGGCCGCGTTAACATCGCTCTCGAAGCCACGTGGTTTCAAGAGCGATGATATATGTTATTCTGTCAGCGTTGACAGAATAAATTCTCCGCTTTTTTTCCCCCGAATAGTCAAGAGAATGTGAGACAGGAGTTAACAGGCCCTATCTATGGCGCCTTCAGTGAGCAAACACAGGTCGTCAGTACACAACATGCCGAGCCCCACAAAACTTTGTTCGGGACAACAACAATCCAGACGAGCTTAGGCCGGCGAGAAGCATCTGAATTGATATGGCGTTCACGCGATCGCTAAATTGAAATGGCGTACCAGACTTGCATCGTACCTGTACTCACTTATGAGGCTGAAGCATGGAGGCTAACCAAGAGGGTTCTACTTAAGTTGAGTACAGCGCAGAGGGCTATGGAACGAAAAATGGTAGGGGTAACATTAAGAAATAGGAAGCGTGCACATTGGGTCAGAGAAATAACTCGTTACTGATATTCTAGTGGAAATAAAGAAGAAGAAATGGGCATGGGCAGGACATGTAGTGCAAAGCGAGGATAACCGATTGTCGCTTAGGGTAACAAACTGGATTCCAAGGGAAGGAAAGCGTAGCAGGGGTGGCAGAAAGTTAGGTGGGCGGATGAGGTTAAGACGTTCGCAGTGGTCAAGTGGATGCAGCTACCACTTAACCGGGTTAATTGGAGAAACATGGGAGAGGCCTTCGCCCTGCAGAGGGTATAATCAGGCTGATAATGATGATGATGATGAACAGACTTGTTGACTTACATTTGGATTATGCTGCCGTGGTCAGTACTAGAGGCAATCGATGCACGAGTGGTAGCAACGATCGAATACTTACTGTGACGTTATTTGCAATAACTTCCGCATGTTCGCCATCATCTTTTTTTGTTTTTGTTTATGCACATGGCATTGTCCAATGGCGCAGAACTTTCAGTAGAGTTTTCTTAAATCAATTTTTCTCAGTCAGGGGGAAACAAACCTGTAAACGTCTCAAATTATTCCTATTTTGGCAACACATAGCAGTTGGTGCTAGAGAAATACTGCCTTGGGTTGTTAGCAATTCAGAGTTTCGTTTTCGCTGATTGTAGGCTGAATGGGATATCGCTGACAAAAATTGCGTTGAACAATCTGCCATGGGCGTTCCGCTAACAGTGAAAGCACCTCAAGTGCTGTTATCGAGAATTGACGTTGCTTGGACTGAGCGGTGTCATCTAAGTTCACCACGCATACATTCTTGTCATATCTCATTTGGGTTTGATCTAGGCTATGAATGTGTTCTACCCATAGACACTTTTATTTCGGTCGCTCTCGTATCGTTTAAAGTGCACTCTAAGCACGAACTGTTTGCTTTTTTAGTAGCTTTTGTATCTGCTATTTGAATTATTAGTTAATCATGCAACAAACCAGCATGGAAACAAGATAAGAAGATCTCCCCCCTCCCTACGCTACCAGTTGTTATAATATTCCTCACTAGGTGTTTACTGTCATCGCACAGAGGCAACAACAGACAGGCCTAATTGGCAGAGTAACACTTTGTTATTTATGTTCTTGGCATTGCGAAATTGAACGTGAAAGGACAACTGCTGAAAGTAGTGGGAAAATATTTACTTTCATTTCCGTTCGTCTATTTCCAGGGGCTGTTTTCGTCGCATTGAATTGTTCATGAGAAAAGCCGGCGCTACTTTATTGATTAGTTGATTATACGAGCAAACGAGGAAGGAGCATTGTTTCCTGTGGTACACTTCCCAACCACTAGAACCATCCAGCATTTTTTCTTTTTATAGCCATTAAGTGTCAGCAGTTGCGTAAGGAAATATTTATGATAGAGCTGTATGAATACAAAAATAACAACAGAATAACTCAGCTAGATGTTCTATTATGCATGCCGGCATTTTGTTCTGGATGCGGAATGGACCTATTTTGTTTTCGCAACGGGACGGGAAACGCTGGATGACGTATTTGTCCTCTGCATGGCTGCTTCGAAAAAGCCGTGTAAGAATACTCTGTCTTTGCTCAAGGTCAAAACACTCACTCAGACTGGACAGGTCGACCCTAATGGTTTGTTGTTTCCTTCTACACCTGCATTCATTGCACACTGGGGATTATAGACTGAATAATATGGCTAGAAAGGAACACCAATGAATTAGATCACGAAGCAGCTTGTAATCAGTAAAGTTGTACTTTCGTGTTCACGTCCCGCTCTAAAGAACAGTTCAAGGTGAAGGCAGGTGCTCTGAAAAAGTCGAGAGAGTTTTGCATAGCAAAAAAACCGTTATACTGCCTAATTCACGTTTTCATCCGCAAGTGTTTAGTTCTTTTTATGATGCACTTCTTATAGCCCATTATTTTTTGTTTGCTGTATACGGAGGACGCCATGTTCTATACAATGCAATCCTCAAAAGGGTACGACACCGCTTCTTCGGGACACTAGTCAGTGATTGTACACGAGACAACTAGATTAATTATTTTTAGGTTTAAATGAGCATCAGAATCCTTGAAAACGTCTAGAGTAATTTCCTTACAGGGTTTCAGTTTCCTTATGTTACGTTGCGTTTGGTTAGGACAGAGTGCATATTTAAGCTTTGCTGCAGACTCGTTCTCGCGTATTGTTGGAAATGAAAATATTCATAGTGCAAACAGAAATCAGGATTCTTCTTTTCGCATCTACAGGAACGAGGCTGCAGCTACTGAGACATAGCTACGGAGTGCGATCAAGACAAATATAGCCTTTTTCGAAACTTACAACGAACGGTAGTATAAAAAAAGAAGGCAAAAACACTGACATTTATGTTCAAGGCAAGAAAACAACGGGTGTGTACTGATATTTCGATGTTCGTTGAAAAAACTCAGGGGCTCGAAATTCTTCAATATACCTTCACAAAGATCTGCATAAAATTTCAAGCATGCCTCATAGCGCATATCTAATAACAATAGATAAATATCGGTTAAAGTTGAAGTTATTTGCGAGCTTTAATTTGGCCAAAACAGATAGTAGGTATTGGAGGCATGAATTTCAATGATTTGCTCAATGATGCAATTAATAGTCTGGCTGGATTTGGCTTGGTGGGATTTACAAGATTTAAGATCTCGGAGCGACTCAGATATTATGGATTTCGTATTGAAGGGCTCAGGAACTTCGAACTGACAATGACATACGACAGTACACGGAGGATTTGCTTTTCGGCTTCATGGAAAAGGGGCTGCTCTGCAGCCAGAATTGAACCATATTCTTTAGAATTAGCACACGCGGCCTAACTATCCAGTCACCGCGGCAGAGGAACTAAAATTATTTGCATCCCATCTCCTTGTGAATACTGTCTTTTTTGGAACTTCAGGCCACGCCGGGTGGCGTGGCCTCGACAGGCAGTGTTTGCCTTTTGCCACGTCACCCAGGTGAATCTTTTTTTTTTTAGGTGAATGAATGAACGAATGAATGAATGAATGAATGAATGAATGAATGAATGAATGAATGAATGAATGAATGAATGAATGAATGAATGAAAGCCCTTTGGGAAAAACAGGTTCTTTTTATGTAATATCTCAATGCTTTTTTCGTATTATGGTATATTCCCATAAAATAAGTTTGTGCAGCAAATAACAATGAGATAGCCTTTTTTGTCTAGTCCAGCCGAAAACATGGAACAGTAGTTGTTGGCTCGTAGGAAAAGCAGGAATTGGTCGACAGGGTCGTGACGTTATACGAATTTAAAGCGACTTATACTTCCCATAAATTCAAATTACATCGTTGCAACATGACTACAACGTCACTATGAAATGTAAAAAATACATCGTAAATTGAAGCGAACGATGTAATAATTAGATGGAAACTGAATATGTGGCCCTTGAGTCGCGAGTCGGACATGCTGCTTCTAAAACATTGAGGCGTGTTCAATCGATTTGGTTAAAGGAAGGGGTTGTGTCTTTTGAGGTAATTGGATAGCAGAACTATGTCTGCGTCTACGGAGCGACCTTCAGTGATAAACAAAGGCCGTTGAAAGCACTTATTTAGTCAGTTGCCTAATACCCTTGGGCCGAAGCCTAAATGTCGTCTAATTTTTAATCTAAGTGCTATTTCCTAAACATGTCTGCTTAGTTTTGTTTTTAAGAAACTATATTTAAAGCAAAAAAGCACAATACATTTCGAATGTTTCTCCAGGCACCTGTAATTTTTGACTTGAAAAATGCTTGAGAGTTCAAAACTGATCGTGACCTGTGATGAAACGACAATCCATGCATTCAAATGTCTGATAAAATACTAATTAAGAAGAGGTTCACAAATCCTTATCAATATTTGTGCCTTCTTTACCTGACGATATTTACTGATATCAAATAATGGCGCTTCTCGGGCAGATCTTAGTCAACAATGATGACACAAATAACATTTGTCCTTGCGCAGCATAGGATGCATCTGTCTTGAAATAATCTGGTGAGCTACCATACTGTGAAGCAACTTTGAGAAAATAGGTGCGACAGTTTGAAATTTTCTCAATGCACGTGTCCTAACAGACCTGTGCCGTCTCACTGCAACCTGGGGCAGTCTTCCTCACCCGAGCGCCCTCCCCAGAGAATTCCCGAAGCGCTTGCAGAGCACCCTTGCGTGGTCATCCGTCACGGCTAGTTAAGCGAGCGACGCGGCGGATAGCGGTCAGCTTCTCTGAGATTGGTTGCCATGGCCACCGCTGCTCCCTACTCTCCTTTCTGCGGAGCGGTCGACCAGCTTCCCATACCAAGGCGCACAGGAACCTTCGTACTCCCTATAGTGCTGCTCCGCGGCTGCTGCGTTGTCTACCATCGTCTAAAATTTTTGTGCCCCAACCGAAAGTTTTTTAGGATGATAACCAATTAATGCGTGACTAGGGAACTAGTGTAGGCAGGAAGGAAAGGCCACTCGTTTCGTCTACTTTCATTTTGTCGCATGTACGTTGCCTCCTATATAGTCGTATGCAATTTTGTTCCTCACTGCATATATATTTGAGTTCGGCAAAATTGCTCATGTAATCGTGGAAGCATCGAGGTGATATTATGCTGTGACCTTGAGCTTTTCGGGCTTTTGCGATATGCCAATGACAGCTACTCGAAGTGCATTCTGTCGTGACGACACCAGTGAAATGAGGAGTCACGTGGTATAGGAAAAAAAGGAAAAATGTTTATTTCAAGTATGTGTACATACATACTTGAAGAGGAGGGCTAAAGGCATACAAGCCTGACGAGACCCATCCCCCTTGGTGCACCTGGCGCAGCAACACAGCGTAACATGTGCAACAGTAATAGAACATGTGAAATGAACACACACGAATTACAAAGGCAAATTATCATAGGCACATCAAAGATATGTTGACAGAAGTTTAAAAGACACTTTCAACATTCATTAGACCCGCTTTCATCGGTATAAGTTTATGAGGGTTCTGCTGAAAGCATCTCAGCTACTTTTTTCCTAAATAGGCGCTCGTTTCTGCATTTATAGATGAGATCTTTTATTTCTTTACTAGAATTAGGAAAAGCTGTTATCTGATACAATGTAGCTTGAGAGCCATAATTTTTCCTTATTCTGGGTGGCCTGACAGAATAATTTCTTTTTTCGTAGTTCTGGTGTTCGACAGTGTGCAAGTGTCCCCATGTAAAACAAGTGGTGAGCATGACTGGCCAGCCGCAGTGTGATTAGTTTATAAATATTTAATATCTTTAAGCTACCCCAATATGGAACTGTGGTCTCTAGATATGGAATACCAGAGATGACTCTAATTGCTCTTTTTTGTAACAGAAAGAATGATTTCAAATTTGTGTCAGATGTGCTACCCCAAACCCGAAGGCAGTAATGAAGATGAGATTGTACAAGTGCAAAATAAAGTTGTTTCTTTAACCAGATTGGGAGAATAGACCAAAATTTATTGATGATACCAATGGAGCGTGCGACTTTCAACCGCACAGAGTTTACGTGATCATTCCACAACAACTTTTCATTAAATATGACTCCGAGGAAACACACAGATTCAGCACGTTGGATGACATTATTTCGGAACATAATACTTTGTTCCATGTCTATGACTTTGTTTTTGGGTTTAAAGGTTACAAACTTTGTTTTGTTTACATTTAATTCTAGTCTATTAACGTTTAACCAAACAGAGAGCTCGTCCAGCCAAAGATTGCATTTGTTAACTACAGTTTCAATGTGTTCCCCACTAAAAAACAAGTTTGTATCGTCTGCGTATAGTATTATTTCAGGAGTATTCGGTATGTTAACAATGTCATTTATATGTATCAGAAAGAGGAGTGGCCCAAGAATGGAACCCTGCGGTACGGCAGTACGTATTAGGCCATATTCCGAAGGAACATCATTAACAATGGTACATTGCTGTCTTGATTTTAGATAGCTAGTAATTAATTGGAGTGGACCAGCACGTACTTCATAAAACTGAAGTTTGCTAAGTAATATCCTGTGATCAACTGAATCAAATGCTTTCCTGAAGTCTAAGAACAAGCCGAGCGTAACCAATTTATTTTCAATATTATCCAGTAATGTGTCCTTTATATTTAATAAAGCAGACTCTGTTGATTTTCCTTTCTGAAAGACGTGTTGCACATTTGTAATGACAGAGTATTTGTCAAAAACATTTACCAAGCGGGTGTTAATAACTTCTTCAGCAACTTTCGCAAACACAGACAGGACAGATGTTGGGCGATAGTTGTTGAGATCATTTTGAGAACCGCCTTTGTGTATGACTGATATTCTTACAATTTTCAGTTGTTGTGGGAAAATACCTTCTTCGAGCATTAAATCACAAATATGTGAAAAAACGGGAGCTATGAATGTGCAAACCGCCTTCACTGTTTGGGCTTTAATGCTATCTACTCCAGCAGCTGAGTTATCTTTCAAGTACATGATATACTGCGCGATTTCTGATGCGGTTGTGGGGCTCAAATAAATTGTACGCTCTTGATAGTTGCTGAGAAAAGTTAACGGGTGCTGAGTGGTGTGTTGTGAATTCGCGCTATCACCTACTGTTAGAAAGTGCTCATTTAACATGTTCTAAAGTGCAAGACCTTTGTAGCTATGACCGCCGACAAGAATCTCATGGGGCACTGTTGCAGTTTTCCTGCTCAGTAAATTATTGAATGTTCTCTAAATTTGTTCTGAGTTGTGTGTTTGTAAAGGGCCCTTTCGTAATATTTTTGTTTTGCTTTCTTAAGGTCAGAGCTAAGTTTGTTTCGAATTTTTTTAAACGTGTGTAGAACGGTTATGTCCTTGTTTTCTAAAAAGCGGGCAAAGAGCTTATTTTTATGTAATATTCGTTTGTACAGTTCTTTGTTTATCCAAGGTTTTTCTGCCTTCTTAAATTTTACGTGGTTGATGAGTGGGAAGGCTGTGTTGTACGATTTCTTCACATTAGTGATAAAAATATTGTAGGATTCATTCGGGTCATTTTCGTTGTATACTTCTGACCAGTCGGCCTCAAATACAAGGGTGGGAAATTTATTGATTGTTTCAGCATTGATTTTTCTATACTTGTGAGTGTGATTTACACCGGTAGTTTTTTTAGGGTGGGGTAAAAAGATAAAAAAACGGAAGATGATCACTAAGGTCACAAGCAAATACACCAGAACGCACTTCATGCCTAGAAAAATCTGTGAAACACAAATCAATAGTAGTTTGAGTACTTTGCGTTACACGTGTGGGCACATTAATAACATTTGTGCAACTGTAACTAAGCATCAGTTTAGATAAATTTCTAGCCACAATACTGTCCCTTTCAGCATCAATATTAAAATCTCCTAGGACAACAATGAACTTGCTCACCAGCACCAAATCTTCTAATGTATTTTCAATGTACATCAAGAAGTTTTTTGAGCAGCCTGATGGCGGCCGATACACCAACACAATCGAGATACCACATGAATCCACAACCAGGATTTCGTAATCCTCATGAACAACTGAATATTTTTCCAATAAAGCATGAGGCATCCCTTGGCGAAAATACAAAGACACGCCACCTCTTTTCTTGTTCTTTCTATGAAGGGAGACTTCAGAGTAGCTATCTATATTAACTATGTCTAAGCTGTTTGTGAACCAGGTTTCAGTAAAGGCTAAAACATCAAATTCGTGTTCAAAAAGATTTATGTAAGCAGAGACATCATCAACTTTGTTTCTTAGGCTTCGAGAATTAAGGCAAAACATGGAATAGAGTCCATCTTTTGAAGCAGCCGATTGTAAAAGGGTTTTGAAATCATCTACACTATAATATCTTTTGTTGAAGGGGAGGCTATAATGGCACATTTCAATTCTGTTCAGGAATCGCGGATTTACTTTAAACAGAAATCTTACTTAACTACATTCTGAGTGGCATAAGTAGCTACAGATAGTGAGCGTATCTTAGATAAATCAGTTTCACTAGTGATGCGCAATGCCAGAAAACCGGGAGCCCTTCGAACAAACACTCTGTCGTCGTTTTGCCATGTGCACTGATAACCCATCTCTTGAGCACGTGTGCGTGCCAACCAAAGCAGGCGTTTGTTCTTGTGGTGTCAGGTTATCATACAAACTAAGTTCAGAACTTTTTTGCATCCCATTAATTTACGAGCTTACTCCTGAGCCAGTTCGCCGCTTTTGTTTTGCATTTTCTTTCCAATTTTCTTTCGTTTTCCGCGAGACAAAACGAATCAAAACGGGTCGCCCACGTTCTTTGATGGAAGACGATGCAGGCCGTCCAGGTTCTCTTCCTTCAGCGGAGGAACGCCAATGGTTGTTGCCAATTCATTCACTTTAGCAAGAAGGTTCTCATTTTCTTAAAATTCAACACCATGAATCTCCAGGTTATTTCTCCGGCCATATTGTTCTAGGTTATTGAGTTGTTCTTTGAGGCGCGAAACTTCTTTTTTTTTGGGTGGCCAAATCCCCATCATGATGCTCACAGCATAGGTGAGCCCCTAACAGCTTTCCCTGTAAAAAGAGAGCGAAAAAGCCATGTTTTGAAGATAAAAATACGGACACCTATCTTTTTGTATATCACCAGGTTATAATGCAGACAGATTTAATGGCTTTGACAGAAAAAAAGTGCATAACGGCTCCCGTATGAAGCACCTCTTTCGGTTCGTCGTTTGACCACATGAACATTTACTATTCGTCTAATTCATAATTTTTTAATTTCTTCGGCTAATATCTCACACATACTCAAGCATACAGTCGTACGCAAAAGTCTACCTGATACAGATTTAAAGCGCCCTTAGCCAAGCCGTATACGAGCGTGCCTTGGCGAGGCAGCGTCGAAAACACCCTAACCCGATTATGGGCATGAGCTGAGTCAATTCTAATCCCAGCCGAAAGGAATTATCAGAGATAAAATTTGGTCAAGGTCATTCCAAATTAAGGTCTTGGATAGGTCAGGTCATGTACGAGACATGACCAATAGAATATACTACGCTTTGCTATTCGTATTCTGCGGGACAGTTGCGAAATTTTGCATTGCTTGTTGCATTGAAGTAAGACGCTCTGATGGGCTGGTTGGTACATTTGAAGCGGACGAGTAAAACTGCGCGAAAGACAGAATTTAAGGAACACACAGGCTCAAACAAGGCACCTTGTTTGTGGTTGTGTGTTCCTTCAGTCCTGTCTTTCGCACAGTTTTAATCGTTCGCTTGTTGCATTACTTGCCAAACGATTCCCCACTTAGTCCTCCTGAAGACATCCGCGAAACCTCGATATGTAAGGTAGAAATGCATTGGCGATAAAACACCTAGGACTAACGACAATAATATTAGGGGCAGATACTGTTACGTCGCTATAAAGCGTTTAGTGATAGCTTGCGTCTAGCGTTGTTCCTTCGTCAACCGAACATCGGGTGATTTCAACGCTTTGCATTCTGCACGCCCTTATTTTATTTTTAGTTTTTCTCATGGGAGTGCCTTGAAAGTCGATAAAGGAGGAACGGCGGAAAGAGGTAAACAGTGCTGTAGCCCTTGTAAGGCAAGTCAATTTGTGCACAGTCAGAACGATGAAGGTAGAAACACATACGCAAGGAAGAACGAGTACTTGCGAAGAGAAAGGCTTGCAAATAAAGGTGGAGGCATTGGCTTGAGCTACAATGTCAAGCCTCCTGGTCTAGGAGATCGATGGAAAGAGCGTGAGTAAGTGGGTTATATGGGGCGACGATGTGAACAGAAGGGAGGAGAGAGGAAGTTGCTCCATCAATCTTTTCATGCCTGTGGCGGAGTGCCCGTCATGATGTCCTCTGAAAAATGCCCGGCTTAAAACACTACACAGATAAAGGAAAACATGTTAGCCTTTCTATGCGAGTAGGTTCCTTTCTAAGCTTCCATCAGTTTTTACGGAGTTACTATGTCAGTATGTGAGGTCCTCTTGAACAGGTTCGTGAATCGGATCATGTCTATTGTGAGGAACACCTAAGAAACTTAGGACGCTTTTAATAGCTGAAAATTGATACTGCAAAGAAAGCTTTCTCATCAAGTAACAAAAAAAGAGAATTTAAATACTTAATACCTGCTTTGTGCCGTTACTACACTAATATCTTCTATTGCGCTCTACCAAGACATTAGCAACATCGTCTCGATTGCCGAAGCCATAGCTTAAGCTGCCGTTCGGGACAATACGCGTTGGGTCTGTTGATTGAACTTACCTGCATCTGCTGGTTAAGCGCGCAACATTAACAACAAACCGCGCGATATTTGCACAACGAAGGTCTCACTTTTCTCCACTGAAGGATGAACAGTAGTAAAAGCAATTGGACTACAACAAAATAAAGATGTCGCACATCTGTTACACGTCAAATTCGCCATTTTATGCATCGTTGCATAATATCACAGTGGCACCTTTGTGATTGTGTACTTGTAAATATTATTCTTTCGCCACAAGTAGCGAAACTTGCTTTATATAATAAACTGTTTCTATGAATCCATCACTAATTCACAGGTTTCATTGACAGTCGGCTTCCTTCACTGTATGCCTTAACAGAACCTTCCTTTCCTCTTAATCGTTGCTTCCGTTGTAAAACCAGTAGACAAGACGGTAGCAGGTAACTATCAAAATTTCTGAAACAGCGGACTTCATAAATCTCGGCAACCTTTCCTGGCGAGATAAATTCCACAGTTTTATGCCACCCGGTGTTTGAGCGTCTGCTACTAATTATACTTTTTTCGTAATCCTTTATAACTATTCACGAGCATTCCAACATTGTAGCCTCAATTATTCATCCCCATGTATAGCGTCGTTCTGATTCCCGCATCCGCGCCACTGGCACGACACGTAGTTCATCACTCTTATCTGCTTGATTCACGAGCTCTGACTCCACCTTAGGCGCCGGTTGCGGTGGCAGAATAGCCATATTTCAAGCGTTCACCTCAACTTCCCTGTGGTAGCCGTCGAACTGGGCTGTAGGTAGCATGCTTTTTCTTACCGTGTAGACAATAAATTACGCTCGTATCGTTCCCTAAAGTAGGGTTCTAAACTAACTATCCTTTTATGCAAGTAGGTCAAAGCAAAGCTTTCATATTATGCTTGTCCTGTGCAAAAAAAAATATATATATATATAAAGGTGGAGTGAAATATCTAAATAACCACCACACCTCATATGTCAAAGCACCGAACGCGATATACGAAAGTCATGGGTTCCGAATCTACTGGTAGCATCAAGTTGTTTCTTTTTCCTCTACTTTGAAATAAATTATTGTTCTGACATAAAGCAAATGAGATAATAACTTTTTCGTTTATCAGCAGCATACAAAAACGATAGAAACATTCATGAGTGCGCAACAGTCATCTCATTGGCGCTTTGAAATTAGTGTACAGCAAAGCATGGATTCTAGTGCAATCGAAGTGAAAGCTTGGGTGCATTCCCAGACGCTTCCTAATACATGACTGGCTTCGCATATGAGAGCCCTCGTTTCTTGAACTCAATTAATATCCAGGAAACGAATAAAACTGCGGCGCAATTTAAGATATAATATAGTTTTTATTAGCACAGTATTTACTCTTATAGAAACCGGAATTTGCAAAAAGGAGTGGGGTAACATTTCTTTATTAAAATTAGTTTTCTGGTAAACTACTGCAGAGCAGTTAAAAAGAAAGTTGTTCGGCTTTGTTCAGTGCGGTCGTTTTCTAGAACGTTGAAACAATCACCCGCCTTTACGGTCAACAGAGGCGCGGAATTCCCTTTGCGGTTACCCGTCGTCCTTCTATGAGGTTTGAGAACAAGGTTTAAAAGTCAGGCCGATCAACCCGTGAAGTACGTATGTCGGTGTGTGATTGAGCGAAAGTCACTTTTTTTCTTTTAGAAACGATTGAATATTTATAGCTAGCAGTCTGAAGTACACTGCATAATAATCGAACACCACGACACGATAATGATGCAAGAGGAAAAACCCGATAATGAACAAACACTGCGATAAAAGAAGATTATAAAGATAACAAAGCAAGTATACCAGATGTAGTAAATAGAGGCAACAGTTAAATAGAAAACACAACATAAAATACTAAGCCAGATCAAGGTTTAAACAAAGACGAAAACAACATTCAATTAACCAACAGTCTGTGGCAAAAAGGAATTCTCACGGCTTTCTTGTTATGAGGCGTCGTAGTAGCAGAGTTGATTAGTAGCGGCGGCCGCAGAAGATGAGGAGAATCGATGAGCAGATCGCGGGATCGGTTAAAAACAAAATACACTTTTGAGACTACATTCTCCCCAGAGCACACTGCCACGGGCGTGCTGCGGTCTGCCTTTTTTACTCTCGGCTGGCTACGCTGCAACCCATCGTCAAGGACACGCGCTGCCCGGTCGCTGCCCCGAAGAGTCATGTCGAAGCATGTTCGAAGGATCCCGTAACTTCCGCTCTATATGTGAGGCAGCTTGTGACAAAAGTACTCCTCTACAGCAGCACACATATTTCCACACCTTTGAAACATGGTTTTGATGTGGAACATGAAATACTGAGCTGTAAATTTCGTGTCCAATCAGCGAAGGCCACTGTACGCTTTTTTTTTCATGACTTTTCGGCGCGGCTCATTGACTGGTGCCCGATTCATCAGCTGAAGGTAGCAAGATTGAAATGCGGAAGAGCTTTGAACTACACATTTTCGTTCTTTTCCTTTCCTTCCTATCTTGTATTATTCATTCTCCATTACCTATATGGAACGGATCGGGTCTCTGTCGGGAATGCGACTTTCTGTTTGCTTTCATCCAGTTTGGTGTATGGGGTTTAATGTCCGAGAGATGTCGTTGTGGAAGACTCCATAAATTTCCTCTTTCTGTGATCCGTCAACGTGCAATTACATCGCGCAGCACGCAGGCGCACTGCTTTTTAACTCCACCGAAAAGGGGCCTGCACGTCTGGGATTCGAACCCGCATATTCTTGGGTACAGCGGACAAGGCCTATAACCACTGAGCCACTGCGGCATCGGCGACTTTCTTTTTAAACCGTCCGAGTTAAAGACTGCGTTCATTAGAATATCGGGCATCGGCTTTTTAAGGCGGAAGCCTGCATTGGCTCACGCTGTAGTGGACCAAATGTGTCCCGCAGCGGCTTTTATTGGTCGAAGCGGGATGACCTCATAGAGGTATCGATCAATCACAGAGCATCACCGCAGTATGTGCGTATGCATGCCTTATATGGTCATATGGCAATCAATAATTAATTACTAATTATGAACTAATTAGTATTTTAAGGACTAGTAAATAATTACCGATTGCCTACCTAATTAATTCCTAATTAGTGTCAATTTCGTAGCAGAATGCGGCATTTAGGCTTTCGCTTTTCACTACTTTAGTCGCTAAAGTCCCTCGTAAATTTTATGATTGCTGCTGTGAGCGAAAAATAACGAGTATGCCTTCGAATTGCAGTACATGGCATGGAACATCGCTGGGAGCTAATTTGTGAGCGATTTTCACGACGTCACGAAACAACATGCATTGTTGCGTTGGTAGGAGTTGGCCGGAGACAAGAATTGCACTCGGGAGTCATGGATCCAAGGTAGACTCGCTGAAAAGTTCATACTGCTTGGTTGAGACAGAATGCTAATAAATATGTGCGGGATAACACACGTACATATTAAAATATCATGGATTATGCGAATAGCCACCTCTGCGGCGTAAGTGAACGAAGACCAGTAAAAAGAGCGCAGATGTGTCCCGATAACGTTGTGGCCTCATGGCCCTTACAGGGGCAGCTCCTATTCTCCGCATATTTTCATGCTGTTTTAAACTTAAAGCTCCAAAGGCACGTTTCTTTTCGATGTGGGAAGGTCAAATTTTATCATGGCTCCTTTCATCAAAAGGGTGCGCATGAGAAGGCACGGTAAAACACAGCTGTATAATTTAGCCGGTAAGCTGTAGAGTACTTTTCTGTGGAAATATTAACATGTAGTAAAATTATGAGTGTCAAAAACAACTGGCGCAGAAAGCACTAACATAAACAATGCGGCATATGTTCCTATAGGTTATTTTGCCCCCTCCGATTCATAGTCTCATTTTGCCACCAGACCTCGAGGCTGAGAAAACATCAGCGGACTCTAGTAAGTTCAAAGTGAGATGAGGGGCGGGGAAGTTAGTGGGTAAAATCAGTTTAGTTTGTAGTGTTTGACGTACCAAAATGACTCGGGTTATGAAGGCATGCATGCCTCTGGCATGGATAATTGGTACCTAGAGTTCCATCCCCCATTAGCTTGAACAGCAACTTGTTCGAAATTAGGTATGTACCTATTTTCCTAAAGACAAGTAACAATGCCTCAGATAAATTTTAACTACCGCATACATCGATCGAATCTTGGCTTCCTAGTGTGTAAAGAATTTGCAGTTGTCGATGTAACCATAAGACTCGAAGCGGTTATACTATTATATTGTTCGTCAATTTCTACTTCGCCGAAAAATTGCCGTAATCAAGGCTGACTTTCTGCGATCTCTGCAGACACATTTAAGCATTGAATGCTTTTAGCTCCTTCGGTCGGCAACCTTGAAGAGATGTCAAGCCAAAAGCGAGAGCAGCATCTGTGCACAGACTTGTAGTCATCCGCGGGCAGTGATTTGCCGTCAACCGAGAGCAGGCTTTTTATTTTTTTTTTTAATCGGGGGCAGAATAGGTGACATCCGGTCTCCGAACAAGATTTAATGAGACGAGTTCTCTACTCTATCAGGCTTCCACGCTGAGGAGGGCTTAACGTGGCGCGGGCTAGTCAGTCATACATTGTAGAAAATGACGGCAAAAAAAAACAAAAAAAAAACACGAGCATATGAGATTGCACATGGACGACAGGACAAGCGCTTGTCCTGTCGTCTATAAATGCATCTCATGTGTTCTCGTCGTCCTGTCGTCTATGTGCCTTCTTTTGAGTAGCCTTTCATTTTTTTTTTTTTTTTTTGCAATCCCTGTGCGGACATTGGCAATGGTAAAAGGAGATGGAGGAAGCGTCTTGCGGAAAGCGATTGGTTTGCGAGTTATCCGACTCGGCAGAGGAATGCTCGCATCTACCGACAACGCCGTGGTTATGAGGCCGCTCAAGAAGGACCAAAGGCCAGAACGGAACGCGACTGCCTAAGGCTGCATAATTTCAGACGATTGTTACGATCAGACCAAGAGGAAAAAGCTACGATAAAACACTGAGGGCGATATGGACATTCGACCAGTATAAAGAGGGGATGGCGTGCCTTGATGTGGGCTGCGCCCTGAACTCATTCCAAGATTTTGACTAGAACCATCCAAAACCAATTTGCTGTCTTTAAGTACTTTACATACATACATACATACATACATACATACATACATACATACATACATACATACATACATACATACAT
>JAJIZL010017260.1:1562602-1608945 GCA_023969395.1 Amblyomma maculatum | reverse complement strand
ACATACATACATACATACATACATACATACATACATACATACATACATACATACATACATACATACATACATACATACATTTTAGGTCTGAATGTCAGCAAATTAAAATAGGTATTTTCTTTTCGTTAGATACCATATTGAAGTCTGTAATCGATTATTTGCTATTATGTCTATTTGTTTAGAGTTTTCACTCGCTTTCAGTTATTTGTGTGCGGCTTATGAACATTAGAGAATACCATATATTTCCTTTTTCACATAGACACAGACATATAAGCACTGCACATTCGCACGTACGTTGAACTACCGGGCATCTCGTTACCTCCCATAAAACAAACTTAACTATTTAAATGAAGGTCCCAGGAGAACTTTCATTGCTCTGGAACCTCCCTCCATGTAATCACTAATATACAGTTTAAATCACTGAATAAAATATTCCATTTCCCATCGCGTGCTGGCGCGCTAATACAGGAATAAACTAAAAACGATAGTTTTTGCAGTTTAAACTCCCCTTCTTATCACGAGCGCCGTTTCGCCTCAGCGATATCTGAGTAATGTCCTCACCATTCGTGAAATGAAATTACAAACGAAATGAAGTGTTCATTTTTGCCCTTGTCTGTTTATTGTTTTTCAATGTACATTTTGTTCGGTCAGTTCATTGTCTTACTGCTGCAAACTTTTGGTTAAGAGAGAAAGGCGGGGTACAGGAACGGTGGAAGCAAAAGCAAGCTACTTTAAAATTTATTTATTTTGTGATTCAGTACTCTAATTTTTCATTAAATGAGCCAGGAATAATAAAGCTCACATGCCACATAGCACTAAACACAGCGAGACAAACAGGACGGGCACTAACATGCATACTTCGAGAAGGGCCACACACTGCTTGCAGTCGGGGGAGTATAGCATTCTTGTGAAGGCGAGTTATGTCTTGCCATTCTGATCTCTTGAACGTGCGTATCCTGACCCCGGGTCGTTTTGACGGCAGGTAACAACCAAACCATCAGCGAAGTTCAGGCGGTAGAATCTTGTGCGCTATAGTCTCGGTCATTGCCATGGCTGTCTGCAAATCGAGGGTACTTGGATTCTACATCCGACAAAAACTTCTATCTCCTGACCTGCGCTGCTGGTTTGGTGGTTACCTGCCATCCCAAGGACATAGTGTCAGGATATGCAGGACCATGAGGCCAGAATAGCAGGACATAACCCGCCTTCACAAGAGCGCGCTATTCCTAAGACTGCAAGCAGTGTCATTCTCGAATTACGCATGTTAGCGCCCGTCCTGCTTGTCTCGCTGTGTCTGTATCTGTTTAACGCTATTTGTGAGGTGAACCGCCATCAACTCGCCTAAGCTTACATCCTGGCAAAATATAGCGTCAGTGTATTAACGTTGCACTAAGTCCACATCTCCGGCTACATTTCCCCGAGCGCTGCTTGCGTCGTAATATTTCAGCGTTCGTGATGTTTACATTTTCGCAAGTCCTGTTCAATCAGGCGAATTGAAAACTGCCACGCCAGAAGAAGGGTAATAGCAGAAACCTGAGCGCATGGAGGGGTGGTAGGGTAATGGTCGCATCGTAGAATATGACCGGGAAGGATTATCTGATGTACATGCATTCTGTCTTGTCATCTTCGTGAACACTATTGCGTATCGCATGACGTACGTGTGGGCCGAATACGTTCAATATCTTACGTCGATGAGTATTTCCGCAATGCGCGCTGAATGATCGATAACGCTGAACCTTCACTTTATATCATGCGTAAGGAGGGGTGAATATCGTGTTTGTTTGTTTTTTGTTTTTGTTTTTTTTTTATTTGTTGAGCTCCGCTCCCTGGAAAATATTTGTTGTGGAAGCTTATTTCGAATTCTCCCCTTGGTCTCTTATTCACAAGAGTCTTTAAAATTTGTATTTGACGTTTTAAAGCTCCTTCCAGGCACTACTCAAACGTAATTTATGAAGCACACGTGAACGCAACAGTACCAAAGGATTGCCAGGTACGCACATGTCAATATTAGTTTTATGCTTGCACAACAATCACCATTTGAAATTTTTTTACAAGTAGAGTTTTGCACATTATCCACGCCAAGGAAAAAAAAAACACGTTGATTCTGCTGGATAACATGGAATGTAGTATCACCATTGGAGGTTTGTTCGATTTTTGATGGCGATCCAGTAAGTATCTTGCATCCATCTACCTGTTCGGGTACTGTGCAGTTTTCGTTTTCAAGGATTTTACGAAAACGTATTAGCTTACGCCTAACCATGTGCGCTAGCTTTTCCTTTCAGCGCTCTTCTTTACATCATCTGAACCAAGAGTTTGCCGTTGAAGGTGACGAAGCAGTAGCGGTTAAGTCCAGCATCAACTCTTTATTGCTTAGAATTAGCTGCCACGAACCTGTAAATATATTCATTTATTAAGTTTAGTGACCTACATTTAATGCTGTCGTCCACACACCACGAGTACAGGAAGTCTACGCAGACTGAGCATGTAGGCACTGTGGAGGTCGCTGAAAAAGGTTCTTCCAAATTAGCCTGGGTTATCTCCGTTGAACCGCTTACAGTGTGAAAGCATAGACTTCTCGGCAATGCTCGACAGGAATGGTCATGACCCAATTAGGCCGGCACTTTCGTAAGGGAGAGAGGGAGGGATGAATGGAGTAGGGAGCTAATGAGTAAGTGCGTGAAATAGTTTATCAAAGAACGCTGTGCAAAGTGGTCAGAGTATAGTAACCCTGGTACGCTACCGGAAAGCATTTTGGGACCTTGGGAAGACGAAATGTTTCAGACCTAGCCATCATGTTGCGCTAGAAGGGTCAAGAGACTAGGCCAAAGTTCTCCTAAGGAGCAGCCAACATCTTCTACGCAAAGCGAATTTTAAGAGTTAACAGATGAGGGAGAACCAAGCGCGGTGATTTCTTCCCGCGAGGGCGAGACATCAGTACCTGTATTCTATGAACACGAAGGAGAGCAGCTGTTCTTTACTTTACCGGAAGTTTACCGACTAAATTGCATACCCTTACAAAAATGAGTTTTGAAACTCTATTGTTGGACTATTGACCGCCTTTTGAATTTATTGAATTTCGATAGACATTCAACCCCAGCTGAGTGCAATCTTTACAGGGCCCACAGAATTTTCATTGTGTTCTACGCAATAGACTTTTTGTGCTATTTTTTCTATGTGCTTTTTGTTGTCAGTTTTCAACGTTCACGAACAATTAGCGTGTACTGTTCAAGCTGACCCATGTTTTTAAGTAGTTTTAGGCACAAATGATAAGAACATGATGTGACAATTTCGTTATGAATTTTTGGTCTCACTTGTAATCAACTATTGGCCACATTCTGCAAAGGGAAATATAAGAGCAGCATGCAGTTTCGTGCACGTTCATGTTATATAAAAGTACATATTAACGGTGCACACTTAGCTCAAGCTTCGCAACACAGTGAAAATATGCCCTAAAAACTTCATGATGGCAAAGCCTCCACTAATAATGCAAATACATCGTTGAATGTCAGTCAGAATCCGTAATGAATCAGCTTCTGTATGTCGCAGAAGGTAACTTTAGTGGTAGGACATATTTTATATTTATCATAAAACAAGTTCAGTGAGTCATCATACTAACAAACAGGATCCTAGATTGAACCTACCATGTAGGGCAGGACAGAGCTTTTTTAAACCAGTTGCAAAGTTCACTATATATATGCTTCAGGGTCTGACATTCTGCCCAAGCCTAGGTATTTTTGCCCGTAGCTTTTGCCGCAAAATGAGGTGCAGTCTGTATTGGAATCCTGTATGTCTTTGGAGAATTTAACTGTTATTTTTTTCTTTTCCCTCCTTTCTTAAAGTGGACACCATGCTAAAATGAAGTCACTTTAAACATTGAGGGGTTCTAATAATGACGGATTGATCCCACGCATACTATAGAGTTAACACGCATAGCAAAAACATTCGCGTATGAAATAAAAAGAAAAAAAATAGGATTACACGCGTCTTCTATCCGCGACTCGTCTTTTCAAAGAAGCATTCGGCCACTGTCTTGCTACTGTCCACACCCATCTTTCCCCCGTGCCGCGAACGGCGCCAGCATGTCCGGAGGGTCGAGAGTTACTTCCTGTCGGCTGGGGGGAAAAAGGGGGAGGGGGGGAGGGGTTGCTCCCTCTGGGTCTCTGCTCTCTGCCTTCTCCGTGGTTTGTCTTCACGGAGATGACCTTGGCTGCAGCATAGCTCGCGCAGCGGGGGCGGCGGCTCCCCCTTTTCACCGAAGCTGTTCTTCTGCGCGCCGTTTTCTTTGCACGCAGACGCGGGTACGCTGAGTGCGGCGATGTGCCAGTTCAGTTGGCGTTTTCCCGCCACCGTGGTCGCATCTTGCACTGTGAGCGAAGCACCGTATGTAGGTTTTTCGCTGGTGATTATCACGAAGATCGTTTTGTTCAAATTTGAGCACGAACGTACGCATTTAAGTCTTCGGAGGAATCCGCTCTTGGGTGGCAGCTTCTGCGCAAGGAGGACGTGTTTAAGAAGTTCAACAGTCGCAGGCGTTTTGGATTCTGGGCGAAAAGCCGGCACGGGCGGAGGGAGCGTCTGCACTTTGGTGAGAGTTTTACTTTTTCCTATTCGTGTTTGTGCCAGTCTTGTACAGTGTGTGCTACAAGGGGAAGCGAGCATGTAAATATTTCTAGCAGGCAAGCCAGCCTCGTCGGAAAAAAGGAGGGAGAGAGAGAGAACCAGGCTTGTCTCTAACGCGGACGCTGGGGCCGATGGAACGCCAGTTGGGATGGCGACATTTTCTTTCTTTTACAAGGTGACCGTTTTTGACGGATTGTTCGGCACAGTGCTGTACTCTTTCGATACGCTACTCGCGCTGAGACGGACACATTATCGAGATCATAATATGCCTCTGTCACACATTGTGGATTATTGAATCTGTGCAGCTCCACCATTTTTGCAGTGTTTGTTTTTGTTTCCACTCATTTTGGTGCCTATAGTTGGTAATTCTGCTTCAAGTTTTCTGGGTAGTAATGCTTGTGACTTGCACTTTGCTATTTATATTCACAATAGGATCTTTGACGGCAGCATATATTGTTTATCAGGGAGAAATGAACGATGTGGTAGTGCTGCCGAGCTGTGGAAGCGGCGGTCGATGCCGTCTAAGCAGTGAAAGACAGTGACAACTCATTTTAGACAAGAAATTTCTTGAGCTATGACGTGGAGCAGCGCACAAATGCCTTTCCTCTATTTTTAAGTTAGTATATACCGCAACTTAATTATGATTTATATTGTTTATTTCAGCATCACATGCGAGGAGTTCCCGGACGTATCAGCGTTTTACGCAAAGAATAGCCTGGCGTCATACCTTGCATATGAATTGAAATAAAGCAAATAAACAGCCCAGCTCATGTTATG
The DNA here is from genome assembly GCA_023969395.1 of Amblyomma maculatum. Lineage (NCBI taxonomy): Eukaryota > Metazoa > Arthropoda > Arachnida > Ixodida > Ixodidae > Amblyomma > Amblyomma maculatum. Next base: position 1,603,548 of record JAJIZL010017260.1, on the reverse strand, counting down.
GGTTCACCAAAGATGCATATTTTTTCTTTCTCATTAACGCGCATTTTTTATTCTGTGTTCCCTTTCCGCTGCGGATTAACAGAAAATGCTGCGTGATCAACGGTTAGCCAGGAGCAGGCACGAGGTGGTTTACATTAATGCAAAAGTAGAACAGCACATATCCTTGCTGCGGTCAGTCAACACATTCTATGTTCTGCTCGATCAATCAACAATTTAGTCAGTTTAGTGTAGGTTAATGAGTGAGTAAGTATAATGGGGCTTAAAAGATCAAGATCTGTTTTGTTCTTTTATGCCTCACTATGCTTATCATTAACCAGCACTGATCAGACAGGATTGTTGATTGGTCGGGCAGAACATAGAATGTGGTGACTTATCGCAGCTAGGAGATGTACTGTACTACTTTTGCATTAATGAAAATCACCCCGTGTCTGCTCCTGGCAAACCGATGGTCGTGTACTATTTTCTGTTGTTCAGGAGTGGAAAGGTAGCAGAAAATCAAAAAGCGTCACTTGCAGAGTTTCTGAAGCATTTGAGCCTGAAATCAACAAAATTTCAGTTGCGCGAATTCCAAAAGCGCTCTTAAGAAACACATGGGCCACTATTTCATAAGCGCTCAACAAGAGGTCAACACTGCATCATCAAAGATGTTGCCGATTATCAACAGACTTTCAACAGCGTGTATTGACACAACGCTTTCGAATTTCTATAGAAACCCTACATGCATTTTTGTAAGGGTATGTAGTGAAACCGCTCCTTCAAGTTAGAATCAGGTGCAGTAGTAATGCCTGCCCACTCCATCTGCTTGCAATCTTGTAGAACGGTTGTAATTTCTACGCTTGGACATGCAGGAAAGCTCTGTACGATCACCTGTAGTATGCATGTCTGGTGAAACTTGCGCCGCAGAACCACTGCATTAAAAGCAACCTGTATGTTTTGCGCTTCAGGAATAACGTGACGTAGCTGCGCACGACTTTTTAATCAACAGTGCTATATAAATTGTGACGGAGGAACGAAGACGTGGTAGAAGAACAGGATATTGCGCGGTATGAACTGGGACATATGTCTGTGACATCTTGGTGACGTCGTCATGTTTGGTAAAACATTCGACGAGCATAACAGCCGCTTAGCGCGCCATTTCGACGGTTTGCATAACGCATTATTAGTCCTCAGTTCTAAAATGTGCCGCTTTGGCGAGTGTGAAGCGTTGGCGCTCGGCCATTTTGTTTATGAGGAGAGCGTGAGACCAGACCTTCAGAAAAAATAAGAGGAGAGAGTGGGAGAAGACGAGGGGAGAAAAAGAAGAGGGGGGGGGGGGGGGTAGAAGAGGCTGCCTCATTACTGTCGTTTCTAAGACAGGGTAAACACAACTCTACTTTTAAATGGCAATGCTAATTAAAACCCCCCCGGGGAAACCCCCCCCCCCCCCCCCCCATCCCTTTTCGCACAATTCTTTCACAGCAGTAACCTTCCGAAGAAAACCGCTTAGCAGAAACGACCGGTGCCACAGCTCAGGGTAAACATTCAATTCAGTACCAGTACATCTTCACGATTCCACTGAAAAGTAACGTTGTCAACGATTATTTTGTAGTGCTGATGCTATGAGAATGCTTAATAGAAAATAAAATGCAGCTACACTTGCTTTCTACTGCAGTGGGGTATCTCACAAGATGCCACTAATTTCAGTTCATGAGGTGCTAACGTATGCAGTACACCCGGAATATCTTTCAGAATGAAGATTTCGCACAGACTGCAGCTACTTCTTGACTTGTTTTATCCTCTTTTGCGCTCTGCAAAGCCTAACGCTGCTGTGAACTGAAGTACTGAAAGATTTTGATTGAGCCCTAAAGATTGGCAAATTTATACAGAAAGCACCGGAAGTTTCAAGAAACATACTGGCTATTCAAAAATGCAACACGGACTTTCTCGGCGGTGGTGAGCATTAATGAACTCGTTTCTCAACATGAAGTTCCGCAGTTTATCTTAAGTTATTCTTCTGAATTTTCACAACAGATGCACATCTACTGCTGCGCATCGTGTGGCTGCACGCTGGCTTGGGATGAACTTGAGATGGTGACTTGATCATAAAAAACAAATAGCGGCCATCAAAAAAACGTTTGTAGCGTTCGTTCACTTCCGGGGCTGTGTTTTTCTGCGTATAATATTGTACCGTCTTTTGAACCAATTATCATTACCTGGGACGTAGTCACAGCGCCGAACGTTGTCGCTACCGAAGTGTAAAGCAAGGCGACCGTTTCGATGCCCAAGCCACAAAGCCGCACGAGAAATTGCTCACTGCCCCGAAAGCAAGGGGCCATGGTAATAGCATCGCTGCACAAATGCACACCCCTCGAAAGCATTTTCGATTGCTTGGAACCATAAATGCAGTGAGGACAGAACTAAACGCTGCTAAACTAACTGCCCCACGTGGAACGCACAGAGCATTGAAAAAAGAAAGAAAACTGCGTTCATCAGCCAAGCCTAGCCAGCGCCATTCCGGTTTCCGCGCTCACGCCCTCACGGCGCGCTTTCTGCCGGTTCTACGCTGGCAAATAATGCTCACCTCAGCTGCTGTAGCTGGAATGCTACGTAGATGCCGGGAAAGCGCCAGCATCGGCGTTCGGCATCGCTGTCTCTGGTTTAGTTGGTGCGGCCCGTGTCGGCACAATGCGAGTCATTAGAAGATCCGACCAAGCGCGTCGACAGCTAATTGTTTCACGCTTTCCCCTGCGCGTAAGTGCTGGAATTTCTTTGCCAAGATGTATCGTTTGACTACTGTCTTGTTCTTTCTTTTCTCGCATCCCAGTAAAGCGGCGGTTATCTGCCGCAGAGCATTCTGCGAACGAATGCAGACATTCCACGCGGCTGTGTACACTTCAGAGCTTTGATGGCTAGTCTGCCGGTGCCAATGTCGAGTTAATCCTTACTTTCGTTTCGCAGTGTAGTGCAAATGCACGTATTCGTGTACTCTCTGTCTAAGTATCGCAGAGCCATAAAATGCAGTTATTTTTCTGTATCTGTGCATCCTACATAGCTTTCCTGAAGACAACTGCGTAGTGTGCGAATACTTATAGTAGTATTTATAGTAATTGTTACAAAAGTACGCGCCAACTGATTTCGATGCAAAAGAATTTTGCTCATCTTACTCTTTGCATATTTCTTCTGATAACACAAGAGCAGCATGGTGTGGCTCGAAGGTGCCTATGTCTTGCACAGGACGCACGTACACCGCATAAACCTAATTATGGGGTGTGTAAGTGAGGTCTAGTGTGCCACCTAAAATATAACACAGGGGACACCTTAGTATCGCGCTCATTGCAAAGACTCCGGTTTCACAAGGTGCGGCAAATATCTCTTGCCTCTAGCCACGAGTCACTACTGAGCTAAACTCATCCTTTCGGACAGAATTGGCGGCTCTTAGTAAACAGAATGTTTTCAGGTGCCGAGACAACTTCTTGCATCGTAGGCTAACCACACGTCTTAGGCAATGCGGATCCCTATCGCCTGCCGGGAACCGTTCGATCTGCTTCGCCCTTTTACTCATTTTTGCACTTCGCATCTATCACCAGTTTTATTGATAGTAAAATTCCTGCTTACAATCTTCGTGTGCTTTTACTGTGCTGTGCAGGCAAAGAAATCTCCACGAAGTCCGACTTCCGTGCCCTCGCTGTTTACTATCGCCCTCTCCGATTCGTATCCTTCTTCTCACTAGTAAAAAATTCGTGGAAAGGCTTTTCTGCGACTCTTTGTGATGAATTTTTTTGTTTCTTCCCTTTTTTTTCCTCCTTTTCTTCTTTCTTTTGATCTTTTTTTTTTTTGCTCTTCCTGCTTTGTTCATTTGGTTCTTTTCTTTCTTATTTTACTGTTCCTACTATTTTTTCCCTTCTACTACCTCTCTCCTATTTTACTCTTGACTAACTGTGTTCGATATTGTAATGCAATGGAGATTCTTAAAATAAAGCTTTGCAACGTTTGTGCGCATGTTTTGCAATTTTTGCATATTTTGCACAATTTTTACGTTCGTGGTTGTTTTGACGTATTCACACTGTAGCGACGACGTCTATGGGTATTTCGGCCTCAAATTGACTTTTTGGACTTAATTTATTGCACATAGAGACTTTTTTTCACCCTCTACCTTACGCAACTATTCTTTTAACCGTAGACGGCCGGCCTCGAGGCACGCGTGCGCGCTTTTTTTAGGGCGTCCGCATTCGCGGCCGAAATTTTTCTCAGAGCCTCGCGCCACCGTTCGTCGTGTTAGGGCGCTACGGACCTGACCCGCGTAGAGTTACTAGACCCACGGCCTGCCCTTCGCATTGCCGTTGTAGTGCCAGTAGACCGTTGAATTGCGGACGGACGCGAAACTAGAGCACGTGCTTTTTTTTGCAACTGTAGAAGAAGATCTAGGAGCATACATAGCAAAACTAATCGTGCCATTGGGTGCCTGCACTCTGCTTGTCATGACCAGCAGGGGAGGTATTCAATTTTCAAGCGTCTGGAGAGTCAAGACATCTCCTAAGCAGGAGCTACTGGATCTTGTCTAGAGGCTGTTCAAATAATATTGAGGGGCTTTAGAAAATAATCGAGCCGCAGCTTGAATGGTCCGCTCTGTTCAGATATCCAGAAGGGGGACAACAACCATGCTAAAAAGTCGGCTTGTTTAAAGGGACCGCGCAATGCCTAAAATAAGGTAAAACAAATCGGTATAGAGATAGGTCTTCCCTCACAAGTCAATTCACCTCAGGAATTTTTCAGCTTGATTCATTAACACAGGAGATATCGGCGATTAAAAATAGTGCTCCTCCCCTCCCCTCAACTCAACCCTCGCAGACACCAGAAAAAAAAAACACGAACAAAACAGCTCGGGAACTCCGCCCCGTTCACGAAGCGCTATCGGGTGATGCTCGGTTCTCAGACTTCCGGTTTCCGCGCCTGTTTCCCCGAGCGTCGCCCACGGATTCACGGTCTCTGCTTTTCTCGTCCCCTCTGCGTTTGCATAGCTTTCAACCTTGTCTGGTGTCTTCCTCGGCGGCCGGTTTCTTCAGTTGCTTGACCTCTCGGAATTGTGTGCGACAGCAGCCTGAAAGACTCGGGTCTCTCGCGAGCACATAATTGCAGGTGGGCAGGCTGCTGTCCGCACTCACCGGAGACCGCCGCGGAGGAGCACTTTCTTTCATATCTCTCTCCCATTCGGAGCAATTTAGAGTGCACTCCTGCCGAGCACAGCTTTCTACAAGACCGCTTTCTTCTCTCGCGCTGCAGGGGTCAGTCTTCGGTGTCTAACTTTGGTGCCTTCTGCGGTTGGACCAACGGCGGCCGGTGACCTCTCGCGGAGTTGACGCGATAGCACTAACTCTGCATGGATTCTGGCAGACGATCGACCGTGCGAGTTGCCCGCGTGCTAACACGTTGTTTTTAGCCAGGAGTGATTTCATTATGGCCGGCGAAAGAAATGTACACGCGTATCACCGACGAAAGCACGGACTGATAATCGCTACAGAGTTTGGATATTGAATTACAAGTGAGCACGAATTATTCATCCGCGAATCTTAAGAATTGAGATTAACAAAAAGGGTAGTGTAGTGTATATATTTTTTTTCGCACATCGTCTAGAAAGTGCCAATGCGTAACGCGCACGCGTGTTTTATCTCATGTGTGCGCGTCGTCCAAGCCGGAATCGACGGTGCAAAACATCAACAAAGCAGCAAGGCGCATGCAGTTCGGCAGCGCAGGCTGTCACCGATTTCCGCAGCTAAACGCAAAACTCGCCGCACGAGCATGCGAGTGGTTACACTAGAGACGCAGCGAAGAGAACGATTCCAAAACGCCGTCCACCGTGGCTTCGACGCAAAAGAAACCAGCCCTAGCAACGACCAGGGAACAGCGCACGACTGGAGTGCCGTCGGCCGCAGCGTCCGCGGATGGCATCTATGCGGTAACCTAGCGTCATCCGGTGCTGCACTTAAGCGGTGAGAATTTGTGTACTTTCGCGATGAAGCTGAGGGCAGACTTTTTTTTGAGGCATGTTCCATTTAATTATCAACCCGCCGCACAAATGGTTCATGCTGCAAAGACGAGACGGAACTACAGTACGCTGCTGCGCCGTCGGTTGATACACGCAGGTTGATGCTGCCTATTTAATCGGTGCGGTGTTGAATCGGACCAGCTCGTGCTCTTTTCGCACTCCTGAACCGACGCGCACTATCAGTCAGACGCCACCACCTTCTCGGTTAACATCGCGAACCGGAGTGCCAAGGTCGGGTTCACGCATGCAGTGCATGCAGCACTCGAGCAGACGACTTTCGCAGCTTCCCGAAGTGTGTCCGTGACGTAGTGGCCGTCGCGGCTGCAGCCAATGGCAGCCTGTCGCTGTCGTGACCTGTCACTCTTGGTACTCGTGACGTAGGAACTTACGGCAGATTAGTTCCAAATCTTACCGCCATGCGAAAACCGAGCAGCCCGCGAATAAAAAAAAAAAAAAAACACGCAGTTTTTTAAATACTAAGTGACGGCCTTTGTTGCAAGGAGTTTTACTTTGGGGGAACGCTCGGAAGCATTCGTTCTACACATTCAAAACGTTTATCAGTGACCTTCCTAGCCATTTCATACCCCCTTTAACTGTTGAGACATTCTTAAGAATACTCCTCCTTAATTACACGAGAGCGGTCACTAACAAAATGATTTCATCTATGTTCACAAGCCTTCAAGGAAACATTTCCAGGTCTAATGTTTCGTTACTCCTGCCTAATTGTGTGATATGAATTCCATGCAAATTATAACTTTGAGTAAGAAAAGTGTATTTCATCATTCGCACTTTTTGTTTTGCGTAAAATGCGCGAATCGATAACTTATCAACTGTATTTAGAGTTTAAGAATGTTAATGTGCCAATGTTGTTTGATAATTTCATCATTGTAAGCAAGCTGGCATACAGCGCCAGGTTTCAGTGATGTGCACTATTGTGATATGTCAAAGATTTTGTCCTTTGTTATTTAATTTAGAACCTTTACCAAGTAGCGATACCACAGGTATAGCCGGCCTAACGGTTAATTGCTAGGGAATCCGGCATCTATATACGAGGCGCGCACTCATATCCCATTTATGGCGCAAAACGCTAAAATGCATTTGTAATTGGCATGGACACTGATAGACATTGCATTTAAACTTTTCAGTTAATAAGACTGAAAAATGAGCAAAACTCGCCAAAAATGCATAGCGCGTTTGTTGTGCTATCATTGCGCAGCTTGTCCCTAGAGCAGCCCGTAGTGGGTTGATTACCTCATACTGAGTCAAGGATAAAAAAATTCATCACGTCTGCTCTCTTATGCCCGCGAAGTCGTAGCGAGCCCAAGAACCTCAAACTCGGTGCTGCAACGTTCGAGCGGCTGCATTCCTCAGCGCGAGTGGCGGCGGCGCAGGGTAAGGGTTGTAGCGCACTCCTCCAAGCTGCGGCCGCAGGTGGCAACTACCCCCATTGCGCAGGCCGTAAGAAAAGAGCGCGTGCCGCTGCACTCAGTCCGGCCTTGACTCATAAATCACATCATTCTTCTAGAGGGATGGCGTTACACCCTCCACGGATGGACATTTTCTGCGCCCACTCATGAGCCTACAAATGCGTTCGCCTTGATAGAGGCATAAAATGCGGTGTCGAGGCCTTCCAGGCTATGTATGAGTCAATGAATCTAAAATGATAGCTAGTAGCTTTTTGTTTGGCTTCTTCCAAATATAAATGTGGAACTATTTTCTCCTGTGCGAATTCTCGCCGTCTGAAACATATCTCTATTTCGTAGGACGCATTTACAATCGGTAGCTACTCTAGATTAAATCCGCGAGATGGTTTTGATAACGCCCTGCACAAGCCGCTTGTTTAAAAGGCGCTAGCCGACATTTGCCACAGAAGTAAACAGTCGTCGAAAGCACTCGTTACGATGCGCATGACTCGATTATGCGGACAGGAAAATAACACTCTCTCTCTCTCTCTCTTCACCCATCTATCTACGACAACTGGTCAGGTTCATAGTCTGCTATGTCGGCTGCCATGCACTGGCTACCAATGAAATGTTTGCTGCGTAGCAAGTTGAAACACGGTACACTAAGCGCCGATTTTCACGTACACTGATCGGCTCAACTGGTGCTCCAATCAGTCTTCGAGGCTGGTTTTAAAGTTGATAAATCAACTTCGGCTCGAGTCATTCCTCGGATGAAAGAAATACTCGAAAATTTTCTCAAGTGTCCGAATGCAGCCTCAAAACTAGCTTGAGTACTCCTCGAGCAGCCGTCCACTTATAAACATGACGGGCATGCATCGTACGTGTGCTCGCTGTGTAAACTTGCTCTAACGGCAGGCGAGGACTTTGAAAACAATTTCACCCCGCAGCGCCGGCTGAGCGACGACCTTTGACGTGGAAATCCTCAAACGTTGTCAAAAGGCGATAGTTGATGATCCCCTGACCTCCTTGCCACCGGCGTATAGTAGGCATAACCATAGATATTCGCCGAGAGTCTGCACTGTACTTCTATGTCGGGAGTACGTTTCTATTTGCTAGTTAAAAACTGATAAGAGGTTTACTTCTTACCGTTTGCTTAGTTGGGGCGCGTTTGTCAATGTTAATGGCGAGCGCTTATTGGCGTATTCAAATTTCTACACGTGAAGATGCACGGCGTATCGCTTAGGTGGGCTTTGAGGCTCCCATTGAGCCGGCAGGCATACGTACTGCACGCATTTATAGCGTAGATCGATCGACGATCTGCCACCGCGAGCAGGCAGCTCGCGCACATTTTGGAAGTCGTGCGTAAAGCCTCATAGCTCGTGGCGCTATCTTGTGCTTTCATGGCGATCTGCATATGCGCAGTGGCAACCCGCGGAAGAGGATCGCAGCAGCGGATCGCGTATCACGCTTTGCTGCAATTTTCTAATGGCTTTCCTGGCATCCTGGGTATAATACCTTCTTTGGTATAATTAAGGAAGCAACGAGCAATTCTTCATACTTTTGTGGTCGTGCCATAACAGCGCCCTCTTAGAATACATTGCCTGCAAATGTGAGAACAATGATTACGGCTGAGGAGCGCACCACTTTCATGTGCTGCTTTTGGAAAAGACAACCCTTGAGACGTACGTGGCCCGGTGTTTTCGTCACTCCGAAGCAGTATTCAAGGTCTGCTAAAGGGCATGACTTTCCAAGCGCAAGTATTATTATGACTACCAACCGCCTTACAAACATTAAATGGCAGTCAGGTTTGGAAAATCCAGTGTCCTAATTGGGACCATTGTATGGCAACACATGGCGAAAATCACTGAAAATATCACTAGCCTACCTCGTAAAAAGACAATTTTGCAGAATTCTCTAACATGTATTGTGAGCCACATCCGGATGCATTCCTAGGTTGTGCACGTGAAGGCCTTTGAGGTGCAGTGGATAAGGCGCTGGACTTCTGTGCCCTAATATGCGGGGTCGAATCCAGGCCACAGCGACCACTTTTCGATGAAGGCGGAAAACAAGACTCCTTTGTGCTGTGCGCTGTCGGTGCATGTTAAAGAACCCCAGTTGTTCGAAATTTCCGGAGCCCTCCACTATGGCGTCTCACAAAGTTCGAGCTGTGCTTTTTGATAAAAGGTATTTTTTCAGCATATTTTGCAGAGAAAAAGATGGTAGAGAGGGACAGAATAGAAAGGACACAGATACTCTAGCGCTACTAAAAACGTCTATAGAGCTTCAATAGAAATGCTACAGGACATATAGGTATTTATGTACAGCGTCATGCAGTTGTACGGGAAGATTTTAGTTTCAATATTTTCTCCATACACACGTGACTGTTGCTCGAGGTTGGCTCGGTGACGGACGGCGTATTCAGGGCCGCCTCGTTAGAGGAAATGCCTAAAGGCGTGCTTGCGTTCTATCCCTCTCTCTACTGAAGCAGCGGAAGCTGGACTAAAAGGTCCTCCTGGAAGTGTTTTCATTTTTCTTTTATTTGAATAAAGTTTTTTCCTCCTCCTCCGCCCCCTCCATTGGCTGGATGTGAAGCGTGAAATCGAAGTGAGTTTGTGAACTCGGTGTTATGGCTCTTGGTGTAAGTGGCATATGTGTTCTTGTTTTTGTTAAGCTTTCAGTCCACTTGAGTGGAGAGCCAATTCTATGGAGCACTGAGCTTTGCGTCCAATGCTTTTTTTTCTTTTTATGGCCAATTTACAGCCCCGGTCAGTTTGAAAGCGGCCGAAGCCCCGAGTGAAGAAACGTGCTGGTGAGTTGCTTCCTTGACTTGCGATGAAATTACTCGTTCGCTCTTCGTCGCACCCCAAAGCACGTTCCATTTCAGGCTTTTACTTTACCTTTCAATATTCTATTTTGTGTACTCGTTCGGTGCCGAGTCCATTACAGCGGCCTTAGTTTTTTTTTGCTTGTGTCCCGAGTGGGGTCCGCATTCGGGGGTGGGAGAGCTGGTGAAATATCCCAGAGGCACATCGTTCCGGAAAAGCTTGATCTTTGGTTTGCTATACCCCTTAAGATTCCTCCGCTCTTTCCCTTTCTTAGTGGCTTCAGGCGACCCGTTGTCACCGTGCAGCCATGGCCGTCTTCGGCACAGGGTGGTCAAGCTCGTACAGTTAACGACCTGGAACAGACTTCTAGATTCTCTCTTTCTTCTTCCCGCCTGGAGGCCAACTTCCGGAAATCAGACACTAGACATGCCGACTGCGTCCCTTTTATTTTACCTGCATTCATTTCTTTTCTATGCCGCGGCAAGGTTTCGACTTTGTCAGTGCCGGTCTCCTTCCCTCAGGCGGCTGCTGTACTCTTCTCTTCCTCTACTCATTTGCGGTCAGTACTGCGTTGCTTTTAAGCCTCCCGTATCCTTTCGAGTGTCCCTTCGTGCACCAAAATTTTCGTAATAACAAATAGCGCCAAAAGACATTACCTTCACACATAAGATCTGCGCTTTATGGTCGTCGTGGTGCGAACCCTTGAGGCGTCTCTACGGACACGGGGTTCAAACCCTATCGGGCGACTTGAGTCATGTGCTGATTTTTTCTTGAGCTGCATTGAAGTAACGACGTTTGCGGTAGTGTCCGAAGACACATGACGACGTTCCTAGAAACTGCGTCTTTGACGTTTTTTCTAAGTTGAAAGTAACTACTCACATTGAACATTGAGTTTGTCGTTTCTAGAACACTGACAGGACAAATCCGATTTACTGCGGCAAAAAAACGTCATTGATATTATAATAAAGTGTGAATGGGTAATAAGAATTGCGGGCAGAAGTTTAAGATTTAAGCCTCAGTGACAGTGCGGTAATTTCAATTGTAGTTTTATCCTAATAGTTCGCGCCAGTGACGATAAGCATTCATTGAACAATAGTACATTTTCAGCCAACAGTAGTGAGCTGGAAGTTGCCATGAAAAGCAGCAGATGGCAAAACATTATGCGTCAAAATAGAGTACAAAAACAACTTCCGACAAAAAAGCACAGGGAGAATACATGGCAGGGTAAAACTCAGCATAGCAACAAAGCAACGCACGGTAATAAAGCCAAGCACAGTGCCGCTCAGACGAGGGAAGTGTGGCTTGAAGAGCGCGTATGACACAACAACTGGTAATCAGTCCTTGATTGCTTCGCTTTAATATGTCGCTTTTTCCTACATTACGCAAGCAGTGTCCGGCGGTTGAGACATTATATTGGCTCAAACATCGACTTGCTTGTTCTCCCGTGTTTGCTTTTTGGCGGAAAAAATTATGGTTAACTTATTATTATTGAGACGTAGCGCAGTTCTTCGTTTGTCTTGAATCGTTAGTGATGATGGCGCATTAACCTTAAAACTCGATCCCCTAGCTGCCAGAGGTCTCAACATCTATGCAGGCTCCATTGTGAGAGAGAGAGAAAAAAAACACTTTATTTGTCAGCGATTGGTATTTGCCTTGGACTGCATTCAGCTGCTCCAAGTGGCCGGCAGTCCAAGTCTGTCAGCGACCTCTTGCCGGAGGCGGATCCTCCGCGCAGTTCCAGATTATATGGTCTAAGGTGGCAGGCTAACATTCCGTCGCTCGCGATGGAAGATTAGAAAAAAAAAACAAGGAACCAACAAATAAAGAGAAAAAACATTAATGGCGGACACTTGCACTCCGCCTTCAAATGTATGACGCGATAGCGTAGTCTACCAGCCCACATATAAAGTCCTGATTTATAACCAAGCCGTACGAACGCACCTGCCTGGCATAAGGGGTAACGTGAATGAATGTGTCCTGGCAGGCTGATTCTGATATCACCCTCCCATATGAAAAGATACGGATGAGTTGGCAGCTCTTTTCGAATAGCAACCTTGCGTTCGCTCAGAGTGCAGCCATACCACCTTCCAGCTATTGCCTGCAAGTGCCATTCACGTGATTTTTTCGCTCACAGCGCCAATGCCAGCGCCAATGCCAGCGCCGGACGCCAGATTTTCGAGGACCGGGGACTTCAGTGCTAGCACGTTAAAATAAAAATGACTATTAAGAAAAGAAATAAAAATAAACGAAAACGGTTCATTCCCAAACCACACGCTCCCATTCTTCGTGGAAGAGATAAAGACGCGTGCTCCATTCTTTCTCGACGCATGAAAATGATTCGAGAGAGATGCTGAGAAGACGCAACGGCTAATACCACTCGTTTTATCCGCAGAAAAAAAAAATACACTAGAAGATGGCATGAGGGCGGCTTCTCCAGCACCTCGCTCTTGAAGGCAGCTGACATCCTTTCGAAGTGCCCCTTTTCGTCACCACAAAGAACGCGTACTGTCCAGGGACGCAATCGTTTAGCTCATTTGAGTCGAAAAACTAGCCTGCTGATAAAGCTGAGTGGTGAAGCTGTACGGCGCTTTTGGAGCAAAGCCTGAAATTTTTAGAAACGGTGGGCCACGTGCGGGCCCGCGTGTTTGAGGCCCCTTCACTAGACCGTACTGAATTGGGATAATACGCATGCGTACTTAGACAATGAGACAATCCTCTCAACCACCAAGAAAAAACGAGTACATCGCAGCAAACAAAAGAGTTCTATGTACTTTGCTTACAGCTTAACATAGCGTAACCTATTCTACTGTGACCTCACTCAAACAAACCTAAGCTCGTTCAATCTAACAACTCCGCTGCCCTATAGATTATACTTTACCGCTTTTGGTTACGATTCTTGGAGTTCACCCTTGCCGCAGCGCTGTACCTAACTGCGTTATGCTGTTTTGTCTTCGTGACGTTTTTTTTTTATTTTGCGCTGTTCTCTCGCTGTGCTGTTTTTTGAGCGTGCTAATGCGTATGTGCCGTCTTTCATGTGCTGTATATCAACTCGAAATCAACTCTAAAAGCATCTTTTTTTTCATTTGAAATACTGAATTTAAACCGCATCGTCCAAACTGACTCAGCATACGTTCTGTGAGTTGATAGAGTTGTCTTCTGCTGGTGACGTTCGTTTGACTGCGCATTTTATCGATGACAGCGAAACATGCTTATGTTTGGAGCTCGGAACTCAGCTATAGCTTGTTAAGGAGCTCATACTGAAATAGGGCTGTTTCGGCATTAAAGCTGAGCAAAAATAATACGCTCTAATCTTCTTTAAGAACCGCTTTCTTGTATAATCAGCCCTCTTGTTTACAGCGAGAACTTTTGGTTTTGAGAACGTTCAGTCAGTCGTAAATGTAGCCGTAGTTTGTTTCCGCTTGCGAACTCACTCAAATAAAGAAGTGTCTTGCCAGGCTTGGCTAATGCAACCGAAGAAATGGAGCACGAAGGTCTTCGAAAAAAGGACCTAATACTAAAGCCGGAGTGAAAGTGCATCATTATTGTCGACTTAGACAATGCGCGACCATCATTGGTTTTCGCAGAAAGTCTTAGTACTCTAGCACTACAAACAAACCTTTGGTCGAAGACCGAGTGCCCTCAAAATGTCTGTATTCCCAATAATCGAAGCATGACGCAGCACTGATCCTGTCAATTCTCGTGGGCCTCGTGGAACCTCGAACGTCGTCTGTACACTCTGGGATGCGGGCGCAAATACAACAGCGAATCAGGTCAAATCGCTTTGGATCAGGGTCGCGCCTTTGCTTTCACTAACGAAACAGCAGTTACGAACAGTCCGCGTGTGGATGAAACAGACAGGTGCATTTTTATGGCACAGCCAGTTTATAAAATATGCCCCGAAGGGAAAGAGTAGCGCTCTAATAATGCCACCCGCCTTTTACGGCAAGACATTTTGATCATATGCAGTTTAACAATCTGCGGCTATTGCTTGTGACTAGATAGAAGACGCACTAAGTAAATAACAGGGAGGCTAGCTTGCGTGCTGCTGTGTCTAGTTCCGGCGCTGTCGCAATGCGTTTTCTGGCAGCATGACGCAGTACTCGTTCACACGATTCTTATTGCCACTAATGAGGAATTTGTAGCATATAGATTGCTTAATTCTAAGTTAAGCGCGTCGCACCCTTGGATAACCTATTATAGTTATGGGCCGTTGTAATCAGACTGAGATCTTCACTCTCTCCTTTCTTCTGCCGAGCCGCAACAGACCAGAACAACCTTTCTCGCAACAGTGCTGGTAGCAACTATTCCCCTTCGCTTTTGCATGTGATGATTCCATCACCTTGAATGATTATTGCATCACGTGTATCACTGTTTCCATAAACCCCGACTCATTACTTTGCTTACCGTACCAAGAAGGAGACTTCTAAAGTAATGAATTTATTATTTTATTTATCTGTTTATTTGCAATACTACCAGTCTCTAGTTGAGACCTTCGCAGGTGGGTATTACATTCATAATATTGACAAAACGATGATAAGAGTTAAAGCAGCTCTACAAATATTCAGTATTAGGCAATTCTTAAAGCACAAAAAACTGAAAATGTTTTATCAAATTCGCTCAAAAAGCTCACAAATAAAGAACACATACAAGTTCAAAAACGATGCAATGGAATAACAGGCTGTTGACTGCGTTAAACAAGCGAACGAAAAAAAGAAAGCGCAATTTGTAACCGAATAATTTCCGCTCACACCGTGGCCTGTAGTTTGGAACAAAAGCTTGAAAATGTATCAACATTAGTAACAGATGAGCGCAGGCAATTCCATTCGCTTGTTGCCAACGGGAAGAAAGAATGTTTAAATGCATCACTGTGACATGAAAATTCGGTTAGCGTGAACGCGTGATGGTTTCTTAACTCTAGCTTATGCGATAATGAAACATACTCTGATAAGTCGATGTTAAAGGCGTTACGTAGTAGCTGATATAGGAATTTTAATCGCGCCAACTTTTCTCTTGCTGATAGCGTTTCGAGCCCGGATATTAGAGCTAGTTCGGTGGGTGAATCTGTTCTCTCGTATTTGTTATTAATGAATCTTAGTGCTTTACGCTGTATTCGACTTGGTCTCGACCTGGTCTTGCCTTAAAGTCATGATGACCTGAATATTGAACAGCTGCTTTTCAATTATAATTCACCGATAGGATAGCTGCACTTACTGTCAGAGATAATCTACCTTACGGCTTGCATAATTTACAAGGTAAGACAAGTACGTTGTTGCAGCGGCGCAGAGAACAAGTTCATTTGTACTAGGATATTTCTTACCTGAAGCAGCCGTCGACTATTAAGTGATATCTCATACAGCTCGTTCGGTCGAAAAGAAGTCGCCGTCGTTGTTGCTGTCACCGCAATGCAGAACGGAAAAGTGTGTGTGAGAAGAAATAAGAGCGTGATTTCATGTCAAAGCTGTGACGTCACTGTGGGTTGTGCAGCGTTTGGAGTTGTGTCATAATATTTCGATTCCCACGTCCATCTTCCAGCCAAGTTGGAGGCTAGTTCGGGACGGGGGTTCGAATTGCGACATGTTTATTTCTAATTGCTGTTGTTCATTGTCAGTGGTGTCCATCGAGAAGAGAGACGTATAGTGCACCTGCCTTCCCTTCAAGAAAAGCCAGACCAACAAAAGTATTTTAACACTGTGCTGTACGCCGTGCAGTCTCTCAATGCAGAAATGTGTAAAATTTAAATCTGTTGTTAAAGGTGCTGCCACTCCTATCTCTTAAGGCGATACTTACCCGTCCTTACTTTTTGTTGACATTGGCCACCACGCTGTTGAACTGGTGGAACTGTTGGTTTTCAATACATAGAGAGAGAATTTCGAGGCTGTAAGTTTTTGTCGTTTTTGATCACTGCCAATATACAGATAAAGAAATGTGGCTTAAAGAGAGGGTGATTCCTTCCACACCATTAGCGTACGGAGGGAAGTCAGAAAATGATCATTGCAGTCTCTTTGTTGCCAGTTTGATTTCATTGAAACTTCTGTCTTTTCGCCTCTGAAGACTCCTGAACGCTTGTACAGTGTTATCACGCTGCAATTGTAGAAGAACGGCTGATTGGGCGAGTTGGTCGTTGTTGGTCGCCGTCGTTGTCCACTTCTCCTCTTTGTCTCGTCTTTTTGCGCGCGTATATTGCTGCAATTGCTTCGTTGCCTCTAGATATATAAACCTCGGCAGCTGAGAAGTTCGTTTTGTTGGGCTAGTTGGTTCTGCATATTGTAGACGAAGTTAGCGCAAGCACTTTGACGAAGACATAGAACATACACATACGATACACATACAATACGATACGGTGGCAAGTATCTCACGCATCTTTTGCCGTATGTGTATCTTCTATGTATTTATCAACGTTCTTACGTTAACTTCATTTACATACCGCGACCTTAGAGCCCATTCGCTAAGCAGGGCGTTCTTTTTACCGCTTAGGCAATTCTTGGTCTCAAAGACCGAAAACAGATTGTACGCGTCCGTGACAAATTCTTTGAGTAAAGATTCAAAAGATTACTAAGGCAAAATATTTGCACGCAAGCCATTTTGGCAAGGCGCCTTTTATGACCCTTCAAGGAACTGAATTATTTAGTTATCACTCGCTTATGAAATCTAAAGTTGAGCTGTTCGATGAGCAGATTTGGGGTAAAATGTGAGAAAGAAGCAGGCACCCGCGCTATGATTTTGCCTATACAGCGCAGGATGTGAAGTGATACTAACTTGAGATTATTGGATGTTGAAAACATTGATGTCCACATTTTCCTGAATATTAACGATACAGCAGGAAACGTCAGGACTTGGGTACAGTGCGATGTAATAGATAAATATTCCTCACACATATTTGAAATAGTGTGAGAGTGGCGAACGGAGATAGAAGGAAAAATGCGCTTAGTTACAACACAAAGTGCACAACTACCGCCGTCGCCGTCATAACGATAATAACACTTTCATCAAGCATAATTGCAGAGTTAAAGAGGTATGAAGTTCCACAAGAAATAACGTTTCTTCTTTTCTCTTTTTGTCGGTTCGAAGTCGAAGACGTCTCGAGAATGGTTAGTGGAGAAAGCTACACTGCTGTACGATGATAAGGAGTAATTACATTTTCCTTTGAAATCTGCTCTCCATAAAATACTGTGTATAAGAGCCTTACCAAACATTTCTGAAATACCAACGCGAAAAGATACATATAGTTTGTGTGCCTCTTTGCAGTATACTCTGCTTAGTGTGGTGCATTATGCTGCCGTCCAAAGAAGTGAAGAAAATAGTTTTTTTCGTCATAATATTACATGTATAAAATTGTGCATGACTGAATAAGGCGAAACGCTCGTGAAATAACGTCATTGAAGTACAAATGTGTGCGGTCAATGCTAAGCCTTGTTTCCGGCACTGTTAGAACCGACATATATAGCATTTTTAAAATGTTCGCTTTTATCGTTATGTGTGGTGGCTCACATCCTCCTTTAGTATATATTTCAATAAAATTGTTTATTGTCTCAATCCATACCGAGAGTTATGTAAAACGGAGGTTTTTAAATAAATGTTTAAATGTTAGCCAATCTAATAAAGTCGAGGAGGAGCTCTGATAAAGCCCCTATGTCTAAGCATTTCGTCAGGACGGGTTGCTCAGCGGAGGAAGCGCTGCAACCCGGTGGCGAATTATTTGCTTAACATATACTAAAATATACCAAATATACTAAAGAGTGTGCCCTGCCCGCCACTCCCGAAACACTGAGGCAGATATTCACCACTCTTTTAGTATATTTTCTTTGTTAATAGCCATGTCCCTGCATACTGCGCATGGTTCCGCAATTTAGCGAACAGAAAATAGATGAAGCGAAGATACTTTACTTTGTCTGACTTTGTTCATGATGCAATAAAACTGATTATGGCTTATCGTGTAACAGATTCCCTTGAGCTGCTGTTACTGAAACATAACGTATGGAAATATGGCATTGCCAAGCACTGATAAACCATTCCGAATCCAGTGATGGCCTTGAACAAAATAAAAATAATAGAAAAAGTAAAATGCATCATACGCTCAACAGCTAACATATAGAGCTTCTGATGTTTTCAGTATTGAACTTACTGCCACTAATTATTGGCAAAGCTTCTACCTTTTAAAGAACTCGGTCGATTAGTTTGCCCGCCAATTCTTCTCGAAAGACGTTCGAAAGCCTTGATTCGATTGTAATTCTTTTGTACGAGACCGTTCCCTTGTTTCGCCCTTACTTCGTTTCTTCTGAATTGACGTGTCTTTCTTTTTGTAATGCTTTCATGCTTTGTACCGGATTTGAGACTTCAATAATTACATTTGCAAATTAAAGGAGCACTTCCCAATTGAGTCCTCAAGCGACCATCGGGTATGCAGAGCAGTTTCTTTGAGAAGATCCATCTGTTCTGTTTGCCTGTACAGGCTGAATGTTATCAGTTCTTTTGTGTATGGCTGTCCGGCAGGCTTGTTTCTAATTCCGAAATGCTTCCGAAGTTATATAAGCTTTAGGCAAAATACTAAGCTATTGATTACAAATATTGAATACTGGTGACAATTTTGACAAAAGGTACCCACTTTTAGCCAGATAATTACTATGGTTATTTTGTGTTTCTTTTGTGCTGAACTTATTCAGCGTTTTTCTCTTGACATATATAAAACAAACCAGCCTATCCGCACATCGTGAAAATAAGGTTATGCGAAGTTTTTTTTTTGGACATAGCATTTATACCAGTTGCTACAAAACTAGTTTTATTCGTCGCTACAACCATGGCGGCAAATATATACTTTCATGGTTAACAACGATAGTAAAACGCAAAAGGCTACAAAGCAGGCGGGAAAGATGGTTGAGTTTGCTGTCGTTGAGATGAAATATCTAGGATTCAGTAGGCATTATTACCACTCATAATTAAGCCACCGTATAGATGTAAAAATACGCAGCAATACGCTCTTCATTAAAGCAAACTTTTGGTGGTACTTGAGCTCCGCCGTTAGTGGTATATCGCGGAAGCATTAATGGCTGCCCGCTGCGGACTGCTTTGAGCGGGCTCATTCTCATGAATTCATATTGTTACCCGCTATTCACTGACCTCCTAATTATTGCCTTTAATTTTTCGTACGTGTTCAGTGCTACTATTATTATTATTTTCTACTATTCACTATAGCATACAGTCGTAAGGTACCGCATTAAGCGAAGATCAACCAAAGTGGATAAAAATCCCTACTTTAACCTATTCGGACGAATGTGCGCTTGTAGACGCGTTCCCGAATCGAAGTCCATCGGTCCCAAAAGTTTTCACTCCTATTCTACCCTCTCATAAGGACGAGCTCATTTGACAGCTTCAGTCATCTCGGCGTTGCCATATGTGGTCTTTTGACACCCGGCCTGGAATGAATCAGACCGCTATTCTTACGTTTTCCAGCCGAGCGCACAAGCTCCTACTTCAAGTCGGGCTCGTGACAAAGAGATCTTAATTACCGAATTATTGTGCTTTAGCATGATCGTGATAGTAATGATGCCAATGACGATGCCGTTAGTGACAATGATAGTGATAAAGAAGTGATCGTAATGACGCTTCAGTTACTGATAATGCCAATGATGATTGTAGCCTGTTACTTTTTGCTTTTTAGAACAAGCTATTTACCACCGTCCCGTGTAAAGAGAAATATCGTGCTTTCAACACACCGACAATTAATTATTGCCCACATCCAAAATGTTGAGGGAAAGCATCGAGCATCATGCATTCGCCGTTCGTTACTTCCAAGAGCGCTTTTACGATCAAGCGAGTCCCCATTTTCTCGATTGACCCCATTGCATTCTCACAATACTTCAGTCAAGTGAGTGAGACTAAGTTATAATTATATTTTAAAAGTTACGGGCCGCGTAAGTTTTTCGAGCGCTGCCGCATGTGCGATATGTCCTCTATAGAATTTCTTCAAACCCTTCAGAAAATTAGAAGACATAGAGATAGAGCATTTTATGGAGAGAAAGGTGGGGAGGGCTGTCGGCAGTAAAGAGACCCTGGCCTGCTACAGAAAACGACAGGCGAAAGAATGTACTTCTAGCAGTGAGCGGAATGCGAAGACCTAACGAAATAAAAATGGGCACATAGCTTTTTATGGCGATCATTGAGGGGGCCACGGATTTATTATAATTCAATCAGAGCAGCGCTCTATGCACCGGCGGCATAAATTTCGCCAATGCACGCCATCGCGGTCTCTCTGCCATTCTTTCCTCCACTTTCTGCGAAGTCTACACGTGTAACGGGATCTTTCGACTATACGCCTACACGCTTCCAGCACACTGGGTCTTTCTCAAGAGTTAGGATAGAAATAGCTGCCCAGTGCAGTGTGCGGTTCCACAATATAATACATTTTAATCCTCTCGCGCATGGCGTGATGTCACGTTGCCGACCTTGAGCGCAAAGCCAGTGATGAAATCAGACACGCAGTTCAGTAGTGCTCGTTTCTTTTCCTAGCTCATATTCCTACTGCTCTGCCTTTCTTGCTTGAACCCATATGAAAAGATGTGATCATACGGCACCCTAATGTAAATTACGACGGTCACGTCAAGGCCACCTCGACATATTAGAAAATTTCCCTCATTGACACCACCCGGCCTCTATTTTTGTGTCAAATTTACTTTTTTTTTCTAATTATTCTCTGTCCGCAGCTATCTTAACTGGTTCATGATTATTTGGTTGCGTTTCGAACATCGCAGAAAAGTTTTGCAAGTTCTTGATTACTAATAATATCATGTACAAGTGCGGACGTAAGTAAACGAAGCACGTTTTTCCGTTCAAATTAAAACCGCGCCTTCTGCATAGGAGACAAGAAAACAACATTTGCACAAGTAAGAGGATACTGGCATGTACTACCGGTTCGCACCCACCCCGACTGCCAGTTTCAATTGTGAAACGCATGAAATATTTTACAAGCAAATAGCGTGCTCCGTTTAATTTTTGTCCGCACTGGTACATGTGTTCAAAGTTATTTCCTATATAAAATATATGACTGATATAGCATACAGTGTCAGTACTTCCCTATTATATCATGATAAGTCTCCAATCCTCTACACTAAAATATTCCGGTAACGCAACTCGCTGGGAGGGGTATTTATAACTATGCTTGGAGGGCATCAATTCCCAAACACTGCGGTAGAACAAGCCTTATTTGAATGCTTACCGTTGATAAGGCAGTATTAACTATATTTGGGAACACTCCCACAGAAGTTGTACGTGCCATCTTCAGACCTACTGCTTCGACCTTCCATGGAGCAGCAGCCGGCAGGAAACGCCTAGCAACAGCTTTTCTTCACTGAACATTACGCACAAATTCGAAAATATGGTCAGCGCCTCCCAAATCTTTGCAGAAAAGTGCGGGCAGCCACAGAGGGCCAGCTTTGAAACCCTGAAGACGGGTATCAGCATAACTTCATCCAACAACCTCAGCGTATTTTGAGCCTTCCTGACTTTTTTCTCTCGTTTTTTTTTATTTTTTTATTGCACTTCGCAGTTCCCCGAGGGCTCCACTCAGCCAGAATTTTTGGGTCTTAAAGGATTCTGCCACGCGTCCCTTTGTGATGCAGGCTAGGCCTCATTACAGAATCACCGACTCCTTGTGCCATGCTCTTATATGGCGAAAACATGAGGCGCCGGCTATTCACGTGAGCCGTACACTGCGCAACGCCCTATTACCCCCCGCTGGCCTCGCTCGAAGCAAGCGCTCGAAATTTGGCCGGTGAGCTGAATATTATTTCCATTGCAAGAAATGAAAGGTTCAGATCAATAGAAGCTTTGTTGCGTTTACGCTTCGCGGCGTACACTCGTTAGAGGGCATCCTGTTTCATCGTTTTGCTTTGTTTTGTATTTCAACTACTGTAAAATTGAGCAAGTTATTCCACTTTTTTTTTAATTTTGGTTCATGTGTACGAAACTACTGCCGTGCGCATAAATCGGAACACGCTCGAGTTTGCAAGCGAACAAACTGCTCTACATCACAATAAAATGCCTCCAATTTCGGCTCTGCGCTCGTTGAGAAGCCGACTCCCTGCTTTAATATATTTTGCTTTAGCAAAGCTGTTTACCTCTTTTCATGAAAACGTGCGTGCAAAGATGTATATGAGTGCTCTAGTTTGGAGTCTTGACTCAGGTGCACCCAATAAAAACAAAATGCAAGCACTCATACGCAAAAGGAAGGAATAACTAAATGATATATAAACTGAAGTCGACTGCATTTCTCTAAGCTCTCATTCTAGGTAAGCTCTTAGGTCTTCACCTTCGGGGATTCAGTGTTGGGAAGCGGCAGTGAAAAAGCACGGCTGTCCTTTCTTTCGAGAAATCCTGTCCTCGCTTGCAGACTGGAAAATGGAAGCGCCAGCTCTAAGGCAAGCGCACTCATTAAAAGTTGCCGCTTACGCACTCAGGAGACACGCGAGCGCTAGTCGCAGCGCGTAATGTGAATACGGAAGCATGTAAAAATGAATAACCTGCGCTCGCCCTACTGGCATGCTCGTCAAGCTTAAGTTTTTAACTGTAAAGTCTACCTTTTTAAAAAACAATCTTACTCGTGTGCAGCATGCGAGCACAGTTGGGGTCTGGCGCACTAAAGTTCATCACAGGAAGTTAGAAACGACATACTTAGCTATTCAGAATAGCTTTAACTTAGCAGATATAATTGCTCGTTTTTAACGTATATTGTGATTTTGATATTGAGCTAGACTCAACAAGTAAGAACACCGTTATCTCTTAAAGCTTCCCAGATCTAGCAGGACGCTTTTAAGTTTGCATACTGAGTGCAGTTCTCCAGTCTTTTGCTGATATTACGGGAGATCGGCCAGATTTTCGCTCAGCGCCTTTTGCAAGGGCGTCTAATGAGTGCTTCCGTGATGTTATTAAAAGAATGGAGAGCTGTACTCATCACCACAATGAGCATGAATAGAAATTGTAGAAGCTTAGGCATATTCGTTTGTCAATGTCTCCACAGAAAAAAAAAAAGAAAAAAAAAATTATCCGAGGACGAGATGAGTATACAGCATGGCGCTGACATACACTGCTGATCTCATCAGTTGCAAGTCAGCGTCGTGTCTGCGTACTAACTTGTCTTCGTCTTTAGCCTTTGCACTGTAGCGAAAATAGAGTAGGCAAACTATACCAAGATGTTCTAATGGCGAACGGTTTTATAACGAAATAACTGGGAAAACTAATAGCAAGCATGCGTCGACAATTTTGTGGACGATAATGTGTGACTCGATCCAGTGTCCAACAAGCCCACGTCACTAGATTTTGATGTCCCGAGGTACCATAAGGAGGCGGTAATATACTTTTCCAGATGCTTTCATATTCGACATTAAAGAGTTTATATGGGAAGATTCTTCAAGTTAAAGGCAAATGAGAATAAAGTTAGTTTGGCATATCATTAGCTAGCGGACAAAATATCTAGAATATACTGCATACAAATAGTTATTTCATGCATAAAGATTCAAAGAAACTGTATAAGTTGCAGGCCTGCATTGCGGTTTCTAGATTGTCACCACCTCAACCAAAGCCGCGTGGAGTATAGTCCACGAGTGTTCTCCTTAAGGTATATTTCCAGCGAACTACAAAGACATGCAGTATCATAAGAAAAACATCGCCTCCGAACATCAAACACCCTAGCCAACGACTCCCGCGGTAGGCGCTAAGTCCGCCCATATCCTGCCCTCCCCCCTTAAAAAGAAACAATTGAGGGTTCAAGGGGACAATTTCACCCAGTAGAAAATTGATGGTCAGTCCTGGCAATTTCAGGGGCCTCCATGGTTTTCAACCATGGACACGGACGAGCGTGGATAACGCAGATCACGTTTTGTCATATCTCGTTGGATGAAGAAAGCGGGGACAAAAAATTTGGCGCTAAAATTTAAGCATACGATTTTATGAGTGCCAAAAACATTTGAAGCACCTGATCAGAGGAAACGGAGAGTGATGCATTTTTAGAAGATGCTGCTTTGTGACATTTCCCCGCTCTTTTCAGTTTTGTAACGCGAGTATGCTCCTGCGCGCCATATTCTATACCTACTGGAGGTATTTCATGTTGCCGTACCGTTACGAAATATAAAGAAGCGTTGTTGCGAAGTTGCGTCACGTTAGCGTCTAGTAGCGTCATCTGACAGGACAGAAAGAAGCAGCATTATGCGCGATAGGTGATACCATGCCTTCAGGGATTCCGAATTTCGAAAGCGCAACGAAAAGTAGAAAAACGATGAGGGATGTGGACATTCTGCGATCGTAATACTTTCAGGTCACCGCCCAGTGAGTTCCCGCTTTGGACGTCTGAATCCCCCAAGTGCTATATATATCTACAAAAAGCTGGAATGTATGTAGATTGAGCAATGTACACAAAATTGGGATTTTTGTACACATCATTAAATTGTTCTTTCCAGTGAAACTGGCCGCCAGTAGTGCATTTTGTTAGCTTGAGCCTCGAAGCTTGAATAACTGTGAGCAATGGACGTGTATCTCTTCTTATTTCTCTAGAAACGTGGCTTTGATCCCAAACGTGTTCGTAGTGGACAATGACAGAAAGAAACCACATGATTCTTAAAAACGATGGCTGCAGACAGGATCATGAAATCTGTAAAATAGTTTTTTCTAGTGTCTTTTCTCCAATATGCGACTAAATGTGCCTAGCCCTCTGGGCTGTCTTTCTATCAATTCCTGATGACAATCTAGATATTTGACCACTTCTAATTAACATCCCTGCCTTCGCTCCTGCTTCCTAACTATTTCTATATATCTTTGTTTTGTGAAATTGTAATTTATTATATATGCTTTTTTTATTGATTTGGAAGATGGCGCTGTACACAAAACGTTATTACTTCTTCATCAATAGGTCATGAGACGACATCGTATTGGACACTTCACTGCGCTGTAGTATAGGAAAATGCTGAGGCCTAAAATCTGCCACGCTCCGCCAGCATTATAAATTTACAGCTCTCTCCGAAGGTTGTAAAGAGGTCTATACCTTGCGAATGTGTTTGGTTTTGCTTCTTAAATAGTCAGAAACAGTTTTGTGCAGTGTGTACACGCGGATGGCACAGCAAAGCGAACATTATGTACGTGGTATAGTCCATTTTGTCCTATTTCAGGTAATAACATAATGCATAGCTTATTATCGTTGCTGTTTAATTAAAGCTTTTTTAACATTGTGGGATGCAATGCTGAGTGCAGGTAGTTCAATTACCTAGTTTGACATTCTCGTGCAGTATATCACAATTTATTCTTCACCTGTCCACAAATGATGTGCTCGCTAGTACATTTTTTTAACTACTCTTCAGATTTGTCTGCTACAACTCCGGAACAATACTGCCATTTCTGTTGAATGGCTGTAAAATGCCATCAATAATAAATTTATTTTGTATCTATTTCCTTTCCAATTGAGAAAAACGAGAACTTTGATTTATAGAGAGGTAAAAACGGAGGTTATATAGAACTTTTATAACCGCTTTGATTGCAAATTGCTAAATTTTGTCTGCTACGACCCTATTAGCGTATCACTTAAGGAAAGCACAGAAGGTCGAAAGAGACAAGAGGTGAATTATTATTCGTAATATGAAAAAATATTCTCGAGCTTTATTTTGAAGGCGCGTTTACTGAGCCTGCTATTGTGTAGGTTCGTCCAGATGCTTTGAAACCCCTTTTCCAGAGCGATGTGTGTTCGCCATAAAAAACCAAACGCTGGGCACATGAAGTGTTGGAAAAAGTAAACCACAAAAAGAAGTCATTGCTGAATTATGAGTAAAAGCCACTCCGCAAACATTTCGCGCACAATGCAAGAACATAGAAAAAAACAATTTAGGAAGGAGAAAGAACTACTCATCCAAATAAATATACGTGCAGAACTCTTTATATGAGGCTAGTCTCGAGAAACATTTCGAACGCTTACAAATTTTGGGTAATGCTTGTCAGTTTCCAGCACCGTTTCTTTCAGCAAACGTCATCTACAAATAAGACATGTCACCCGATCCGACATGAGAATGCAAGATGCAAGCGGGACAAAAAGTAAAAAGGAAAACCTACGCAATGCAGAGGGCATATGCACGCTTTCACAAGTTTATTTTGATTAAGCCCAGTTACGAAAACTTTCACCGGGAAGCGGACATGAGGTGGAAATTGTTTTGGCTCATAAGCTGAGAATAGACTATGCACAAAAAATAAAACATGTCGTTGGCAAAAGGCTGCTCGCTGGCCAGCAGAAACCCGCCAGTTATGTAAAGAGACGTCCTGAAATGGCCACCGCAGTGAAAAATGAAACGTGCAAGATTTTTCTGGCCCCTATTACTAGTAGACCCGGTTCCTAAGCACCTCGAATTTCAACTTCGCATAAACAATTCATAATCTTAACATAACATTTCATAACAACCTACCTGGTATTAGGTCAACCACAGCTAGAAAAGGAAAAAAAAAAAGAAAGCAGAGAAAAATGAGAAAGAAACGAGGAACTAAACGAAACGAAGAAACTAAACGGAACTACTATCTCCTCTGTGTCTTTTCTGAAATATTTAGGTGTCACAATTTCCAGTGACCTTACATGGCATTCTCACGTTACATCCGTTACTAACGATGCTAACCGCGCACTTGGCTTTCTCCGGCGTAACCTAGCTCAGGCCCTTCTTCTGTTAAACATCTAGCTTGTGTAACTCTTGTAAGGCCCAACTTGGAGTACGCATGCGCATTGTGGGACCCGCATCTCCAAAACTTGATATCTACCATTGAATTAACACAAAACCGTGCAGCTATACTTATCTTCTCTGACTATTCTCGTAATACTATAGCGTCACTAATCTAAAAGCTAATGCCGGTCTCCCAAGCTTGCAAACACGCCGTAAAATATCTAGACTCTGTTTATTTCATACATTTTATCATGCCTTATCAACTAGCACAGCAGTCATCATGCCGATTCATTGAACATCCAGTCGCATCAGCCACACCTTGGCCGTTTATCCGCCACATGCCCGAACGACAACGCACCTCAACTCATTTTTTGTAAGGACAGCCATCGACTGGAACGATATTCCAGCTGACATCGTCGCTCACTCTAACCCAAGCCATTTCAGAACCACCATTGAAAAGGTTTTTTGTTAATCTCGACAATACTGTCAAGCCTACCCCTCATCTAAAACCCCGTACTCCTGGAGTCTTTGAGGTATTGGAAATAAATAAATAAACTGCACGTGTACAATGCCGGGGTACTGATGTCAATATTACCTTAATCTGGATAGAAAAAAAAAAAAAACATGAATGAAGCAATGAACGTTTCATGAACTTAGTGACATCATTTGCACTAATTTAGCAGTACTGAGGAGACTAGCTGCAAACTGCGACAGTTCAAATGGTGCGAGAG
The DNA here is from genome assembly GCA_023969395.1 of Amblyomma maculatum. Lineage (NCBI taxonomy): Eukaryota > Metazoa > Arthropoda > Arachnida > Ixodida > Ixodidae > Amblyomma > Amblyomma maculatum. Next base: position 1,575,894 of record JAJIZL010017260.1, on the reverse strand, counting down.
CGTACCTATCTCATCTTTCTCTTTCTTACTTTCAGCCTAAGAAAGAGAAGGTGTAGGGCCTTGACATTTCCTCAAACAAGCCACTCCAAAGAATACGAACCCCGCCCATCAGTGCAAGGCAAAATATTGCTAAGACTTAGGTATACACGCAACGAAGTCGCGTAAGGATACATGGTTCCTAAATCTATAACATCTATTTCAAAATACCGCGCCAGTACGACAGAAAACGTACTTTTAAGAAGAAGTGCACTCTGCCGAGGAAGTCCGTATTCACTGCCAAGCCAAGTAGCGCATTATTACACAGCCTGCGGAGGAATTGCAATGTCTACAGTTTATCTTCGTACTCGCTCCGGCAAGAGGAGATATAACCAGAGTGCATCAACTGGAACTAGAACACATACACGGGTTGCCGCCGACACGGCGGGCATCGGGAATCCTCAGATACGCATCAGGCACTGGGTACAACTCGCACCATCGGAAGGCTGGGTGACAAACGACACCCGACGTCCGGCACCAAGGACCAGAGAGCGCGCGAGTATCCCGTCTTTGCTTATCTTTCTTTTGGCGCCATTTTTTTTCCCGCACTGCTGACTCGGAGCAACTCAGAGTGCGCGCGCTATGGGCGCGAACCAATAAATCACGCTACCTCCGTCGCCGTCAGCGCGATCTTCGCCTCGTTGAGTCCGTGTTATGAATCCCTACGCATCCTCGAGCGCGCACTTTCGGGGGCATGATTCTCGCCCGTCGCGAAAAGCTCTTACATCCAGGAAGTCGAAGAAGGGGAAAATATACGGAACGTTGTGAAGCAACTCTGCTAGAAGATGCTCATCTTAGACACGATGAAAAAAAAAATGAAGATACGTTTTATTTAACACCAAAACAAAAGCTGAGCGATAAACTACAGTAAAGAAAGCATCACTGAAGAGGATTCTGAAGCGGTATGTTTTCCATTCGATGTCAGTGGAAATCATGTCCACACTTAATTCGCACCTCGATTTCCACGTGATTAGTTGTCTTTATTTTCGCTCTGCCAATCAAGCTCTTAGGTTATTTGCGTTAAAGTAAACTACTAATTAGAGGGCTTCGTGCCCTGAAGTGAAACATGGTCTGCGAGTGTAAAAGACTATCAAAGAGCAATCGAGAATTCCCATCGGGCATCCGAAGCAATGTTTCTTCCACCGCGAAACCGAAGAGGCGTTTCGTAGTCGATTTAGATGCATGTACTGAATTCTAAGTTGACCACCTAGGTACTGTCCCTAAGCTTGCTAGGAAGCTTTTTCTATCTCGCATTTGGAAAGCGCTCCTCAACAAATATTACAATCCGCCATAAGACTGACTGTAAAGGGACATGAATAGCTTGAGATCCGTTTGGTTACATAGGGTTCGTATTGCACGTTTATTTGCAGTGCACTGGTTTGTATTTATATTCTACAGCGTCGTAATACGGCACCCCCGATTACGATCAAACCTTATAGACTGGAATCAGGAGAGCTATCCCAAAGCACCGAGGCACCACGGTGGATTTTACGCAAACGTTACGTCGTGTCGTCTAGTCCGAAAGATAATATACACCACTGCTTCCATTCTTTTCCATTTCAGTTTACTTCCTTCAAAATGCCTTTAATAGATCCGCAAAGCAAATTGAGCCTATTGGAGTACCTATTGGAGTACTGCTGAATGCATAAAAGAAGTGTGGCAAGCGAAACTAGGATCCTCGTTGTTGTTATGTACAGCACAAATCTTCATTTTTGCTTCTCCGCAGCACATCACTGCTGTCAATTCATGTCCCATGCTACTTGTTCTTTTTTTTTTTTTTTACCGCAAATAGGATATGTCATATATTGAAATGATCAAGGTATCGCATTAGATTTCAAGTTCGATTGAACTTTGCAGTCATGATAAAAGTTGTGAACGCCGTTGGAAGTAAGCTCTCCGTTCCTAATCAACCAATTATGCCTTCAAAATTACAGCTGGAAAGATTACACCTAGGTGGAGCTGGCTGCTATCTTAATTCCTTGAAGTTAAAGTGTGCGCATTTCAAAACAAAATGGCGAGATCTTAGTACGGATACCGGGCGCAAAACACTACCTCACAATGTGAATAAAATGGAAGTTTTTAATAAGCTAATAATTGCTCACTGTCATGCGAAAGTATTGTTTAGTCAATTGTTACTCGTTACTCAAAAGCAAACCAACTAAAAGGGGCCGAGGCGGCCGCTTTTCGATAGAGGCGAAAAGCAGGGCACCCGTGTGCTGTGCGATATCAGTGCCCGTTAAATAATCCCAGGACGTCAAAATTTGCAGAGCCCTCCCCTACAGTGACTCTTATAGTCTTGAGTCGCTTTCGGATGTTAAACCACATAAACCAAACTAAACCAAACTAAACGTAAAGTTAGTAGTAGTTTACAAGAGCAAACTCGAAGGTCTATATTCCTTGATATCACCTTAGCAAACCTAACACCGGCTCGAAGAACGCATGTAAACATGAATAGACAATATTTGATGATCTACGTTCACAATAAGCTTTGCAAAGCGGTCAAAAAGAGCTTCCCTTTGCCAAGCGGTGAAAAAAATGCGTTTTCTTTAGCGAAGCTAACACTGAAAAGGCTGCTCATAATGCGCATTTAACACCACTGCCGAATATTACCACTGTGGAACGCGAAATAATTTTAATGTTTTCTTGAAGCATGTGAGGCGTATTCCTGTAGACATTCCTATGGGCTTAGTTGGGATGAATATCATAGGGTGAAAGGCTCTCTTTTACCATGCGGAATCAGAAATCTTATCGTCCAGTCATAGGAATGTGTGTGGCTGTATCTTTGTATATAAATGCTGTTGTCCTCATTAAAAAAAAAAAAGAACATTTTTGTTTATATGCCAGACTTTAATTGAAATGAAAGCGTTAGATTGTTTTTTTTTTTTTTACTTTTTTTTTTCAAAGTTCCCCATTATAGCGCATCTATACGGAGGTGGTCTTATCAGGCCACCTTAAGTTGTTTTCAAATAGTTGTCTACCTTAACATAATAGGTGTAAACATTTGGTGTCGATTCTTGCTTACACTACGCACTCAGCGACATATTTGTTGATTTGAAACGTGACGGTTATCTTAGTCGTTTGGTCGATTCATCGGACAGCCTTGCGACTTTGTTAGTTATCCTTAATGCAGAATCTTTTGTTTCGTGCGTGGGTTCTTGGTAATAATGTATCACGATGATATATTACAAATCTTTCTCTAATTACGGCCCCTATAATAGTTGTACTAATATCCTGCCAAAACATTAATTGCCCGTGCTTCTTTTCTGGACTTGTCAACTAAGTAACGCACCTATATGTCACTTCGCCGTGTGATAACGTCGGCTTTGTCGAAAACTAATTAACGGTGTGTTGTCGCTAAGCGTTGTTCACGCCAGTGACAACGTTTACACCATAACAGCCGTCGTTTATGCGATCATACGTTGTTACGCTCCGCTTTAGCGGTGGCCGATGGTGTTAAGCTGTAAAAGAAATATAGGGCTCACCTCAGTGTTGACATTCCTCGACACTTATTAGGCTTCCGGCCAAAAGATAGCCTCTGCTCCTGTGGACGACTAGTTGGCGTGACAACAGGACCGCCTATGTTTACCAAAGTAAACGGAGAGGTATCGATAAGCTACTCCTGAACATGTTGACACGCTTGCCACCAGACTGAACAAAGAGCCATAATGTAGCACATTCTGAAATGTAAAAAGGAAAAATTCAAAAAATAAGTAGCACGTCTAGGCAATTTCGAATATAGCTTTATGTAAATGGCAGAGGTGAAATGTCATTATTTTAAGCATAAATGTATAAAAAAAACCTCCTTACTGAGCTTCTTGGAGCAATTGGAAATATCCTTGCTTGTAGTTAACTGCCTGTCACGTGTCTTTGCATGCTTCATAGGATATGCACGGTAATATTCACGTAAAGATGCATAAACGTTTTTTTTTTTTTTTTAAATGTCATATTTTCGAGTTTTCCATCGATTAGAAAGCAATTTGATATTTCACTTTTGACCTTATCAAGAGGGATAGCGCGTACGTCCCGCTATCCCTCTTTATATGAAAGGTGGAGGTCAGAGCCGACTGGGATGCAAAGCAAAAGGCATCAGAGATATGTAAATAAATGCTACCAAAACATATTCAAAATTCTACACGGTGTCACAGCTAACTTCAGCCAATGGCTAAAATATAAATGTTTAGAGCATTCGGCGAAAACAAAATTCATACAGCGGCCAACCATATTACGCACAACGGCAATTTTTGTTCTGCTGTTCTTAGTGATTGAGATTTTTTTATATAAATTACTGTATATAAACTTTAAAAATAATGTATTCGCGAAGTGCGAGAGCTCCGTCAGAAGCCCCTACTATATTATTTGTAATAAGAAAAGCCTCAAGTGTACTTCTTTTCTGACGTCTAAACAAAGCCCATAAAAATAAAAAACAAAATCACGGTACTAGCGCATCCACATTCCACGACTGTGCTACAGTTAGTCCAAGTCTGAGCGAACGAAAGAAAATGCGGCCGTGACGCCTGCTTCTGGGAAAGAGAGCCATGGCTAGCCTTGGCCGCCTAGTAAAGAGCAGAGACGTTAGTCTGCCAACCAAGATCCGTATAACTCGTGCTACGGTCTTTCCATTTGTGATGTATGGATGTGAGAGTTGGACTGTGAAGAAGGCTGACCGCCGAAGAATTGACGCGTTTGAATCGTGGTGCTAGCAAAGACTCTTGAGAGTTCCTTAGACTGCCAGAAGATCAAATCAGTCGATATTGTCGACCATAAACCTTGACTGCTCCTTGGAGGATGAAATTCTAAAGTTAAAGCTCAGCTACTTTGGCCATCTGATGAGAAGAGATGAGTCGCTGGAGAATGATTTGATGTTGGGAAAGGTTGAGGGTCACCGGAGAAGGGGTAGGCAGCGAACGGAATGGTTAGATGGTATCCTCGAGGCGCTGCAGATGAAGTTATGTGATGTTAGGAAGATAGTGACAAACCGCAAAGCGGGGCGTGATATGGTCCATAGGGTCACGAAGAGTCGTACACGACTGAACGACTGAATTGAACTGACTCGATGGCTTAGTTGTAGCAGTAGGCTGATATGTTGGAGGTGGTTGCAGCGAGCTCTTCGCGATCGCTGCAACTATAAGTGTCACCTACATCCGCTGGCTAAATGATGACGAAACAACCATCCCAGGCACATCAGCAGCCTGCGGCTTCAACGGAGCCGTAGAGCCACGTCCACAGCTAATTTCATTCTCTCAAACCATGGTTGAGATCAGAACCATCGGGACGCACAAATTCGCTGATCACGTGTTTTTTTTTTGTTTTTTTGCATTTCGTGCACTTTCCTTTGGGCTCGGAAAAAAGTACACTTTAGGGTTTCCTTTTCGCGAATAATAAGAACAGGGTGTCTCAAGGTGAGCTCTCCAACTTCGCAAGTGCCATTGAATGTGTGAAGGAAATATTTAGTAACTTAGAAAAATTGCCTTAATTACTTATTATTCAAGTCCAATACAAAAATTGCATTTGCTGTGCTAGACGTTGGGCCGCTGCATGCATCAGTCACTCTTCCTCCCCTCTCCTCCCTGTCCTTCGCGTCATATATATACTTTTTTAGCCCTTAGCTAGCTTAGACGGCCCGTATAATGTGCCTATGATATCCCGCTTCGTGAAGAATAAAGATGTACACCCGTGACCAAAAATGGATAGACCATGTGAACAGCTACGATTGCCTTTTTCTGTATAAAAAGTTGGGCCAGACAAAATTGCTTGGGCAAGATAGCAGGTATATCTAGGAGGGTAGCTTATGCATATCTCAGAAACAACTTCGCTGTCAGAAATAACCGGCGGGCAGTTTTCTCAAAGCGCGTGATCTCTCTACTTTAGACACAACTCCACTATATCACTGAACAGATTTTCGAAGTAAGAAATGTTCTTATAAAGGGGGATATTTTTTAAAACACAGAGATATGTGCACGTTGGAGGCATCTTTTGTCACAGCCTGTACGAGGTGGGAGCGTGACCAATAAGAACCTACCTTAGCAGAATATTGCGGATTTTTTTTTATCATTTTAAAGTGCTCATGAAGTGAATCACTCATAAGCAGTTAATGTAAACTTGTAAGAAAAGCGTGAGATAGCTTCCTACGTCAGAATACGTCAACATGTTATTGCTTTTCGCGTGGCAAAAGAAACTGCGCACTGGAAGTTACATTAAGACGCATCGACGACTTCATTCCTCGTTAGGCTTAGGTTCCCTGTATCATTGTCTAAATGATACAGGGAACTTGAATCTGCTAAAAGCCATGGGGCCGACTCTATACGCTTTATTTATGCTCAGATCTATGCATGCTTCTTGAGAACTCTGAGTTAGCTAGTAAATTGTGCTCTTTGAGAAGGGAATTCAGGTGGTAAACCAAATTTCCAATAGACTTTTACTTTTAAAGATTTGGAATTGTCGCCCAGCTATGATACAAGGATCAACGCATTCTTTTCGGTGTTTTAAAGAGACGTAAATTAAAAAAAAGGCCGATTGCTTCATACGCACTTCTGGAGTGTTAAAGTTTATATCTTCAGATGCGTAAACAGATTTGAGAAATCTGCCTCCCAGTTCCCTCGAAAAACGTCCCCTTGTGCAAACGCTATAAACAGACAAGCATTGCTTGTATTTCAACAGGACCTATTATTGCGTTCTGAAATGAGGCAAGATTTTACAAATGGTAAATAAATTGAAATTGTGAAGTTAGAAGCGCTGAATTTTACAAAGAAGAAGTAAAAATATGAAAGATATACATTTTAAGAAGCCGACATTTATGCACGGAGAAAGAACTAAGACAAAGTTTGAGAATACGCTTTGTTAAGATTGCATGTTTGGCTGAAGTCTGTAAGCCATCAGAGCCACACATATCGAACCCATAGCCTTAGGTTCAATCACTTCCGCAAGGTTGGTTTCTGAAGAGAATCTCTTTGGGCACAAAATTCCGCCTAGGTCTCAAGGAAGGATGAGTTTCAAGCATCAATTGAGAACTGAAAATTAGCTCAATATTTTTGCGTAATGTGAGTGTCACTGCTCACTAACTGCATGAAATGAGTCTGTTGTTCGAAACAACACGCAGGTTGCGAAGGCAGAGGAATAGGCCCGCCAATTACTCAAAACACAATCGATATTGAGCAGACAATGTATTGTACCACGAGTTTCCATCTTCTAGTTTTACAAAAGCACTTTCTAAAAAGGACTTCAACTTTCTCAGAAAAATAAAAAGGCAAACACAGAAATTGTAATAGCAAATGAATAGGGGCCGTTACTTACTCACAACGCAACCAATATTGATGTAGTGGCAAGCAACGGTACAATGAGTTTTTGCCTTTTGCCTCCGTTTCACGGAAAGTCTTCGAAAAGGCATCACTGCAATTTTCTGAGGCAACCTTCACGCAAAGTGCGATGGCAGAGGTATAGGTGCCGTAAGTTAATCGAAACACTTTCGGCATTAAGCAGAGACAATGGATGGCATCATCAGTTTTAGCCTATACGTTTTGTGTTACGCATAAAAACTTTAAAACGAGCACTTCCACTTTTTGTTTCTTTTTTTTTTTTTTTTAGAAGAGCAGCATGTGTCGCCTCAAAGAAGCATTCTGCGGGAGACCCATGTGAATAATTCCACTGTGGACACGGAAGGGCAGCAGCCTAGAACAACAAACAACTGGGGAATAACAGATGGGTTATGTCAGTAGCACATGGGTTCTTGTTTGTTATCTTATTATTTTCCCTGTTTTCCTACATTTTCGCGCAGGCGTTTACGAAGTACAAAGTTTCCCCACCGACTCTTGTTTGTACTTCGTTAATAGTTTGGGCTTTAATGAGTCTCGGTTGTGTACGGCGCTGCAGCAAAGAATTGCGCGTGCTGTCAATAATGGACGAAAAGGACCTATAAAAACAAGCTGTTATACAAGCGACGATATGTCTCACAAAAACGCGAAGTTAACAATGTTTACGTTCATGCAGCTAATAGGCTTTCAAGTGGGCTCAAAAAGAATCACTTAAACAAAAATAAACCTTAGTTTGCATGTCGTATATTTGTTTATTTTGTATGCATGTGTCAAATGGAATTTTCTTCCCCTAGCATTATACCATTTGGCCTGCTTCTTCAGTTGCATGTAGATGCACTACAAATAAATAAAGTTCTATAAAATGCCTGAGAGAAAGTCATCCCCACGATTAGTGCAGCATAATGGAAATCCCCTGCTTGCCAACGAATGCAGTTTCATGAAGCGCTTCAAAGGCATTGTTAAGCAATACAAACTGGGGCTCCAATGTCGACAACTCATGACTTTGAAGCTGAATGCCGATAGTGAAGTGGTGTCGTGTTCTTGATAGTCGATTCCTTTTCCAGTCGCGCAAAAGGCATTTCCTTGATTAAAAACAGAAGCAGCCAGTTTTTTTTTTCTTTTTTTTTTTTGTGAGAATGCCCTAAATGACGCAGTGCAGGTGGCGACACATATATGCGCAGTTCTCTGCGGTATTGAGGTAATCTCATCACATCGACGGCACCTGAAAAGCGGGAAAAATGACAGGCTGATCCTAATGCACTAAACGCAAACATTTATATGTAACATGACGTAGGCCAGCGCTCTACAGCCATGGTTAACAGGCCATAAGGCTTTGTTCTCTATCACGAGCAATATTTCACACCGGACAGTATCGTCGGTGCAGAGACCAGGACGACGCAAGTGTTAACGTCGATATGTTTTTTTTTACTACAATTATAGGGGACACGTTACAAGTAACCAATTTTTCTGATTAATTGCATTTTCTTCGAGTTTGGGAACACATATATTACTTTTTGCATGATGTGATGATTTGTGTTCCGAAAACATATATATTTTTGAGTGTTTGAATAGTATACAATTCGTTAAAGATTTATTTTTGCTGTCAACAAGTTCTTGCGACTTCGGGAGCCAAAAGCCGGTGGCAGACGCTGCTGCATAGCACGGACTCAACGAATTTGAGCGGCAGGCGATGGTTAATCGGCAGTGAAGCAGCGCTCACGTGGAATATGGACACATGCGAGCTCGAATGACCAAGTAGCTTTGACTACCACGGGCTTCGCTCTTCACATTTCGAATTTCTGCACGACTGCAAAACAGAATTTGTATTCAGTGACCTAAGGTGACGGATAAAGCGAAAGCACGCAAGTTTTTCTAAACTTCGAGGTGGTATATAGCTCTTCGAATGTATTCATGTATTCATTCTACAAGTGAATATGCAAAATGCCCTTAAATGTTTTAATTATAGCCTAATGTGAAAAAAAAACAATATACACCAACAGATCAAGCAACCTATATCTGCTGTTTTTGTCCTTATATATTTTGGCTGTGCTTATAAAACGTGACTGAAAAATGACGTAGTATTCGATATATATTCTCTTCGTTTGCTCAAGTACTATTTATGGCGCGGAGTCGACCATTGAAATCAGTTGCATTTCAAAGGAGGCAATGAAATTTTTACAGGTTACTTGATTAATGTATGATGTCGTAGACTAGTTCCCAGCCTTCTCGTGCAAGATTATTTGCAAGGGAGTTCCGACACCGTCCCGGCCTGCTACGAGCATCGGCACATTATCACCGTTGTGGAAGTATTCCGATTAGGGGATAATAGTTTAGGAAAACCCAAGTCCATCAATATTATATGTGCGCAAGCATCAAAAGAAATTCAAAGGTATGCGCCTTGTGACCCTGCTTTTGTAATGATGAGAACGTCGACGACCTTGCTTCTATCCTATTCTCGCCTTCTTCATGATTTCCTTACAAGTGGAAAATGGAGAAATCCCTCTGTGTATTTTCACACCTGTCCAGAGTCATGGGTGGTAGGTAGGCGTTTCATGTATCAACAGTGATATGAAGCTTGTGAAGTGTCAGGTGCCGGAGGCTTCAGACACAAGGTGGAGAGTTTTCTCTTTACGGCACTCCAAATGGTTTCCGGTGAAATCGCCCCAGCCGAACCATTTCGTGCGAAAGGGCCTTTCGAGAAGAGTATATGCTTTTGCAGCCCGAACAATGATTTTTTCTTGTAATTTGTAGCGCTCCGGTCGCCGGCTCTATTCTATCTGCGGCCTGCCGAAAGAAAAAAAAGTAAGTAAGGAATGGAAAGCTACTTTTCAGGGCAGACGCGATGAGCTTTTTTGCGGCTTATTACATGGGCCTGGTTTTTTCTTTTTTTTTTTTGCACTCATTTCGTGAAAAAAAAAAAGTGAAAATCGACATGGACGGAAAGGAGCAGCTGCTTTGAACCCTGTGCTCTCCCCCAGCACGTAAATGATTAAGCGGGGCTCACTCAAAGCTTAAAATAGATCACTTTTAATCTCCCTCTCTTTTTTAACATAGCCTGTGCGCATGTAGTTTGTTGGGAGGTGATGTCAACAAGCCTTATGATACTCTCTTAGTTTAAAAGGCTGGTCCTGTTTTGTTTTTTATTCGAAGGTACTTTAGAGAGAGCAGTTTAGCGTAAATTGCGATTTAACCTCGATGCAGAGCCCGAGTTTGAGGTTGTCGCCCACTGGTTTGCAACAAACCTGCCAAGCGCATCGGCTATTTATCGCGCTTCAGTGCGCTCGAGTGCTCACGCTTGCCTAACACGCTCACTCGAGGCACGATCGTAGATGCAGTTACATAGTGTCTTTCACGAACCCTATGAGTGTTGCAAAGCCTGTCATTGAGCTTGTGAATGCTGGCCACGAGATTTTTGTCCCTACAACACACTACGTTGCATGGCACACTGTTAAAAAGAGGCATATAAGATGCATATTTTTCCCCCTATTTTATCAGTAACGGTATGAAAGAAAATATAAAAAGCACGTTATGCCAGAAAAAAAAAGTGTATGCTTTCTCGGAAATAAAAACATATTTCTTTTCCACAGAGCCCAGTGTTAGGATATCCTTCATACCGAATCGTATTTACAGGCATATCGGGCGGCTCGTTTATGATATTGTGCAGGAGTTGTTTGTCTAATGCGACGACATTACACTTTTAGATCATGAAATTTTTTTATGCTGCATTAGTCTGGACTGACCTGAAGGACGGTTTCGTCACAAGATAGCGCGAAGTGTACATGAGACAACGACAATGAGAGCAATGATAACTGTTCATATCCGGGCAATTAACACAGGATCATTAATCACAATTCAATTAGTTAAAGCAAATTTGGGCACATATTATTAGTTACATTCCTGATAGTCAATAGTCATGATAATGATGATGAGATGGGATATTTAGAAAAAACTGATGACGCACTTCAATGGGAATCTAGGTCACCAATAACCACAATCAAAGAACGCCATCAGTAAAATTGATATCGATAACTTTTGACTTCACCGACCAGTCACCTGTGGTCGGGTCCAACTAGTTACATGGTCAAAGTAGCTGTGGCAAGACGATGCCACGCTAGCATGACGTACACAGATAATAAGTTGTGGACGTCAAAATATCATGGAACGTCGATATATAATGTCAGACAACTAACTAACACGACTAAACATACCTGTGTACCATACTTGCAATGCTTTCGTATTTAAGCACGTTAGGAGACTTAAGGGTACCTCGGTATTGTTTCTTTTTATTTTGTCAAAGAAAGTTCAGGGCTACAGTGCATGACATACAGTCATCGCCCACTGTGCCTCTTAATTGTGCTGCCCCATTCGAGGAGCAAGCGTATAGAAGTTTAGCTCGAGAAGAGCCTGGCTGCAGTCCGGAGCAGCTCAATCACGGGGATCACTCATTGCCTTAACTTCCCTTTTTTTTATGTTTGTTCACTATTGAGAAGAATGCCTCGCAGAAAAATACCGACATGAAATAGGTGTAAGGGTCTAAAGGGGGCTGTCTCAGGAGGGAGATGTTTGGGGGAGTGAGTTCAGAAGCTAGAGAATCGCGATCCGAAATTCAGCCATTCCTCTCTATACCATGTCATGCACATAACTGGAGGACGTCACGGCGAATATTAAAATTCTGGAACGTAGCTTAAAACTCATTTTCTTTTGAGCTACAACGCTCATGCATTTTGTTTTCCTACAACCAACGTTCTCTTATTTGGTGCATACCTTCGGTTTTCCTGATTTAGAGATGACTACCTGGAAACAAATTAGGAATGTGTGACAGTTCGTTCATATCTAAGCTCTTACTCTGTTCTACGACATTCTCCAACCGCGAAAACGATCCCTTGAACGGCATTTTCTTGTTGCCTTTATCATAATATTTTTGGGAACGAAGAAGAAGCGGGCACTGGCCCGGCCAAGACCGTTCGCGTTAAGCTGCCGCGATGCATTAAAATCATCTCGCGATGATCGGTCTTCTTTTTGTTCTCTGTGTTCATCGGTTTACCACCTTTAACAATATAAAAGGCACTCTTGCGCCTCCAAAGAATGTTGTCCCAATAGCACAACTGTCCAAGTCAAAAAGCTACAGAACCGCGCCAAAATACAAAATATTCTGTAGTTATGTCGTAAACATCATATATTTCTGTTTCCTGCAGTATTTTTCTCTTGTACCGACAGAAAATTGTTATTTTACTACAGCTAGTTGTAGCGTCACAACCGGTTTCCTTTCAAAACTCGCCCAGAAGTTCTATCGTATCGACAGAAGATATTCTGTCATTTGTTTTTCCGACTGGGTCCGTTTCGAATGCGTCGGTATTGAGAATTTCGCGTGGGGTGACACGTCATGAATCTTCTCATCAAAACTGCTAGGGTGTCCGTGAAAAATATATTTACTAACCACATTTCGAAAAATCATCATATGTATATTCTAAATGGCAGAATAGTAAAAGCACTACTCTTCTGCGCATTATGAAAATTTTGAATCTTTCACGCTTAATTTTTCGAAGACCAATGCTCTGTAGAAACCTCTGGGAAACAATGGCGACTATGTCAACATTTTGTTTTTTGCCGACAGCTTACTTATATGTCATGTGCTATGAAACGATTTACGCATCATAAATTGTTCAGATCGTTTCCAGCCTGTATACGTGTGTGTCATAAGGGAAGAAATAAATTGTGTTTAGTTAGTTGTTGCATGCTTACGGAATTTATGCAGGCCATCTTATATTTTATTCACACTGGGTGGTAACCCCATGTGAATAAATGCACGCCTTTGAACATATTATGTAGTGCGTCTGAAGAAAAGTAGAAGCTGATCCATCTGCCGTTACAATAGTATTTATGTTAAGGCGCAGGCAATTAATGCACACACACACACACACACACACACACACACACACACACACACAC